>JZKD02S1689358.1:24294-51253 GCA_000966675.3 Picea glauca
TACACACGCAATATACCTATATATATTTCTATATGCATATCATGAAGATTCTTGTCATGCATGGGGTATTTGTTTTGATTCTGAATTTACATGTATATAAGTGGAGACTCGTTTGTATACTATAACTACCTACAGGAAATATAATTATTCATAGATATCGATATACTTGATCTCAATCGCATCATGCAAACATTAATTTACCCAACATAATTAATTAAAAGTGAGATGAAGCCTATAGTTTATCCTATTACAAGAGTAATAAACTCTACAGAACTAGTGTTTCTAGTTAATACATCCAATGGCATTAGTATTTACTCAGAACTATGTCCCAACAGAAAGAATCCATTCCTAACTATTGATTAAGAGGTATTTGGTTAGTCTTTAATCACAACAACATTCGACCAGAAATTCATTCATAGAAGTAAACAAAATGCAGATCTATCCATTATCATAACATTTAACTAGAGAAAGAGTAGGATAACATATCTAAATCAATTTACAGGAAGACAAAGGGAACAACCACGTTCCTCCCAACAGTAGAACAGGGCAACCAAAATATCTTGTCTTGTTCACCCCCTAGCCTGACCATGAATCCATGAGGGAAAACTTTGGAATTTCCTCTTCAGCAATGTCTTCCTTTTTCAGTAGTCTTCTCCTTGTCTCACACTCAAGAAATAGTGCTCATAACAACAAGCAATCAATAGTTCTTTCCCTAGCATACTAGAAAACGTTCTGCCTCCTCACATATGCCATATATCAAAAATTGTATTTTTTTTTTGCCTAGGTCTTTTCCCTCCCTTGGGGAATTTTCGCAGCTTTCCAAATACCTGATTTTCAGGGTCTGCCAATGGCCAAATTCATGATTTTCCACTTGTAACAAGCCCTGAGGTAGTTCCAACATGTTCCCCACTCATGGAGTCATGGTCAATTGATTTTAAATGGCTGTTCCATTTGTCCTCCTGCAATAATTATAAAATATTCCATTTTCATACAAGTGTCATAGTCAAATAGTTAGTTGGGTCAAATCAGTTCTCTGCTCAATAGTCATAATCATTAATTACAATTTTCCAAATTCAAAATTCGGAATTGCCATAAATGGAAAAAAATTCCAAATTCGAATTTACCAAAAACGAAATATTTTTCCTAACAAATTTCAAATTCAAAAATAATTTATTTTTGAGAATGTCACAAGCTATCTCGGTCGTTGATCTGCAACTTTTTAGGCCCCATGGATTATTTGTAGATCGATCAATCTCGACCGTTGATTTGAAAGTGGGAGTGTGCTGTGATCTGGATTTTTGATTGGTCCACCTTAAAAAGGTTCGAGAGTAGATCTGGACTGTCAATTGGTCATGCCCATCAGAGTGGTAAGGTTCTGTGCTTCAACAGGACTCCGACAAGGGAAAATCTGAGATTGCATCTCGATCGTTTATCCAAGGGACTAGAGATGAACTGGAAGTCGTCGATCTGGCTCGACCACAAATCCAAAATCGACTATTGAAAAACATCGTCATGCTGACGTCACCCTAAACATGTGGCAATTTTCTATTAGCCTACAACGGTACTAACGTGGCAGGGAGGACAAGAGACGTGTCACTCAGATTTGAGATTTTTACCTATGTATGTGGTGGGTTCCACATGTCCATGTGGAAGCCTCTAGTTGGCTCTGATAGTGCTCCGCTGGCGGGCTGACGCGACACTCGGCTAGGATGCTTCGAGGCTCGAGAGAGGATCTAGACTGTAGCTTAATCCCGCTTGAAAGATGTCTGGGAGAAGATATGGATAATTGATCGATCCCGCTTGAAAGAGGTATGAGAGCATATTTGGACCGTTGATCGGTCTCACTTGAAAAGGGCCCGAGAGCAGATATAGGCCGTCCATCAGAGGATTATGGGTCTGGACTTCAAACGTGACTTCGACGACAAGACTCTGAGACTGCATCTTAACCATCAATCTGGAGTAGCAAGGGAAGAGTAGTCATATCAATGTGGGAAGAGTAGTCATATCAATTCTTCACACAAGGTTTGAAAATAGACGAAGTGATAAATAGACCAAGTATCAGCTCTGTGGGGCATATACATTTATGAAAGTGTTGATGGCATAGCTATGCCAACTGCACAAGTGATGAGGCACCCAATTGCACCAATTTCAGACCATAAGTGACTTGAATTCTTAGTACAAGGGTTGAAAGTGTGGAGTCCTTGTACAAGGACTGAAAATTGAACAAGCATTCACCTTGTAGAGATGCATATGCCAAAGAAAAACATCAGAATATCACAACACCAAAAGCTTCCACACAACTTGAAAAAAACACTTAGTATTGGAAGTCATGGGGTATGAAAGTGCGGTATTGCGGGAACACAAGTTGTATTATTTCTTTGCACAAGGTTTGGAGATATACAAAGTGTTAAATAGACAAAGCATCGACTATGCACACCATAAAACTGTGTGGAAGTGATGATGACACAACTCTGTCAACTGCACAAGTGCCAAGGCACCCAAGTGTGCCAATGTTAGACCATAAGTGGCATGAATTATCAACACAAAGTTTGAAAGTGTGGATCTCTCTTACAAGGACTCACCCATCCTCCAAATTTCCTAGCTTGTTATAACTCATGTCTTGGAACTATTTAAAATGTAGAACTGCGGAAGCACAACATCCTGCAAGCATTAGTGGCATTAATCCTCTGCACATCAACTGCAAATAGACCCATTGTTTCATATCCACACAACATACATGTCCATAATGCAGACCCATAGAATAAATAGCTATGCCGACTGCAGAGATATGACCATACCAAAATCCTCTACAAAATGTGGAAAAAGATAAAGTAAAAAAGGCGTTTCACCAGGAAATTTCGAAAACACAAAAATAGCACCGAGGACAAATTGCTTTAAGTGCCAGTAGATGATATATGTTTACTAAAATGTCCTTTCCCCAGACAAATTACGTCTAGAATACGCATAATTATAAATAAAATACACGACCCAGACCATAGAAAACCATGACATTTACTTGGAAATTGTTCTAAATCCATGCCCTCTTCTTGTAAATCCACTATATCTACATATAAAGGAATTTCACTACAAAATATACGAAACATAAATAAATCAGACAACTTGAATTTCTTAAAGGCCAAATGCGTAATGCATATTTACTGAAATGTCTTTTCCAAACACATGAATAAGCTTTAGAACACATGTCACCATAAATAGAAACCACCACACAATCCATAGAAAAATGTGACATCTAGTTTGCATAAGCTCTAGATCCCTATTGTTTATTCATTGATATGAGAAAATCAATGCACCATAAATAATCTTTCCACCCTCCAAATTACCTAGATTGTCGCAAATTGTGGCGCAAAACTATTCGAAATGTTGATCTACGGAAGTAAAACACCCGTGAGGACTAGTGGCATCCATGCTCTACATAACACTAAAAAATAGACCAATTGTTTCCTATGCACATGACATAACTATGCATAGTGTAGAGGAAAGGAACAAATAGCTATGCCGACTACAAATATATCATCATAGAAAAGGCCTCCACACAACCTGGAAAAGAAAAACTAGCTAAACAATCCTCAACACCATATCAAAATGCATCCAACCTAAAAACAACATTGCTTTACAGCACATGCTAAATAATGCACTACTCCCTAACTTTATACCCATGCTATCTCCATAGAATCAAGCAACTACAAAATAAAAAAGAATAACATAATCTCACAACAACACACCTATTTTGTTTCTGCTTAACTCTGATTCCTTTTTACCTATCCACTTCCTAAAATAACCATCTGCCAACTTAAATTAATTATGAAAATGAAAAATATGAATTAACATCTAATCTTCTTCCGCATATAGCATACAATGCACATGATTTCTTACCCTTTGACATGGATTTCTAGAAACCCCAAAATTACAACTCTTGGAAGTCTCGAGTTGCAACACTTGGAAATTCAAAACATCTCCATCTTTTTGAACCATAACAGATGACATGGTAAATAAATGCATTAAGCAAACAAAAAACAAATTGAACAATACAACCTCAAAACGAAACACCTTCTCTCCCTATATCGTTTATTGTTTTCGGCCCACACAATTTCTGTAACAACCCCTGGCTAAATTGTCTTTCTTCTGAAAAAACAAAATAAAAATCAACTCAATTCTATTTCGCATATACAACACAACAACACTCCACCATTCTAGCCAACAACGCAACATAAGTAACTACACTATGCATAATGCACACTATATCAAACAACCAAAGAAACTAATTGCACTTACTCGAGATTTCTTACCCACTCACATAGATTTGTAAAAGCCCAACAACCAAATGTCTTGCAAGTCACCAACCGCAACACCTGTGACTTGCAAAGAACCTCACCTTCTTGGATTATAGCAGACTATATCATGACAAAATGCAAATAATTCAATAATTAATTAGAACAAAAGAATTCAATTAAAACTCCTTGTAATCCTTAAAATCTCTTGCAAAAATTTATGTCATACAGTACAAAACATTCCCTTCAAAATTTATGAATCGTACTAAATTTAATGAAAAATTGAAAGAAAATGATTTATATATATTTATTAAAATAATTATATATATTGTATAGTAAATATATATGCATATTGTCCGCCCCAAAACTTTAAATGTCACCAATAACCAACTGACACAGCATTAAGCTTCGAAAACTGTGATGGCCTCAGAACTTTGACGCTCTTACATGCACCCGTTCCAACCATCTGCTAAACGTGCATAATTAAATTTTCTATTAAATTCTCGTCGTTTCCTAAGAAGTAAGATGTTGTTTTGAAGGACCAATTAGAAGACAGGAAAAAAATTAAATCGCTCCCAACAAAGTTGAACATTGGAAAACAACACCAAATTTTTGGTCAATGCAAAAACAAAATTAGGCCTTCGACATGGACTAATAATGAGCTTAATATAAATATATTCAATGCATATTATAATTGTAAAAATAAGCTAGGAAACCTTTGGTTTGATGAGAAATGGTTTGGATACAATTTTTATTAAATAATGTCATTCAAAACATAAATTATGTATAAACATTTCATTAATTAATATTATTTGGAATTATAAACGATATAATAAACATTTCGTATTATACACATACACACACACACACAAAATGAAAAAAACAAAACAATCATTGACCAATGCTATATCGCCTTCGCCATTTTTAAAGACATCTCCAAAGTTAATCTTCTTTGTTTTTCTTCCCAAGGAATATCAAGGTTGTATATGTCATCGAAAATCGTAATGAGATGGAGACTACAATTGAAACGAGAATTATAATTTTTTTTTTCAAAATTGGGGAAAACAAACTTTTAAAATAAATAATTGTTGTTCATTATAATAAAATGTCACAATAATTACTAAGATCGACTTACAAGCAATGCCCTCCTTTTTAGCGTAACCCCCTCTAAGATTATAGACTACAAATTTTACAGACAAACATTTAGTAACAAATTATGAATTACATCAACTTTCATATTTGAAATGCAATAGTTTCATATATTATTGATCTCACCAAGAAAATCCAATGTGATATGGGAAATTGGACTTCTTTTCTTAGAGATAGATCCATGAGATGAACACTACAATGTTGTAATTGTATTTGGATGATTTTTTTCTTTGCAACAAAGAGGAAATAATAGAGATATATAATTTCAATGGATGTAGAAAATGTGACACATATGTGTTGGGCATGCCAGCAAAAAAATGCAATGCCAAAAGTGTAGTGGTAGTCAGCTATAGACACACATCTTAAACCAATTACATTCATATAAAATATTAAGAACACCAATATCATAAATACCTCCATTATTATTATTATTATTATTTAAGTGAAACATATAGAATTCATATTAAAATTTTGTTGCAAACGCACCATACAATGTAATAAAACAAACCAAGAAGGACTTAACAAAGGATTGTCTTTCAATAAGTCCCACAATTACAAAAAATTCGTAGATAAATTGGTATACTTTAACAATGTCAGAATTATGGATAAGAATTCGAGAAGTATAAATCCAAACAAACTAATCTAAGAGTAAAACTAACTTGCAATTAAAAAAATAAACTTGAGATTAAAAACGAAATGTCTACTCAAAGATTCATGCTTGATGTTTTCCTATAGCTGGTGTACCAATTCAACATTTCCCATCTCCAAATCTCCAAATGTTTGTTAGAAAATCTTATCATCCTTGATTGAGTAGGAATAGACCCAATTAAATCCTTTGGATGACAAACCATAGAACAAGAACTCATAGAAAGACATAATACCATTTCATATAGCATGCTACATTATACTTTCGGCTTTTCAATTTGCCTAATTTGGTGGGACACAACCTCTAAAATTTCCCCATTCTTGACATTTTGGACCTCAATTTGGCTTGTCAATCTATTAATGATATGCAATATGTCATATTTCAAATTTTCTATAAGGCGGTCACTTCTCCTTGTGAGAAATGGAGCTCAAAATATTCACACAAGGGACATCACCCTAAGTGATTATGGCTTTCCATCCTCAACCAATGTCAACCCCTATTGATTGACTACATCTAACTAGAAATATACATAACCTAAGCCTTCATCATTTTACTACGCCTTGGAGGCACAACATAATAAAGCACAGTGGAACCCTCCTCAACCCAATATCAAACTGTTAGATAACTAAGAGAGAGTATTGAAGAGCCACATATAGTGCCAGACTTGGAGCAATTTGAAAGGAGCGGAGTTGAACAATCCTAAATAATCCTACTTGCATTACATTCATGCTTAATAAATTTTTTATGACCCATCATTGCATACTTTTTCAAGGAAGGAGGAGGTACTGGAGGATGGGGGGCTTAAATCCTTATCCCCTCATATTGAAAACTCACTACCACTTGTCTTGATTACCATCAACCATTGAAGAACTGTACTAAACCTTTGACTATGGGATAATAACTATAAGTCTAGGAGATGTGGGAAAATTGAATGATCCCCCTATTTATTCTTATGGATCCCTCATCAAGAGAAATTTCTTCATTTGATAGACAATCTACCTTGATATTGGAATCCCTCAACACCCCATGGATTCTAAAGAGGAGCCTCACAAAATTAAAGTATTTAGAGTTTAAATGATTCCAATATGCATGATTATTATTGAGGAGTCCCCTATTACAATGAGACTCTTGACCCCTTTTGAGATTAAAATCCTTAAACCCTTAAGGAGTGTCAATGCTTCCACTTAGTTGTTAGGTGTTGTTCCTAATCCCAAGAAAAAAAAATTCATGATTTTCTTTAGGATAGAAGGTGATCCAGGTGGATATCGGTGGCCACCCACCTATTCCAACTGGCTCAAAATAGTTCTTTGGAAATTTACTATTTTTAGCATTTTTCGGGTCCTAAACTTTCGGGGCCATTTTGAGGGCCTAAGCGACATTTTTTCACGATCGAGCACCACAATGATATTTAAGGCTATTATTGAGCATATGAAATGAATCTCCTCGTCAAGACTTTTCCAACAAGCTATCGTGCACCCTAAATGGAGATCATATGTAAAAGCTATGACCCCGAGAAGTTGATGTACTAACTTACCCCATTGCACCCCAAATGACTTTTGGTGCTTCATCTCCTAGGATTAGGTTTTTGGATTTCTAGGGTTTTGGCATTCATGTTTATTGTAAAAATTCCTTTGGAGCCTCATTGCAATGATCATGTTCTTGTGAATGAGCATAGCCATCACATCTCTTCTCAGAGATAAGCTACCACCATTTTAGCGAGTCTTTCACTCTATAATTTTATAGTTATGTACATTTCACTCATTAATAGAAATTGTGTATTACTATATATTTGTTCCTCTTGTTATCTATATCTGATATATCTCTATTATATTATTGATATATCTCCGTACATTTCTTTATTATATCTCCGCTCTCATTTCGTGCCAAAAATAATCTGGATCGGTGGTATCAGAGAAGGATGCTCTTGGTCATTTCTCAGTGCATGTCCCCAATGAGGTCTGAGTATAGAGAGTTGGGTCTTGAGCTTGTCTTTCTTGAGGAAAATCACTCTCGCACACCCAAGAAACCCTCCATGGTGGAAGAAAATAAAAATGGCGAAGCAGAAGATTTTATTAATCTGTTGTTGGAGCAAGCTCTCACGTGACAAAGGAACAAAATAATGGAGAATTTTTCCCACATACTTCAACTCTTGTCGATAACAACAGGCACATATTCATCAAGCGACCAATTTGGAGGCACCTCTCCTTTCAAGGTACAAGTTAATTTTTATATTCCCGTATTTGAAGGTTGGATAGAGGAGGATGCCCTAGAAAAATGGTTAAATTTGCTAGAAGGTTATTTCTTTGCACACAATTTTTTCTACACGTAAAATATCACCTCCACACTCCTTAAGGATCTCCCCCATGTCAAACATTGGTGGGAAACTTACTGGGAGAAAATTTTCACAGAGGAGTCTGGAATATATGGGGCCAAGCCCACTTGGGATTTTTTGTGTGGATACGGTCAAGGAAAAATATTATTTTGTTGGTAACTATGACTACCGGTACATGAGATGGACTACACTGCAACAAGAGAGGGGCCAAACAGTGACAAATTTCACAAATAATTTCCATACCTTGCACACCAATATGGGTATCAAAGACTCTGAGCGAAATCTGGTTCTGAAATATCGTGGGACTCTGCATAGGTACATCCAAACTGAAATTGGTTTTCTGGACATCTCATCACTGAGATTTGCCTATCAATGTGTTGTCAAAATTGAGCAAAAATTTAGGCAACATAACAAATGGGAATTCGGGTCTTCAAATCCGAAACAACCAAAGTATGGTAAAGACGACCCTAACAACCAGCCTCTAGAAAACCAGTCCAATCCATAGGAAAATAAGGGTAACGGAAAGACGAAGAAGGACACTGGAAAGTGGTGTGATTTCCACAAAATCCCCTGGCACAACACTGATGAATGTTTCTAAAAACAATCATTGGTGTTCGAGATCAGAGAAAAGGACTCGAACCTTGATTCAGAGTCTGATTCAGAAAATAATGGGAGAAGACAGATCATCGACGTAGACCCCACTACTATTGTCGCGATCGCAACAATTCAACCAGAAGAACCGACAGATCCTGAAGAGGGGGAGCACCTTTTTCATTCACAGATGTGGGTGAAAGGGACCCCGCTACATTTTGTTGTTCATACCGAAAGCCAAAAAAATCTCATCTCAACAGAGGTCGTCAAACAGTTGGGATTGTCGACCACACCACACCTGCAACCATACAACATCGGGTGGCTTTGCTAGGGATGAGATATCTATGTCAGCCAATAGTGCCACTTGTTGTATGGAATCAATCCCTTCAAGGATGAGGTATTATGTGATGTTTCCCCGCTAGATGTTTGTGATGTTCTTTTGGGTGAGCCATATATTTGGAAGTGCCATACTATATATTAGTCTCAGCCTTGTAGTGTCATTGTTACTCTGGGGGGTCATCTCTACAGGATACCAGAGGTAGTTTTGACTACTATCCAACCTAAATAGTCCCACAAGGTAATATATCATACTAAAACATTCAACCTCTTCACAATCTGTTCAAAAGGTCAACAGAAGGACAATGCAACCACTACAGCCTCAGTCCAAGAACCTTCTATATAGCATAAGCATGTCGACAATATTTGTGCATAAGCATAAGCATAAGCATGTCGAGAATGGTTAAAAATTTCCAACCCTTCCAACATCAGGTTCTCAACAACCTTCCTCAATCCAAACAACACAACTTCTCCAGCAAGGCAAACATCTCACCAAGGTTAAGATTCAACAAACGCTTCCCCCTCTCCCTCGGGAAATCAACACAATGGATGCCATTTATTCCTAATGAGGGAGGAATGATATAGGTGAATATATGTGGCCACCCACCTATTCCAACTGGCTCAAAGCAGTTCTTTGGCAATTTACTATTTTTAGCAGTTTTTTGAGTCCTAAACTTTCGGGGCCATTTTGAGGGCCTAAACAACATTTTTTCACGATCATGTACCTCATTGATAATTAAAGGCTCTGGTTGAGACTATGAATTGAATCTCCTCATAAATACCTTTCCAATGAGCTATTGTGTTCCCTAAACGGAGATCGTATGCAAACGTTATGACCCCAGGAAGTTGGTGTACTAACTTACCCCAACGGGGCCCACATGACTTTTGTGCTTCATCTCCTAGGGTTAGGTTTTTTTATGTCTAGGGTTTTGACATTCATTTTTTTTGTAAAAATTACTTTGGAGGCTCATTTTAGCGATTATATTCTTGTGAATGAGAATAACTATCACATCTTTTCTTAGAGATAAGCTGGCACCATTCTAGCGAGTCTTTCACTCTGTAATTTTACAGTTCTGTACATTTCACTCATTAATAGAAATTGTGTATTAATGTATATATGTGCCTCTTGTTATATATATATGATATATCTCTATTATATTATTGATATATCTCTATACATTTCTTTATATAATATCCGCTCTCTTTTCGTGCCAAAAATAATCTGGATTAGAAGGTGACCCCCCTACACCCACCACCCCTAAATACTTATGTGGTTGTTTTAAAAACCATTATAACACATTAAAAAACAATAAATTATTCACAACCTATGATCCACCCTAATGCATCAACAACATAGAATCAAAATTGGATTACTAAAGGAGGGGGAGAAATGGCATTGTCATCTCTAATGGCATAGACAATAGACAAAGGATGAGACCCTTGTTCATGATGCACATGAATCTCTCCAATGAAGGGTTGCAAATGCACATGTCATATTAATTACATTCATATAAAATTATTGAAGAATAACATCAAACCACATTATTTAAACTCATCACACTGATATTACTTGCTCCTCACACACAACCTCAATTCCAAGAGGAATGTTAGAACTGGGCCTAGTGAAGTGAGAAACCTACATATAATCCATTAAGAAATAACTGGTATATTAAAAGAAAATGTAATAAATAAATTTAATCAACAAACAAATAAATAAATTCAATGATTATCTGGATGTTAGTGTAGTGTAGGTAGGGGAATAATATGGGGTACCTAGGGAGGTACCCAAGGGGAATAACCGTAGATATGTGTGGAGACCACTTTTAATAAATAAGGCATATTGTGAACACAATAAATGTAAGAGGGCATACTAGAAGGTTCCTCCTCTATAATGTCCTTAGGTGGTAGGAAGTATTATACAAGGGGGTGTAAACAATGTAATGTACATGTTGAAGAGATTTTGTATTTGGAGCATATCTCATTAGAAGGTTGTCCCCTCGAAGATGCAAGTGATCAGGAGTGGATCCCTTCCTTAAAAGGATCTATTGTATGGTGTTTCCCCACCCTAAGTGTTTTTATAATAATAAAGGGGATTTTCTACATTTTTCTTTGTATCTTGTGTGGTGGTTGTATAATTCAGATATTTGGTCCAAAAAATACTTGAGGCTACGATGATCAGTTTTAATATGGAAGTGTTGCCACAAACAATAAGGACAACAAACATCCACTGCATGCAGAAAAGCCAACATTTCCTTTTCATAGGTATATTTTCTCAAATTTCAATCTAATAGTTGTTTAGTAGAGAAATCCAAAGGTATGCCATATTGCATGAGGACTACATCATTTCCTTTCCTTGAAGCATCACATTCCAAGACATAAGCCTTGGTCAAGTCAGGAAGTGTTAGAACTGGAGTTGTGCACATAGTTTCTTTCAAGGCTTGGAAGGATTGATCAGTGGATGGAGTCCAACCAAAATAATTCTTTTTAAGGAGAGTAGTGAGGGGAGCTACAATTTTTCCATAATTATTCAAAAACTTTCGATAATAACCCATTAGACCCAGGAAACCTCACAAAATTTTAATAGTTTTAGGATGTGGCTAATCCTTCATAGATACTATTTTATGAGGATCCACACAAACACCATCCTTGCCAACAATACGACCCATGTATTCGACTTCTGGAGCTCCAAAAGCACATTTGGACTGTTTGAGGAATTTTTTTTACTAAGATAGTAGGTGTAAAGACTTGATCCAGTACATGAGCCAGATGGGATTGCCAATTTTTACTATAGATTAGGATATCACCAAAGAAAACTAGGAAAACATGATGGAGGATGGGGTGAAAGACATTATTCATGAGATGTTGAAAGGTGGAGGGTGCATTACACATACCAAAGGGCATGACCAAGAACTCATAATGGCCCTCATGAGTTCAAAAGACATTTTTTGGAATATCATCCTCATTCATATGTATCTAATCAAGCTTGGTAAAGAATTGAGCACCACTTAACTCATCCAAAAGGTCATCAATGATGAAGATGGGGAATTTATATTTGATAGTAATTTTGTTAAGGGATCTAAAATTATAACACATGTTCCAAGTGCCTTCTTTCTTGAGTACCATGAAAACAGGGGAAGAATAATGGCTAGTACTGGGATGGATAACACCCCCCGCTAACAATTCCTAAACAATTTTCTCAATTTCATTCTTTTGGGAAAAGGGGTGACGATAAGGGAAAATATTGGGAGGAAGACTACCAAGGAAAAGGGGGATGGAATGATCATGGGAACCATGGGAAGGAGGAAGGACTTGGGGGTTGTCAAAAATATATCAATTTTTAGAGAGAAGAGACTGTATGTCAGGATAAACCATAGGGGAATGGGTCTCAATTGCTTGAATGGCATGGAGCTGTGAAATAATGCCAAAGTGACATTTTTTGAGTAGTTTCTCCATTATGTGGGAATTAATGATATAAGGAGATATTGCAGTGATGCCTTGGAACTAATATTTTTGTCCATCATGTTGAAATATCATGGTGAAATCCATGAAATCCATGGTGATGGGGCCGATTATGCACAACCATTCAACACTGAGGACAATGTCTCAAGCTCCCATGTCAATAAAAAACATGTGAGATTTGAGACGGTAATGACTAATTTGTAGGTGCACATTTTCACAATTTCCTCCACATTTCATGGAACCACAATTAGAAATCATGATTTGAAAATTGTTGATTGCACGGATGTAGCACATAGTCTCTTGGGAAATGCAATGATGAATAAAATTGTGGGTCCTACCACTATCGATGAGGATGATGACTTTCCTATGCTTGATATATCTAATTAATTTAAGTGTTTGAGGAGCAGAGATACCAGTGAGGGCATTCAAGGAGATAAGTGATTCAACTTCTAGGGGATCATAGGGCTGGGTATGATCACATGATAGGATTATATCTTTAGGAGGGGAAGCTTCGATATCCTCTTCATCAACGTCCTCGAAAATGGCCATAAAATGTTGTTGCTCCTTACACTTGTGCCCCATAAAATATTTGTCATCATGGTTATAGAAAAGACCCTTCAGTTGGCGTTCAACCACTTCTTCTCTGGTTAATTTATGGACCTTAATAGGAGAGGAAGGATGGGTTGGATTGGTGGGTTGGGGGCGAGGAAGAAATGAGGGTTTTCTGCTTCAAGAAGAGGTTGCGTATTATGATTCCTTAGCGCAGTGAGTAGCTTCAAGCCAATTTTGGGGGAGAGCCATGAAGGCATGGACATGAATGTCATCTTTAAGGCCACTAATAAAGAATTCATGAAAGAAATTTCCAGACATGCCTTATGTTCCGAAAACCAATTGCTCAAAAGAAGTTATATAGTCTTCCAATGTACCCGATTGTTTCAGGTTGGTCAAATGACCCAAATGATGGGTGTTAGTGTCAAAGCATTCATAAAGGTCAACAACAAACTGGGTTCAAGCAATATACCCTTGGTGTGAAATTTAACACCATTTCTAGCATTTATGATCCAAATAAAGGACATTGATATGAATTTTGGCCAAATCATTAATAATGTCATGCAAGGAGAAATAATGTTCCATTTGAGTAACCCACCTTATGGGGTCCAAGCCAACAAATTTATTCACATCAACTTTTGGAAGACATATAAGGTCACAATGAAGGGGGTTGGGATGAAAAGCCATGGTATGGGAGGATTCATGTCCTTTGAGGTGTGAAGGTTGGTCAGAGGAGATTCCTTGGGATTGGTTCATCCATTGTTTTAGTGTGGCTTTGAGGGAGTAAAATCGAGTAGTAAGTTTCTCAAATTTTTTATTGACGACGCAAATTTGGGAAGTCATGTGTTGGATGTTAGTCTTGTTCTGGTTGGTTTTAGTTTGCAATGCAATGGTTTTCTGGTTGCAAGTGTGGGACATTCAAGAATTAAGAAAACAAGGAGGAAATTAGGTCCACACAGAAAACTATTATGGGTGAGGGGTACCATTGCGATTAGTGCGTCAGTGCGAAGAGAGGAGTCTAATTGAATAAATCATAAATAAGGGTGTCGAGAAGGGTAGGCGGGTCCACAAAAAAAAAGTCTTATAAGTGAAGGGTACCACTGTAATCAAGGTGAAGAGAGAAATCTAGTGGAAAAGGTCCCAAATAAGAGTGTCAGGAGGACTACTATACTCATTTTTTTTTACTCCTATGGAGTTATACTCCGATATGTAGAATATTGCAGTGGTTGAATGCCCAGATTGTTAACGGGGAAAAATGTATAGAAATTTTGAACCTTGGATGTAGGAGGTAGGGTCGCGCTGCAAAAGTTATCCTCTTTTTTTGTTATGTTTTGTTCTAGAAACAAGGGTTAGGGTTTTTAGGGATCCTATAGACATGTGTTTTCTTTGTGCTATAGCTCTCTAATATATGTGTGGGGTTAAAAAAGAGTACTCTTCCCAATATCTCAAGGAACCAACTAAGGATGCTTGGCTATACCCTTATTCTTACTACCTGATTACTCAGGTATGAAAGAGTGATCTTCTTTAGTGTTTTTCTCAGTGCCACTATAACAGTCAGGCGATCGATAAGCTGATTTATAGTTGGTTTCAGGAGAACTAAGGGACTCCCTATATACCTGAAGGTATGTGTGAGTGATGGTCGTGTACAAGTGTTGTCTAATGTGATACTACTCAAAGGGGTGCCAATAGGGGTTATAGAGGTTTCGAACTAGGTGGAACAGTGGTTTCAAATAACCTGTGAAACTGTCTGTATTTCCTACATGGAGTCCTCCCCAAACACAATCTTACCCACCAAACGACATATATTTGTGCTTTAAAGACATTGATAGCACACGTCTCTAGCCTGGAAAAAAATTGTCTAAAATTTATATAGAGGAAAGTGCTCTGATACCACTTGTAAGGTACTAGATGTATTATTCAAAGTAGAACAAAATTATTATGAATAATACCAATAGAAACATCAAAATATAGAGAAAAATAACATCGAAAATGATACCTTTATTGATATAAATCCAATTTCACTTGCCTCTTCAAGTGGGAAACCTCCAGTAGAGTAGATCTCAATTACAAACAATTCTCAAGACAAAAATTTCCCATGCGTTCTACTCTTATTTATATTATTTCTATCTTCTAGCAAACATTCTAGAGGAAGATCTTTCTAGAAGCATAAGGTTCTATTATGTCTTCTTACATTAGACATGTTCACATTATTACATTGAACTTATTTACTAGTGTCATCCTTTATTACATAGAAAACATATTATTTTACCTCATGATGGGTTAGGTAGGGAAACACCATACAATCGATCCTTTTGAGGAAGGGATCTAGTCCTGATCACTTGCCTCTTCGAGGGGGAAACCTCCTAATGAACTATTCTCCAAATACAATACTTCTTCAACATGTCCATTACATTGTTGAAACTCCCTTATATAATACTACCTACCACCTAAGAAAATTCTAGAGGATGATCATTCTAATAGGAGAAACCTTCTAGTAAGCCCTCTTACATTTATTGTGTTCAAACTAGGCCTTATTTATTAAAAGCGGCCTCCATACTTATCTATTGTTATTCCCCTTGGGTACCTCCCTAGGTACCTCATATTATTCTCCTAGCTACACTACATTCCATCCCCCTTATGAAAGTGTTGTCGTCAACGCTTGTTATGAGGAAGTACAACCATACACTAGGGTCCCATGGATATCTGTGGACCATAATTCTGAAGTAGGTTGGAGAACCAAGGTCCCATTTAGAAGTTCTAGCCACCATGTTGAATTAGTCCAAATTCCATTGTAAACTTGGGTCCCATTTCCAAGTGCTCATGTGAACTCAATGCTTAATATATCAAAAATCAATAGCTAGCTGGAAATGATGCTCCAAGGATCGACACTAGTCATGTGGATCCATTCATATGCAGAAAATTATTTGCATAACACACTAGTTTTGGAGAATAATGAAAAGTAGTATTCATAGAAGGCTCTTGACTGCTCTCCAAATTGTTCTCTACACAAGGGGAAGTAGAGTCATCAAATAAAATATGAAAGTGGTTTTCATCCCAGAAATGACAACTATCCATATATCAATTATCATAATTGGCCTTGAAATAATATGAAGCATATACTTCCTGATTATATTTGTCCCTCATGTCCCCCATAATATATCTCTCTTGCATTTTAGATATGTACTCTTGAATATTTTGACAACTATCCTTGATGTCTTGTAGATCGTCCTTGATGGCTTGCAGACTGTCACTTATACCTTGGAGGAGAGAAAAATGTATGCATGACATATCCATCGAAAGCACCATTTATAAGATACCAAAAGAAATATCTAAAAATATTCTATCTAATGGCACTTCTTTGGCCCCAATATGAGCACCCTGTCAAAAGTGATGATCTCTACAGTCTCTCACGACCATCATGAAAAACCCCTAAAACAATTGTTGATTTTGAATCAACAATATATTCACTTCCAAAGCTCCGATTTGGACAATTTTTTTTATGAAATTGTGTGGCCGTCCTCGGAAAAACCCTGAAAAATTGTTGATCTTAAATCAACAATATCTTGGCCTCTTGAACTCCTATTCGAACGATTTTGTTTAAAGTGATTTATTTATTTTTTATTTTTTTTTCCGATAGGAATTCAGATATACAATCAGTTTCATCAAATTTTTCATATAAAGCTACAAAAATTGACCTAATTGTTACGACCCTCTTTTTATTTGTCATTTAAAAACCTGCAAAAATTAAAAAAAAATGCCCCTTTTTTGTGGCCGAAGAAAGTTCTTTGATACCACTGCTTATGTACCAAATACCTGAATAATAAATCACCACAATGAATCCAAGAACAATGTAGAATAAATCACAATTTATTATATGAAAACCTTTGAGGTAGGGAAACACCATACAATTGACCATTTTAAGGAAGGGATCCACTCCTGATCACTTACCTCTTGAAGGGGGAAACCTCCTAGTGAGCTATGCTCCAAATAAAATACTTCTTCAATATACCCATTACATTGTTTACACCCCCTTATATAATACTAACTACAACCTAAGAACATTCTAGAGGAGGAACCTTCTAGTAGGTGGACCCTTCTAGTAATCCCTCTTGCATTTATTGTGTTCACACTATGCCTTATATATTAAAAGTGGACTCCATACATATCTACTATTATTTCCCTTGGGTACCTCCCTAGTTACCTCATATTACTCCCTTAGCTACACTATAGTTAGTCATCCCATAGAAGATGCAACGACCACTATTACATATACAACGCCGATCATAGTAAGATTATGATAGAAAGGTGTAGACGAATAAAACAATTAGGAATTTACATCCACACACACACACACACACACACATGGTTAATAAGGAAAAAAATGTATATAAAATCAATAAATTTTTTATTCATGTACAAAAAAGGAGTAAATTTATCAATGCACTTATCTCAATCGACAATCCATCATGTCAAATATTAGTCAAAAAGCCATAGTGAATCTTCCCACACAATGTACATGGATGAGAAAACAAAACATATCCACCTCAAAATGACTTTCCATCCTAACACTTAGACAAGTGTACCTCCCCACTACCAAGTGAATTCCCTCCCGATAACTACTCGACAAAGGTGGCATATCACACAATGTTCCATGCCAAGTGTAACACCATAGCCTACGCCTCTAGAAGTAAAGTAAGTGTAGGAGTAAATTGTGTTCTAGAGGTAAATCCGTACGATGCAAGAGGGATTGGGTAGTTTGGATCTGTGTGCCTCAGATTTCATTGTGTTGTGGCATCTGAAATCCGACACTCTAAGATTCTAAGAAATTGAAATAGTTCACGTGCTTTTTTATTAGACTTGGCATATAATCTTTTCATACCTTCTATTTTATGAGGATCCACACAGACACCATACTTTCAAACAATACGGCCCAGGTATTCGACTTCAGGAGCTCCAAAAGCATATTTGGACTATTTGAGGAAGAGTTTGTGCTAAGATAGTAGGTGTAAAGACTTGATCCATTACATGAACTAGATGGGCGTGCCAATTTTTACTATGGATGAGGATATCATCAAAGAAAACTAGGAAAAAATGATGGAGGACATTACACAAGCTAAAGGGCATGATTAATGAGACTTTGAAAGGTGGAGGGTACATTACACAAGCTAAAGGGCATGACCAAGAACTCATAATGGCCCTCATGAGTTCAAAAGACATTTTGTGGAATATCATCCTCTTTCATATGTATCTGATCAATTTTGGTAAAGAATTGAGCACCACTTAACTCATCCAAAAGGTCATCAATGATGGAGATGGGGAATTTATATTTGATAGTAATTTTGTTGAGGGATCTAAAATTAGAGAACATGCACCAAGTGCCTTGTTTCTTGAGTACCATGAAAACATGGGAATAATAATGGCTAGTATTGGGACGAATAACACCCCCACTAACAATTCCTATTTTTTTTCTTTCTCAATTTCATTATTTTGGGAAAAGGGGTGACGATAAGAGAAGATATTGGGAGGAAGACTACCAAGGACAAGGGGGATGGAATGATCATGGGAACCATGGGAAGGAGGAAGGCCTTGGGGGTTGTCAAACATAGATTGTTGTTTAGAGAGAAGAGACTATATGTCAGGATAAACCATAGGGGAATGGGTCTCAATTGCTTGAATGACATGGATTTGTGCAATAATTCCAAAGTGACCTTTTTTGAGTAGTTTCTCCATTATGTGGGAACTGATGATATAAGGAGAGCTTGAAGTGATGCCTTGGAACTGATATTATTGTCCATCATGTTGGAATATCATGGTTACATCCTTGAAATCCATGGTGATGGGGTCAATTGTGCACAACCATTCAGCACCAAGGACAATGTTGAAACCTCCCATGTCAATAACAAACATATGATATTTGAGGTGGTAATGACCAATTTGCAGGTGCACATTTTCACATTGCCCTCCACATTTCATGGAACCACAATTAGAAATCATGATTTGAAAATTGTTCATTGCGCAGATATAGCACATGGTCTCTTGGGAAATGCGACGATGAATAAAATTGTGGGTCCTCCCACTATTGATGAGGACGATGACTTTCCTATGCTTGATATATCTAATTAATTTAAGTGTTTGAGAAGTAGAGATACGAGTGAGAGAATTCAAGGAGATAAGTGATTCAACTTCTAGGGGATCATAGGGTTGGGTATGGTCATATGCTGGGATTATATATTAAGGAGGGGAAGCTTCGATATCCTCTTCATCAACATCCTAAAAAATGGCCATAAAATGTTGTTGCTCCTTACACTTGTGCCCCAGAAAATATTTATCATCATGGTTATAGAAAAGACCCTTGAGTTGGCGTTCAACCACTTCTTCTTTGGTTAATTTGTGGACCTTAAGAGGAGATGAAGGAGGGGTGGGATTGGTGGGATGGGGGAGAGGAAGGAATGAGGGTTTTCAGTTTCAAGAAGAAGCTACCTATTGTGCTTCCTTGTCTTAGTGAGTAGCTTCAAGCCAATTCTGGGGGAGAACCATGAGGACATGGACATGGATGTCATCTTTAAGGCCACTAATAAAGAATTCAAGAAATAAATTTCTAGACATGCCTTATGTTCGAAAAACCAAGTTCTCAAAAGAAGTTATATATTCTTCCAATGTACCCGATTGTTTCAGCTTGGTCAAATGACCCAAATGATGGGTGTTAGTGTCAAAGTGTTCATAAAGGTTAGCGAAAAAATGGGTTCAAGCAATATACCCTTAGCGTGAAATTTTATGCCAATTCCAGTGTTTAGGATCCAAATAAAGGACATTGATATGAAGTTTGGCCAAAGCATTAATAATTTCGTGGAAGGAGAAATAATGTTCCATTTGAGTAACCCACCCTGTTGGGTCCAAGCCATCAAATTTATTCAAATCGAATTTTGGAAGACAGAGGTCATGATGAAGGGGGTTGGGTTTAAAGGCCATGGTATGGGAGGAGTCATCTCCTTTGAGGTGTGAAGGTTGGTCAGAGGAGGTAGGACCTTGAGATTGGCTCATCCGTTGTTTTAGTGTGGCTTCGAGGGAGTCAAATAGGGTAGTGAGGTTCTCAAATTTGCTATTGATGATGCAAATTTGGGAAGTCATGTGTTCGATGTAAGTCTTGTTCTGGTTGGTTTTGGTTTGCAATGCAATGGTTTTCTGGTTGCGGGTGTGGGACATTGGAGAATTAAGAAATCAAGGAGGTAGTTGGGTCCGCCCATAAAATGATTATGAGTGAGGGGTACCACTGCGATCAGTGCGAAGAGAGGAGTATAATTGAAAAAATCATAAATAAGGGTGTCAAGAAGGGTGGGTGGGTCCACAAAAAAATATTCTTATAGGTGAAGGGTACCACTGCGATTAGGGTGAATAGAGAAATCTAGTGGGAAAGGTCCCAAATAAGAGTGTCGGAGGGACTACTATACTCATTGTTTTTAGTCCTACAGATTTATACTCTGATCTGAAGAATATTACAGTGGATGAATGCCTAGATTGTTAACGGGGAAAAATGCATAGAAATTTTGAACCTTAGATGCAGGAGGTAGGGTTGCATTGCAAAATTTATCCTCTTTTTTTGTTATGTTTTGTTCCATAAACAAGGGTTAGGGTTTTGAGGGTTCCTACAGACATGTGTTTTCCCTGTGATATAGCTCTCTAATATATGTGTGGGGTTAAACAATAGTACTCTGCCAAATATCTCCAGGCACCAACTAAGAATTATTTATTATACCCTTAGTCGTACTACCTGATTACCCAGGTATGAAAGAGTGACCTTCTTGAGTGTTTTTCTCAGTGCCACTATAACAGTTAGGTGACTGATAAGATGATTTATAGTTGGTTTCAGGAGAACTAGGGGGCTCCCTATATACCTGAAGGTATGTGGGAGTGATGGTCATGTACAAGTGTTGTCTAACGTGATACTACTCAAAGGGGTACCGATAGGGGTTATAGAGGTTTCGAACTAGGTGGAACAATGGTTTCAAATAACCCATGAAATTGTTTGTATTTCATATGTGGAGTCCTCCCCAACCACAATCTTACCCACCGAATGACATATATTTTTTCTTTAAAGACACTAATAGTACACATCTCTAGCCTGGAATTTTTTTTTCTAAACTTTATACAGAGGAAAGTGCTATGATACCACTTGTAAGGCACTAGATTTATTATGCAAAGTAGAACAAAATTATTATGACAAATACCAATAGAAACATCAAAATATAGAGAAAAATAACATCGGAAATGATACCTTTATTGATAGAAATCGAAGTTCACTTCCCTCTTCAAGTGGGAAACCTCCAGTAGAGAAGATCTCAATTACAAAACAATTCTCAAGACAAAACTTTCCTATGCGTTCTACTCTTATTTATACTATTTCTATCTTTTAGCGAACATTCTAGAGGAAGATCTTTCTAGAAATGAAAGATTCTATTATGTCTTCTTACATTAGACATGTTCACATTAGTACATTGGACTTATTTACTAATTTCAAACTTTATTACATATAAAACATATTATTTTACATACATGATGGATTAGGTAGGGAAACACCATACAATCGATCCTTTTGAGGAAGGGATCCACTCCTGATCACTTGCCTCTTCAAGGGGGAAACCTCCTAATGAAATATGCTCTAAATAAAACACTTCTTCAACATGCCCATTACATTTTTGAAACCCCCTTACATAATACTACCTACCACCTAAGAAAATTCTAGAGGAGGATCATTCTAATAGGAGAAACCTTCTAGTAATCCCTCTTACATTTATTGTGTTCAAACTAGGCTTTATTTATTAAAAGTGGCCTCCATACTTATCTATTGTTATTCCCCTTGGGTACCTACCTAGGTACCTCATACTATTCCCCTAGCTACAATACATTCCATCCCCCTTATGAAAGTGTTTCCCTCAACGCTTTTTATGAGGAAGTACAACCATACACGAAGGTCCCATGGATAAGTGTGGGCCATACTTTTGAAGTAGTTTGGAGAACCAAGATCCCATGTAGAAGTGTTATCCACCATGTTGAAGTAGTCCAAATGACACTGTAAACTTGGGTCCCATTTCCAAGTGCTCATGTGAACTCAATGCTTAAGATATTAAAACTCAATAGCCAGCTGGAAATGATGCTCCAAGGATTGACACTAGTAATGTGGATTCAAATATGTAGATCCATTCATATCCAAAAAATTGTTTGCATAACACACTAGTATTGGAGAATAATGAAAATAAGTATTCATATAAGGCTCTTGACTTCTCTCCATATTGTTCTCTACACAAGGGGGAGTAGAGTCATAAAATAAAATATGAAATTGGTTGTCATCTAGAAATGACAACTATCCATATATCAATCATCACAATTGGCCTCAAAATAATATCAAGCATATGCTTCCTGATTATATTTGTCCCTGATGTCCCCCATAATATATCTCTCTTTCATTTTAGCTATGTAATCTTGAATATTTCGAAAACTATCCTTGATGTCTTGCAAATCGTCCTTGATGGATTGCAGACTGTCACTTATACCTCAGAGGATTGGAGAGAAAAAATTATGCATGACATATCCATCGAAAGCACCCTTTATAAGATACCAAAAGAAAGATCTAAAAATATTCTATCCAGTGGCACTGATTTGGCCCCAATATGAGCACCTTATCAAAAGTTATGATCTCTACAGTCTCTCGCGACCATCATGAAAAGCCCCTAAAAAAATTGTTGATTTTGAATCAACAATATCTTCACTTCCAAAGCTCCGATTTGGACTATTTGTTTTTTGAAATTGAGTCATTTTGCGAGATGAACTCAGATCTCTAATTTTTTTGGGACAATTCTTCACCAATTAATATTGAAACCTACAAAATTGTGTGGTCTTCCTCGAAAAAACCCTGAAAAATTGTTGATTTTAAATCAACAATATCTTGGCCTCCTAAACTCCTATTCGAACGATTTTTTTTTAAAGTTTTTTTTTTTTTTTGTTCGATAGGAACTCATATATACAACCAATTTCATCAAATTATTCATATAAAGCTATAGAAATTGACCTAAGTGTCGCGGCCCTCTTTGATCAAAATCTGGACCAGGGGTCAAAATTTAGCTCAAAAATCAAAGTTCTCGGAATTGCCTCAAAACGAACGGGTGAGTAGCCCTCGTCATCACGAACTGAACACAACTCGTTTGGGTTCAAACGGACGTCGGATGAGTGAGATATCACAATCTTTTCGAATCGTCAAACAAGCAAAAAACAAACGTGCTGACTGTACAGTCCATACGGATGTTGACGTGACAGAGGTCGTACGATGACATGGAAGTCTGTACGCCGAGGTGGAAGTTGATGACGTGTCAATGCTGAGTTGGAAGTTGGACGAATGATATTGCGACACGTGGTAGATTTTGGTTGGTTGTACGGTGCCATGTGGCCCAATCGTGGGCTGCCACATGGCACCTTGTTATTGGTAATGGTTGTTGGTTTCAAAAGTTTATGGGGTCCATGGAGATCGAACCTCGGACCTCCAATACACACCATAGCCTTTGCAAAGTCTGCGCTGCCAACGTACCACACTATATTGCTTGTTATATATATGATTTTATATATATTTAACTTTGATTTGTTGTATGGTTGGCGCGGGGGTCCGGGCTGGGGCTTAGCCTCAGCCCCCGGTCGCACAACCCATATCCATATGACCACAGCCAAGCAAATGCGCGGGAATCCACGTGCGCCCATTTCAAACGGTTAAGCCCCCAGTTTCATATGTCCGCCCATATGACCTGTCCACATTTGTGCGTGCGGGATTTGGTTTGAATAGTTACAACCGACCATTCACCCGACACTTGGCGCATTTTCATTGGTTTAAAAATCTTGGCCATTTTTGTTTGAGCGCGTGGTCACATGGTGACCCTTATGACCACGGCCTTGGCGGTTAGGGGCTAGGCGCACCCATAACCATCCTACAGTTCGCATCGTTATGCAGTTGCGCCCGATGCTAGGTTTTACCACGATTTTGAGAGCGTGTTCTAGGTTGGCCACACAGAGGTGCGTTTTGGCGAACCAGAGACAACAAGCTTGAAGGAAGAAAATGGCAGGAGGCCTATCTTCTTCATTTTTTGGCCAAATGAGGTGCTGAAAAAGCCCAGCTAGGGGTTTTTGGACGTTCTGAATCTATTGACATTGTTTTCAAAGCCATTTGAAGACTTCTTTTGCAGGTTTTTCACCATTGAAGTTTCAGAGAGCTCCAGGGAGCTTGAAGCCCTCATTGATTGAGGTCATGCTCAGATGAGCCAAAGTCTGTTTTCTGTGACTGAATAGTCATTTTTGGCTAATTGTTATGCTCTGAACACATTGGGATAGGTTTCAGATCCATTTGAGGACTTTTACAGGTTTTTTTTTCCACAAGGAAGCTCAAGGAAGCTCAAGGCCACATGTAGAAGAGCTCATGCCCGGATGAGCCATGATTCGTTTTCAGAGTTTTATTAGTCATTTCTGGGGTTTTTATGTATTCTGAACCCAATGGTACAGTCTGTATTTCCATTGGAGTTGAGCAGCATCTTGTAAAATAATCTTTGACAAATTAATCCCAAAGAGCCAAGTCCATTGATGGAGGCTCAATGAGGTGTAGCCCAGAGAGAGGTGAACTCCTTTATCATATTGTTATTGTTGTGAGTTTGATGGTTTATTTGCTACAAGTTATGATTTCTATGTATTTATTTAAAACACATATTTAACCATTTAAAGGAAAAATTCCTCACACATGAACATTTAAAAGAAGATGCATAAACTTGGCATATAATCTATCTTGCATATTTTAACACATTGAGAAAGGTCCTGAAAAGTTTATTTTAATGAAGTAGAGGGTGATTGCATAGCATAACAAGTCAGCCCACTATTTTCAGATCAATCTTTTTATTTGACTTTTAAAACCTTGCAAAAATTAAAAAAATTGCCCCTTTTTCGTGGCCGAAGAAAGTTCTTTGATACCACTGATTATGTACCAAATACATGAATAATAAATCACCACAATGAATCCAAGAACGATGTAGAAGAAATCACACTTTATTATATGAAAACCTTTGAGTTAGGGAAACACCATACAATCGATCTTATTAAGGAAGGGATCCACTCCTTATCACTTGCCTCTTTAAGGGGGAAACCTCCTAGTGAGCTATGCTCCAAATACAATACTTATTCAACACACCCTTTACATTGTTTACACCCCCTTATATAATACTAACTACCACCTAAGAACGTTCTAGAGGAGAAACCTTCTAGTAGGTGGATCCTTCTAGTAATCCCTCTTACATTTATTGTGTTCACACCATGCATTATTTATTAAAAGTGGCCTCCATACATATCTACTATTATTCCCCTTGGGTACCTCCCTAGGTACCTGTTGGCGGGAAAAAATGACCTTCCATCAACTGAAATAACGAGTCCGGTCTGAGGTTGTCTAAATAACCCAAATTGTTTGGTGTAACTCATTCTGATGAGTTTAATGGCTCCGTTAGCCAATCTAAAAGTCCTAAAAGAAACAAATAAAAGAAATGAAATAACTAACTAATTACTAATCACTATATATATAATGTAACTATTGTAGATATATTTAAATGGGAGATTTACTTATCTTACTTATGTACATGATATACAAACTGCAAGTTTTAATGTAAACTTAAGAAACTCAATGTGAAAAATGATTGCTTCGAAGAAGCAGATAAAGAAAGCACATAAAAATATTTTTTCATTTTTCCTTTATAAATCTAAACTAATATTAAAAAAATTCTATGAAACAGAAACGTGTGGATAATCAAAAGCCGAACCATACATTCGAGTTTTAGTGATAAGTAAATGACAAAAAAATGTAAATGAACTAACCTGTTAGTAAGTTAGCGATATGTATCCAAGCATCTACATGATTAGAGAACGTCCAAGTACCACGTCCAAGAGGGAAACATGCAATGAACCTTAAGATTGTTCTAAATAAATCCAGAACAATGTGTTGGCAGTTGAGTTTTAATAACAGAATAGATGATACGAATAGGTCCTGTGATCTTATGATCCCAAACGATTACATTAAGATAAATCTGATTGTAACAACATTGCATTTGATCATTCAACTAAAAATTAAAGAGAAATCATGTCATTTAAGCTAAATAAATTATCACACTGTTAATATCTAAAGCATCAAATATGGACGATATTTATAAAAGAATTATCCCAAAACATAACAGATCGTGAAGTCTAAAGCTATCAAAACCTATTAGTATATCAGGATAAACAAAACATAAATGAAAACACCATTTACAAGAAGCTAAAGCCAAAATGCATATTGATATTCCATTTAAGTCTGTGAATTAATCGTCCATCTTATGCCCCAGGCCAAGATGATTTCTATTACAAAATACTATGTATTTAAAGAGTTTAGGTAAGCTAAGAATCCTATCTTCTAAGATAGGATCATATCTCAAAAGGATCTCAAAGTTACTGTTGAGTCGCCAAAGTGTCATCTTTTTACCAACATTTTCACTTCACTTTCACTTCACTTTTAACCATATTTCGCTTTTCCACACCCTTACATAAACCATTTTTCATGATTAC
>JZKD02S1689358.1:55525-72175 GCA_000966675.3 Picea glauca
AATAAGCGCGTGAAGGGAAACAGGTAAAATGTACTTTGTTTTTGAATTTGATTTGCTCGCATTCATTCTTGCACTTCATATTTTTTCCGAAGATCTCACAAGTTTTCGTGCAGGAGTTGGTACTAAGATTTTTCAGGTACAAAGATGATCCAATCTCATGCCGAAATGATTCTCAAGAATCGCAAAACTCTTCAGAAAAGTATTCTTGTGAAAAGTTTTAAGGAGCTAAATTTTTCATCGCACATGTCATGACATCTGTCGCTACATCTCCATCTTTCAGAAAACCAATTATGCCATGAYGGGATCATTTACCTTTCTCCTTTCAAGATTATTCGTCATCCATGTCGTGAAGTTCACTTTCCATCGCCTTATCCTTCATGACTTCGCATACGCCTACCTTTCTGAGTCGCATACATCCCTTTATCCTTTTCCATTCATTTTGCCTTGCAAATAAAACCATTCAGTTTTGTTTTGATTTACAGAATAAGACAAAAGAGGTGACTAATCAACTAAGTCCAGCAATGCTCCATCTTATGAGATCACCACAAGATACATCATATCCTGAAAGCAAAACGAAATGTGCAAATTAGATATTTATTTAACTAACAATTTCCAATTTTTTATATGAGAAATTTGACTTGGCTACAAAATCTCATGATTCTGTAGCTAGTCTTATTATTGACAATAGAAATCTAAATCACTCTATATTAATTAGAAAAATAACAATAAAGCACAAAAAAAAATAAAAAAAAATAATCTTACCATTCAACTAAAAATCAAATTTGAATCACAAAATTTCAAAGTTGATCACAACCTCGATACTATTGACGCTTTTTATTATGATATTGCCAGTCCTTTTTAAGTGTTTTCCTTGCCTTTGTGCATTGATCTTGAGCTCATGGTTTTCAATTGTCAATGAGCAGTTTTGAGCCGTAAGAGCCTTGATCTTTTTTTGAAGGACGGGAATGTCTGTGTAATACAGACCTATCCAGTGTAAACACACTTCATAATTTACAGCAGGGGAAAATGGTTGAGCAAGCACATGACTGTGTGTTAAAACACTTCCATTATCCACTGTTGGATTTTGACTAAATTTAATTCCTGGAAAATCCTTGTTGTGCTTCAGACACGGTGGCAAGTTATTCACATAATCAAAAGCTTGACCCAGATCCGGTTTAGAGTGATTTGGGTCTTCAGGTACCAGAAATTTTTCAATCTCAGAATCAGATCTCTCATGGACATCAATCGATTCGATCGAGCTCACATGAGCTTTTGATCTATCCCGTAGGCTCCTAAAAATTAGTCTCCTATCCCTCTTGTTATTAAACCCTCGCATGTCTCGATTTTTCTTTTACTGTTTGGAAGGGTTTCCACTGGTGGATTTGATGTTAAGGTTAAGGTCGTCGACTTGCTCACACTTAGGAGTTTCAACAAGCTTGGAGCCGACGTCCTCGTGTTCACACACAGACTGATCGGGAATAGCCCTTTCACAAGGGTTTTCACATAAGAAAACCGACCCATCATTGGAGGGAAAGAGAGACTTTTCTAGCATAGCTTTATCAATCACTAGATTCTCCTCAGGGTTTACTGTAACAAAGCCATTGCGAGTCACGAAAGCATCCCAATCATCATTAAGTAGTTTTAGATGATGGACTATCAACAAATTAATCAAACCATGATGAATTAAGATGGAATCCAATTTCTGCCTTTTATATCTCTTTGACATCTTATATAAACTTATTAATAAGTAAAAATACATGTTTAACTGGAAACCGATAAAATGAATTAACAGTCTTATGTGGTAAAGGAAGACGAGGCTGTACCGGCCTTCACAAGTGAAAAAATGTCTTAACACTACTAATAAACCATGCCATCTATCCTTCAATAGAGAGAGTGACGTACCTTTGTCACAACATTGAATTTTTCGAGAGGTGACGAACAGACCCCATGGTACCTTGTCCAACTTTGAATTTTTAAACCATTTTTGGCCTGTAAGGGGAAGACCCGTTGCCTCACTTAGGAATTCCTCGGTGACTTCCAATTGAATGTCACCCACTTTGGCTCTGCATCCATCGAATGTGAGGGCGAACTCTTGGGTTGCTTGTAATTTATAACCCTGAAACTTCTCAAGAAACACAAACCAACCCTGGATTTTAAGGTCTTCAATCACGTCATCATACAACAACAAAGTTTGGGAGCCATTCGGCTCGACACAGACGACAGGGGCCATAAGGTTTTGGACAGGAAATCACAAAGGCAACCATAACTCACTGTGAGCGTAAGGGGTAGCAAAAACAGAGGAAGGCCAGAGAAAGTAACAAAGGATTAAAACCCACAGTTACCCCAGCACGACCAAAACGAGAGCATAAGGGGTTTCAAGCCACGGAAATCGGGCGTTTCAGGTAATTAATGCCATGAGTACAGAGCGAAACCCAAGACTTTAGTTTGGAATGATGGATCTGTCGATTCAAACTACCGCTTGAAACAGAGTACAATGTACAACCGAGTTTGAATCTCATCATATGTAATGGGTACCTTGATTTGCCAAGGTTAGGAGAGGATGCGATCCAAAAATCAAAATACCAATCAAAGGATTTTGAAATTGAAAATGATCTATCAAGAACGTTAAGATATATCTTATAATCCAGGAGAAACTCAAAAACAAATGTTTTATTGATATATGATAAGCTTCAAAGCAAAACAACATTCATTAAAAGAGTTGTAAGAACATTGACCCTACATAAAGACAAAGCCTTGGATATAATTTCAATTTGATTATAAGTTTCAATGTTTCATTCATGATTTCAGTCATGAATGAAGCATGAAAACAAAAAAAAAAAATAGGAACAATCAAAACATCTTCTTTACAACTGAGTAGTCACCTTCAAATAGCAATATTTATATGACGAAGCGTAGGCAGCTACAAAAATTGTTATTTGTCACTTTAAAAGGAAAAAATCGTGTATGGATGCCAATAGTGGCGACTTACTAGGAGAAGCAATTATCTCTGCCTTACCAAGGAGTTCATGTTAGGACTGCTTAGAATGATTATAGATCAAAGCATAGTTAAAGGACATCAAGCATCTCAACAATCATTACACAATCCAGATTCATATATCTTTCTATCCAAATGAAATGCGGTGACAAAATTTTAACTACGAGAGAAATGATGTTCAATTCAATGGATTCAATACTGTTGACAAGGCCACTGTTGCCAATAGGCGTCCATAGCCTCGGCAAGGATGTCAATTAACCCATTCTGACGCCTCTATCATGTCCAAGAAAATTCAATTCAAAATGAAGGATACTTAAGGCCAATATCAAAATTTATACCGGATAATTTTCTTGAACCCGACATTGCTTTGCTGCCTGCAGGCCTGTTCAGTACCTCTAAGAATTTGTCTTGGCATCATGCATGCATTTACCCGCTTCCAACAGACCAGTTTAGTATCCCGATGGGTTTACAAACACTTCCCACAACTCTTGAGAAATTGCTTACAATCTAATATCATTTTAAAGATATTCAGAAGAGTGGGGTGATGCTGAAAATTTCAGTCTTTAGAACACTTGTTATTTTCCAGCCTTTAATTTTCTTCTTAATCACCTTCATTATGATCTGAAATTAGTTTCTTGATGAAACCAATTTTTCAAGGACAGGAAGGCATACTTTAGTTTCTTTCTTTAAAAGCAGGGACAGCATAAAAAACTTTAAAGATGATCGTGTCTGCTCATAATTATAAAGTGAGACCAGTAAGTCTATTTCAAACACAAATTTTCTTTAGTTAGTCTGTGTTTCAACAATTCACAGCATTGATTCTCTTGAGAAGACCTTAATAGTTGCTTCATAATGATGCATTCTAGTTCCCCTCCACGAACTAAAAGGTGACACAGGCATAAGTTTAACAAAAAAGTAGTGAAAACAAACAAATTGAAAAGAACCAAAATCAGAAAATAAACATAAATCAAAACAGAAAAATATGTACAAAAGGTGGATCTGGAATTATCACAAAAAATACCTCTTGAGAGATTGGCCATTCACCGAGACAGTGTCTGGCTGTCCCTCTAAATTCTATAGGCGGAAAGAGCTAGGACCTAGTTTTTTAGCGATTATGAAGGGCCCTAACCACAAGTTCTGGAACTTGGTATGTTCCCATTTTCCCTCATGAGGTTTATCCCACTTGAGAACCAGATCTCCTACTTCGAAGTTTCTATCTGAAGCATAGTTTGAATCGAACCATCTTTTCACAATATGATGAAGCTAATCCAGTCTCTCTTTTGCTTGTGCTCTTACTTCCTCTAATTTCAACAAAGCATTAATTCGACTTTCAAGAGGAGGAAAATCCTCTTCCTGAACTTTCTGCGATAATTGCAGAGAGGGAAGAAGAACATGAGGAGGGAGAATCACTTCTCTTCCATAGACGAGAAATAAAGGAGAATTACCAACATAAGTTTTCGGTGTCACCCTATCAGCCCAGAGCACGATAGAAAGTGCGTTGTGCCAGTTTTTGTGGTTTTCGGAAACTGTCCTCTTGATGATTTTGATTAGGTTTTTGTTTGTCGATTCTGCTAAGCCGTTTCCTTAGGGGTAATAGCTAGCATAATATTTCAGTTTGATCCATTTTTCTAAAGAAAAAACACTCATATCGAGGGATGAAATGTAGGAAGCATTATCGAAGACCAAACACTCAGGAATACTGAATCGAGTAATGATGTTTGAGTTAAGGAAAGATATTACCTGACTAGTGTTTACCACTTTTAGTGGTGCAGCCTCAGACCATCTGGTAAAATAATCCGTTGTTGTAATGATGTATTTATGCTGCTATGAGGAAGTGGGGTTAATTGGCCCTATAATGTCAAGACCCCACTGCTGAAAAGGAGAATCTACCAAAATAGGCTGCAAAGGGAATGTTGCCTTTTGTACTTGTCCAACATCCTTTTGGCAGATTATGCATTTACGACATAATGCATGGGCATCTTTGAACAACGTGGCCCAATAGTACCCAACTCTTAATACTTTGTGATTAGTCGTGTCTCCGCCGAAGTTCCCACCAGCTTCACCTACATGCATTTCAGATAATACTTTCTCTGCTTCATCTCTTTCCAAAAAACGCATGAGGACGTTATCAAAAGTTTTACGAAATAATATGCCATTTACCAACTAGAAAGTTGCAGATTTTAGTCTTAATGCTCTTCTCTTTTTTGGATCGAGATGATGAGGAGCAGAACCATGTGTTAGATAAAATTTAATATCATCAAACCAATAATTAGCAACAACTTGTGTACAACAGATTTGATTTTGACTATGTTGATTTACAGTTAAGAGATTAATTTGACTTTGTTGCTCTTCAACTGAATCAACCACTAGTTTGCACAGACCTTGACCTATGACAATTTGTGCAGGGGTAATTTCGAGGTCATACTCTTGTAACGATGTCATCCAGGTTTCCCGTTTTTCACCCAATTCCTTTTGTACTAACAAGTTTCTGATAGCAGGATAAGGCACAATGACTTTAGTTCTGGATTTTAGCAATTATGATTGAAAATGTTTCACTGCTTTGAAAACTGCATAAGCTTGTTGATCTACAACCGGGTGGTTAAACTCTGCTCCTTTGAAGGCTAAGCTCATAAAGGAAATGGGGATTTCATTGCTTTCAATGTTCTCTTGGGTCAACACAACGACATAAGATCGATCAGAGGTGAACGTATAAAGAGTGAAATATTGTGAAAAATCAGGACCCATTAAGGAAAGGGCCTCCACTATGGATTTTTTTATGGAATCAAAAGCTTGATTTTCCTATGGTATCCAATGATACTAAACATCCTTTTTAATTAAGTTTTTCAATGGCCTTACCATTTCTGAGAAACTCGGGACAAACCTTCTGACAAAGTTGATCTGGCCTAAAAAAGATTGCATAGACTTTTTGGAGGAGGGGGCAGGAAGTTTGGCAATGGCTTGAGTTGTTTCGGGATCGATGATCATCCCATCATCGTATACTATGAATCCGAGAAGTTTGCCTTGTTCCACTGCAAATATAGACTTCTTAGGGTTGAGAGATATGTCGTACTTGCAACATCGTTCTAGGACAGACCTAAGGTGAGACAAGTGATCTTTCTTGTTTTTGGAGAAAACAGTAACGTCATTGAGATAGTCCACTACAGATTGATTTATGAGACCACGAAAAAAAATATCCATTTCTCTTTGAAAAGTGGCCCCGACATTTATAATCCCAAAAGGAATTTTCCTGTAGGCGTAAGTACCCCATGGGGTACGAAAATTGGTTTTAACTGGTCTGGGGGAGACTGAGGATCTGGTTGTATCTTGAAAAACCGTCTAGCAGTGATAGTCTTTCGAAACCAGATACCTGCTGAAGAATTTGTTCCATTGGAGGAACATGATAATTGTCTTTGTCAGACGCTCGGTTCAAGTTCCGAAAATCGACATAGAGTCGAATTTCACCACTTTTCTTCCTTACAGGAACCAGATTAGACACCCACTGTGTGTGTCTTATTGGGAATATTATCTTTGCATTCAATAATTTATTTAGTTCTTTCTTGACTGTTGGTTCCAGCTCAGGGTGCATATTTCTCAGCTTTTGCTGAAAAGGTTGAGTTTGGGGTTTCATGGGGATGATATGTTGTATTATGTTAGGGTCAAAAGTTTTTAAATCATCATATGTCCAAGCAAAGACATCCTTGAATTCTCTAAATAGTTTTATAAAAGAGGACTGCTCTTGCTCAGAACATCCCATTCCCAGGTTGATATATTGTGGATTATCTTTAGTCCCTAGATTTACCTTTTCATGAGCCAAGGAAGAACTGTTTGTATTACAATTTACCGATTTTCTGAATTTATCATGCAAATCATAAAACTTTTCTAGTCTTACCACATATTTAGGGATATAATTTACCATATCAGATGTTGATTTGGGAGACCTTGGCTCTAATATTACTATAAAATTAGGGAGATTTTCATCATGGGTGTCTTCATCAATAACCGCACCTTGGAAGGTGTCCTCCATGTGCAAAAAATTGATGATTTGTTGATCATCATCAAACACTCTCCAATTAGTGATGTTGTCTAGGATTGATGGTCTGAACAATAACTCAATTGAAAATGCATTTGGAGAAAGACCTTCTGCGGGAAAAAGTTTGGAAGCGACGTTAGCTAATAAATCAACCTCAAAATTATTTAATCTAGGAATGGAATTGATGCTAAAAGCGAAAAAATTGTGCATTAGATTCCATACCTCAGTTTGATAACTCTTCAAGTGTGGTGATAGGAAATGTATGGAATTTATTACCTGCCTGACCACAATTTCTGAATCACCGAATACCATTAAGTTCTTTACGTTCATATCTACATCTTTCCTAAGTCCTTGCAAAAGTGCCTCGTATTCAACGATGTTGTTTGTACATTCAAACTCTAATCGATAGGCGATAAATTTTTTATTATCCACTGGGTTGATGAGTACACATCCTGCACCAACTCCTTCTTTGGATTTTGATCCATCAAATTAAAGTGACCATATGTGAGCTTCTTCGGCAGTGTTTGGAACATTTGGTAAAGCTGCTGACTGGGTACATGTCATGAGCTCTGACTGTTGTTCTGGATCGGTGATGGGGGAGGTTTCAACCATGAAGTTGCCGAAGAAGGTGTTCATTCCCTGCATTTCAAGTAAATTAGTGGAAGCAGTAAATGGTTCATTAGCGTCGTTCAAATCCATCATGGTGTGCTTGAGGTAACGTTCACGATTAATCCTAATTTTGTTTGGATTTCCATTTTCTGGTAGCCACAAATGAGACCAATCTGTTGCAAAGTATCCATGTAGCTGTTCAGACCAATCCCTGCTTAAGAATAAACCATAAACTTCAAGGATGTCAACAACAATGATATCAATGATTTGGTGAACCTTAGGATTAGAAGATAGTCTAACGAACGCATTCTTTAGTTCACCAATTACCTTAACATTTGTTTGATCGAGCTGAATGATTTTAAGACTAGAAGGTTGAACTTCAACATTGATTTTTTGGCAAACAAACAAGGGCATCACATTTGATGATGCGCCAGAATCTACCATGCAATTATGCACATTTCTATTGAAAATTTCAAAAGTTAGTAAGAAAGGTGGGACATTTTTGCGAGTATTAACAGTAGAATTCTGTTGATTTTTAGCCGCAGCCGCTAAAATTATCTCATCTACATTTGATACAGTTTTTTCAGTGAGATCCCTTTTATCTGGGAATTCAAGTGTTGTTTTAGCAGGGACCTTTTGAGCTGTTTTAGAACCGATTTCTGCAATTTTCTTGTTGTTCAATGTTGTTTTTACTATTTTATGCAATGTTCTGAAGCATTTTCTGCAGAAGAAGAGGGAAGTTCAAAAGTTCGTAAACAAAAATATTAGCTCTAAGTTTCTTTAGGTCTTCAATCAAATCACACTCTAAACTTGGGGCTGCTATATTATGTTTTGTTTCAGCTTGTTTAAATTGTTTCAGAGGCACATTAGTACTTATTTCGGAAGATGATTTACTCTGAGTTTTGCTTCTGGTGTTGTAAGGATGGACAATTTCAAAATTGGCTTGAAAAATACTGTCGGAAAAATGTCCGAAGTTATTGGGAGATAACTCCTCTTCTTTTGATATTTCTTCTTCCACCATGTCCTCAGAATTCTCAGGGGGAACCAAGTTATCATGTGCTTCAAGGAAAGTCTATAGAGTGTATTGGAGACTTTCAAAATCCAGACCCTCAGGGGTCATATTTGGTCGGTTTGAGGGAAAAGGTTCTTTGAAAGGAGGTTTGTAACTTCCTTTGCTCGAAGATGCTTCTTCAGCTGATCTCCTCAAGTCTATGACTTGATTCGATAATTTTTGGATGACCTTTTGTAAACTTTCTAAGTCTGAGGTTTCTGATTGAGTTTTGGTTTGGGGAGGCCTAGGAAGAATTTATATTTTCTTCTTAGAAGATGGGGTTATTTCTGCCTCATTACTAAGATTATCTTTCAAGCTCAAAATATCTTTTTCGATTTGGCTCGCCTCCTCGAAGGCTTCCAATAATGTTGAATTCTTAGACTTTTTAACCTAAATTGCTATATTATTGTGTAGAAATTTAGTGTAATATGCCACAATAAGGTTTTCTGCGGGCATTGAATCAATGGGGATTCAGTTTTTTAACGTGAGGAACCTTTGGTTGAAATCTTTTACTTTCTCCTTAGGGTTCATCCTTAAGATGGAGAGTTCCATGACTAAGATTTCCGAGGATTTATCATCTCCAAACTTCTCTAGGAAACAGGTCTCCAATCTGTCCCAAGATACAATAGTGTGAGGTTGTTGAGCGAAATACCATGTAGAGGCATTGCCCTCAAACGTGTAAGGAAAAAGTCTACATACTACATCTTCATGTTCTACACTTCAAAGTCTAATGGCTAGCATGAATTTATTTATGTGATCCTCGACGATTTGTTTAGAATCTGGGTCGAACTTAGGTAACCATTTCTCTGGGTGTTTCGGTAAAGGGTGCTGGGGTCCAGGTACAACAACAACATCTTGATTGAGCTAAGGTCTGGTGGGATTGTTTTGGTTTTCCATGGGTGTAGGTGGTGTCAAAGGTTGAGATGGTTCAGTTGAAGAACTGCCTTCGTCAGATGACTCTCCTCTTGAAGAGGAAGGAGATGAATGAGGTGGGGAAGGTGGAATACCAGATCCTTCGGCTGCAAGAGTAGGGGTGTGGTCAGGGTTTGTGGTATTATCTCCTAAAGGATATAAACGTATACCAATGCCTTCGATTTGCTCTCAGATATCCGAGAAATCTAAAGGTTGATTGAGAGGCCTACTAGGTTGTCTGATACGGGCCAAAGCATCATGTTTCCTTAAGATTGACTGACGAACAATTTCTTGTACGTCGGCCCCTTGAGGATTTGGTGTTATTGGCTCAACGGGAATCTCAAGATTTTCGTTCGAGGTAGTTGTTGTTTCACAAGTAACGTTGTTGTCTGAGCGACTACGTGTTACTACGGGGGAGCGAGTGTGTGGGGGTGGAGTTTTGCGACCTCCACGTGCCATCAATTTTATTCAGGTCCTCCTTCTAGCACCATTTGTTGGCAGACGAAAATGACAGCCCGTCAAGTGGAAGAAAGAGTCCGGTCCGAGGTTGTCTAAATAACCCAAGTCGTTTGCTGTAACTCATTCCGATGGGTTTAATGGCTCTGTTAGCCAATCTAAAAGTCCTAAAAGAAACAAATAAAAGAAATGAAATAACTAAATAATTACTAATCATTATATATGTACATACGTATAATGTAACTATTGTAGATATATTTAAACGAAAGATTTACTTATCTTACTTATGTACATGATATACAAACTGCAAGTTTTAATCTAAACTTACGAAATTTAATGTGAAAAATGATTGCTTCGAAGAAGCAGATAAAGAAAGAAGATAAAAATATTTTTTCATTTTTCCTTTATAAATCTAAACTAATATAAAAAAATACTATGAAACAGAAACATGTGGATAGTCAATAGTCGAACCATACATTTGATTTTTAGTGATAAGTAAATGACAAAAAAATGTAAATGAGATAACCTGTTAGTAAGTTAGCGATATGTATCCAAGCATCTGCATGATTAGAGAATGCCCAACTACCACGTCCAAGAGGGAAACCTGCAATGAACCTTAATATTGTTCTAAATAAATCCACAACAATGTGCTGGCAGTTGAGTTTTAATAACATAATAGATGATGCGAATAGGTCTTGTGATCTTATGATCGCAAGCGATTACATTAAGATAAATCTAATTGTAAGAACATTGCATTTGATCATTCAACTAAAAAGTAAAGAGAAATCTTGTCATTTGAGCTAAATAGATGATCACACTGTTAATATCTAAAGCATCAAATATGGACGATATTTATAAAAGAATTATCACAAAACATAATAGATCGTGAAGTCTAAATCTATCAAAACCTATTAGTATATCAGGATAAACAAAACATAAATGAAAACGCCATTTACAAGAAGCTAATCCCAAAATGCATATTGTTGTTCCATCTAAGTCTGTGAATTAATCGTCCATCTTCTGCCCCAGGCCAATATGATTTCTATTACAAAATACTGTGTATTTAAAGAGGTTAGGTAAGCTAAGCATCCTATCTTCTAAGATAGGAGCATATCTCAAAAGGATCTCAAAGTTACAACAATAGAGGGTCTAAAAATCCACTCAATATCAAACCGTATCTTCAAAATTACACAAGTTTTGTTTTGATTTACAGAACAAGCCAAAAGAGGTGACTAATCAACTAAGTCCAGCGATGCTCCATCTTATGAGATCACCACAAGATACATAATATCCTGAAAGCAAAACGAAATGTGCAAATTAGATATTTATTTAACTAACAATTTCCAAATTTTTATATGAGAAATTTGACTTGGCTACATAATCTCACGATTCTGTAGCAAGTCTTATTATTGACAACGAAAATCTAAATCACTCTATATTAATTAGAAAAATAACAATAAAGCACAAAAAAAATAAAAAAAATAATCTTACCATTCAACTAAAAATCAAATTCGAATCACAAAATTTCAGAGTTGATCACAGCCTCGATACTATCGATGTTTTTTATTATGATATTTCCAATTCTTTTCAAGCGTTTTCCTTGCCTCTGTGCATTGATCTTGAGCTCGCGGTTTTCAATTGTCAATGAGCGTTTTTGAGCCGTAAGAGCCTTGATCTTTTTTTGAAGGAAGGGAATGTATGTGTAATACAAACCTATCCAATGTAAACACACTTCACAATTTACAGCAGGGGAAAATGGTTGAGCAAGCACACGACTGTGTGTTAAAACACTTCCACTATCCACTGTCGTCTTTTGACCGAATTTAATTCCTGGAAAATCCTTGTTGTGCTTTAGACACGTTGGCAAGTTATTCACATAATCGAAATCTTGACCGAGATCCGGTTTAGAGTGATTTGGGTCTTCAGCTGCTAGAAATTTTTCAATCTCAGAATCAGAGCTCTCATGGACCTCGATCGATTCGATCGAGCTCACATGAGCTTTTGATCTATTCCGTAGGCTCCTAGAAATCAGTCTCCCAACCCTCTTGTTATTAAACCCTCGCATGTCTCGATTTTTCTTTGACTATTTGGAAGGGTTTCCACTGGTGGATTTGATGTTAAGGTTAGGGTCGACGACTTACTCACACTCAGGAGTTTCAACAAGCTTGGAGCCAACGTCGTGTTGTTCACACACAGACTGATTGGGCATAGCCCTTTCACAAGGGTTTTCACATAAGAAAACTGACCTATCACTGGAGGGAAAGAGAGACTTTTCTAGCATAGGTTTATTAACCGCCAGAGTCTCCTCAGGGTTTACTGTAACAAATCCATTGTGTGTCACGAAGGCATCCCAATCATCATTAAGTAGTTTCAGATGATGGACTATCAACAACTTAATCAACTCATGATGAAATAAGCTGGAATCCAATTTCTTCCTTTTATATCTCTTTGACATCTTATATAAACTTCTTAATAAGTAAAAAGGCATGTTTAACTGGAAACTGATAAAATGCATTAACAGTCTTATGTGGTAAAGGAAGACGAGGCCGTAGCGGCCTTCACAAGTGACAAAATGTCTTAACACTACCAATAAACCATGCCATCTATCCTTCAACAGAGAGAGTGACATACCTTTGTCACAACATTGAATTTTTCAGGAGGTGACGAACAGACCCCATGGTACCTCGTCCAACTTTGAATTTTTAAACCATTTTTGGCCGGTAAGGGGAAGACCTGTTTCCCTACTGAGGAATTCCTCAGTGACTTCCAATTGAATGTCGCCCACTTTGGCTTTGCATCCATCGAATGTGAGGGAAAACTCTTGGGCTGCTTGTAAGTTATAACCCTGGAAATTCTCAAGAAACACAAACCAACCCTGGCTTTTAAGGTCTTCACTCACGTCATCATACAGTAGCAAAGATTGGGAGCCATTCGGCTCGACATAGACGACAGGGGCCATAAGGGTTTGGACAAGGAATCACAAAGGTGACCAGAACTCGTTGTGACCGTAAGGGGTAGAAAAAACAGAGGAAGTCCAGAGCAAGTAACAAAGGAATAAAACCCACAGTTACCCTAGCGTGACCAAAACGAGAGCATAAGGGGTTTCAAGCCATGAAAAATCGGGTGTTTCGGGTAATGAATGCCATGAGTACAAAGCGAAACCCAAGACTTTAGTTTGTTATGATCGATCTGTCGATTCAAACTACCAATTAAAACATGGTACAGGGTACGACCGAGTTTGAATCTCATCATATGTAATGGGTACCTTGATTTGACAAGGTTAGGAGAGGATGCGATCCACAAATCAAAATACCAATCAAAGGATTTTAAAATCGAAAATGATCTATCAAGAACGTTAATGAAGAAGCTTATAGTCTTAATGCCAATCTGTTCTTGATGTGTTTACAAAGTACTCAATATATAGCTTATAATCCAGGAGAAACTCAAAAACAAATGTTTTATTGATATATGATAAGCTTCAAAGAAAAAAAACATTCATTAAAAGAGTTGTAATAACATTGACCCTACATAAAGACCAGGCCTTGGATATAATTGCAATTTGATTATATGTTTCAATGTTTCATTCATGCTTTCAGTCATGAATGAAGCATGAAAATGAAAAAAATAAAATAGGAACAATCAAAACATCTTTTTTACAACTGAGTAGTCACCTTCAAATAGAAATATTTACATGACGAAGTGTAGGCAGCTACATAAATTGTTATTTGTCACTTTAAAAAGCAAAAATCGTGTAGGACTACGAACAATACCCCATATTACTCGCCTAGCTACACTACAGTTAGTCATCCCATAGAACATGCAACGACCACTATTACATCTACAATGTCGGTCATAGTAAGATTATGATAGAAAGGTGTAGACAAATAAAACAATTAGGAATTTACAACCACACACACACACACACACACACACACACACACACACACACACACATGGTTAAGAAGGAAACAAATTGTAAATAAAATAAACAAATTTGTTATTTATATATGAAAAAGGAGTAAATTTATCAATGCAGTTATCTCAATCGACAATCCATCATGTCAAATATTAGTCAAAAACCCATAGTGAATCTTCCCACACAATGTATATGGATGAGAAAACAAAACATATCCACCTCAAAATGACTTTCCATCCTAACACGTAGACAAGTGTACCTCCCCACTACCAAGTGAATTCCTTCCCGGTAACTACTCGACAAAGGTGGCATATCACACCATGGTCCATGCCAAGTGGAACACCATAGCCTAGGCCTCTAGAAGTAAAGTAAGTGTAGGAGTAAATTGTTTTCTAGAGGTAAATCAGTACGATGCGAGAGGGATTGAGTAGTTTGGATCTATGTGCCTCACATTTCGTTGTGTTGTGGCATCTGAAATCCGACACTCTAAGATTCTAATCAATTAAAATAGTTCACGTGCTTTTTTATTATAGACTTGGCATATAATCTTTTAAAAAATATAATGGAATTTCCCTAATGTTATGTGGAGTCTCATAAAAACCCAAGTACCAGTTATCCATCTGATTATCTATAATTAACTAATAATTACACCACTAAATGAAAAGTCTAAACATTTGTTGTTAGGTGATTTTTCCAACATTAATGGCCTCAAAATCCAAACAACTTATGTATTCATGAGAGATATGTGCCCCATAAAATGTTAGGTCATAGAGTGTGCAATCCCTAATAAGACCTCCAAATTTTAATCTAGAGATGGTGTGACATTTGCTTGTAAATTTAAGATTTGTGGTTTACATTTGGAATTTCAAAGGTTTGGAATTTGAGGGTTTAAATTTGGAATTTATGAATTTAGGTTCAAAGTTAGTTTTATAAATTCTTCATTGTAATTGTTGTAGTGAAATACTTAAAAAAAATGAATTATTTTTAAACCTAACATATTTTACCAATAATCACTTTGAATGACAAATAGAATTACAAATTTTGAACTCATATGTATAGATATTAGAAATGTACAATAATTAAAAAACACATTTGCTATAAAACATATGTATTTTTCATCACATATACGCATTAAGGAATGCATGAGCTTTATAAAATGAATGTAAGTTTCATAATGTGCAAGTGTTTCTCAAAACGTCTAGCTAGTACTATAAAAACATGTGTATTTTTCATCACATGTAATGCATGAGCTTTATAAGATGAATGTAAGTTTCATACTCTAGCTGGTACCTATGTCACATAATACATGGCACTGTTAACGGTGTCAAGCCTATTTAAACATAACATGAACATGCTATTTACTAACATATACATGTGCTTTTTTTTCATAATACAAATGGGTTTTGTGAAACTCAATTATCTCTTTTGAAACCACAACCTTTGTGTGAGTGCCCACATGTATGATTCAATAAAGTAAAATTGAAAACCCTAATGATTCAATAAAATAAAATTGAAAACCCTAAATTAACATGATCAACACTTTAAAACCTATCACCACAATCAATAAACATGAATCAACCCATTTAACCCACCCAACCAATCACCACAACCAATCAAATTAATAAATAGTTGACTCCACCTAGTAATTTAATAAACACATGAACAAACCCATTTGACCCACTCAACACACTTAAGAACCCATTTAACCCAACCTAGACAAGAACCTCGATGTTGAAGAAAATGGTTTCCAATTTTGTTTGGTGTCATAACAACATACTTTTAAACATAAAGATTACACGACCATTATACTCGTGAATACATATTATATCAAAATTAACGTGGATATGGAGGGACACACTTCGCATTTTTATTTATTTTTTAATAGCGTTACAGTATGATATTTTTAACCATGAAATTACACATTGATTTTACAAGTACAAAGACTTTGACTAATGGACGCATAGTCAATCGACCAAATAATTTAATAATTTACGTATTCCAATTAAAAATGACGAGCATCTTAAGATCATGTTATTCTAATTATTGTATTTTTTCTTAATTTTGAGGATCGTAGTATTTTAATTTTTTTTTTTTTTACTCATATATAATGAAAATTAGTGAAATCACTATCAAAATCAATAAATACACGATTAAAATAAAAAATGAGTATTCACAAACTTCATAATTGACACTTTTATTTGTCTTCTAGTGTGTTTGAATGGTTTTATTTATTTTTCCTTCCGATAACTCTTTTTACATGAAATTATGTTCATTTCTTTTACCATATCTTTGTATATTTTTTTGGACATCCAACATGTATTGGTTTTTTCTTTGTTTGTGTTTTGGAATTTCTATGACATGCCTTAACCAACACACATCATTAATTTAAACCTATAGATAATTCAAATATATTAAATTTTTAATACGATTTAAAGAACTTGTCTTGTTCTCTTGTTGGGATGAGCTACTATCATGCTTGGTGCAATAAGTTGGTTTTCTTGACTTCTATAAAAAAATGCACGAATCATCATATATAAAAATTACGATTTTTTTTACAAAATAAGATTTCGGTACATATAATAAAACAATATGCATCGATGCATTAATAATGTGTAGATGCACTGTTGTTCTATGCATTAATAGAAGCATCGGTGCCTCATTATTGTTTATTATGCATTGTT
>JZKD02S1689358.1:72373-83283 GCA_000966675.3 Picea glauca
TAAGTTGAGGGTTTCGAACCAATGACTTCACATAACAGAGTGCCTTAACAATACACTATGAAATTTTTTATATTAAAAACAAGCTCATTTTTATTTTAAACTCTATGGTGCAGTTGATAGGAACATGCACACTGGTGCACTATTCCTATACAATGTGCACTGCAAACCACCGAAACATTCTTTTAAAAGAAAACAGATAGCGATAGGTTTTGGGATCCAATGCAATGAGTGATCCAATTGCAACATATACCAAATGCCCCATATATAAGTAAAAAAAACATATAAAAATATGTTGCCTAAAAAAAAATCTAGTGGTGAAATATAGAGAAGAAAACCAAGAGAAACGATAATGAAGTCAGGGCTTCCAATACCAAATGTATGAATGTAACTATGAAACCCTTTTATTTTTTGATAATGCATTGAAATTTGTTTGAATCAAATATGGAAAAATTTGAGATGATGAGTAGAATAAAATCATATACCTGAAATTTCTCCTCTGCAAATTTGTATGTAAATTTGGCTCTTCAAAAAATCTACTAACTCTAAAGACTTTGCTTGTAAATCGCTCTTGCACAAATTTCCCCTCTAAATTTTGGCAAAAGAATGAAATAACAATTAGAGTTCTCATTAATAAACACATACAATTTGAAAATATAAAATTCTCACTCATTTTTTTGTTGTATATTTTGGGGCGTTGATGATGAACTCACATGTTGCTTTTTTGAACTAACTTTTTCAGTTTTGGAATTTTTAGTAGCTTGCCCGACAATGAGATGCACTGGTGCATTCTTTTTACAAGAACACATAACAAGTATATTGGTTTCTAAGCGCACCATGAAATGTTTATGGTTTTTAAATTACTTTTTTTTGTTTTATAATCAATTGTTCTAACTTGTTCCGATGCGTTCATTGTATCCACATTGGTGCGCTTTGTTGTTGGGGAGCACCATGATGCATTTTATTTTTTATAAAATAAAAAATGATATTTTAGTAGTTTACATTAATAGGGGTCATTGGTGCGCTTTGTTTGTTAAGTATCGAGGCATTGTGTTTTGTAAGAGCACCAGTGTGGTGATCGACTTAGGCGCACCAATGTTAAAACCTCTTCAAAAAACTTCACCCACCCACCTCCGCTATAAACATATAAGGGATACATTTTTGGGGGGGTGTCCTGTAAAAGCATCCACTATAAAGTGATCTCTTTATAGTGACGGGAGATACCTAAGTCATTCGACTAAATTAACCTAGCTATGATAGGTTAGAATAATTTTCTTTCAACACTTAGATTAACTACATACAATACACTACGCTTTACTTATCATCACCACGCCTCCCTCATTTTTAACAACACTCGTTTTTAATATTAGTTTTCGAACATAATTCATATGAGTCTCTCATTCCAAACAAATAAGGTCTAATTAAGACTTCAAACTCGGGAATACCCTATCTACTAAAAATTAGTCCACTCATCTCAACAATATGTTACTGTATCTCCTTTGAAGAAAGTGAAATGCCTTGAATAAGCCATGAAGGAAATTTGACCATTACTACTCTACATAAATATAAATAAAAATCACATTGACTCGTGTATGCCATGTGATTCATGGTCATTATTAGTTACATTAAAAATTCACACTCACCTTTCATATAGGAAAACATAAAGAGATGAAGGCTTGACTTAGTAAGAGAATAGGTGGAGATATATTTGAAAATACTCCAGCACTAAAGCCTTGGATTGCTAGTGGTGAATTCTCGATAATGAAATGGACATGTGTGTAAGAGTTTGAATAATAGTGCTAGTGGTGAATTCTCAATAATGAAACGAACATGTGTGTGAGAGTTTGAATAATAGTCTCGACAAAAGACAACTAATTGTAAGTAATATTCTATCCTTTCTCATAAAGGAGAAAGAATTCAACTCATAATACTGAGCTTAATATGAGGATACACAATGCATATTGTAATCGTAAGAATAGGCCATGAGACCTTTGGTGTAACGAGAGATGGCTTAATGGTTTGATAAAAAGTTTAATGAATAATGTTATATATATATTGGGAGGAAGACTACCAAGGAAAAGGGGATGGAATGATCATGGGAACCATGGGAAGGAGGAAGGCCTTGGGGGTTGTCAATTAGATCGTTTTTTAGAGAGAAGAGACTATATGTTGGGATAAACCATAGGGGAATGGGTCTCAATTGCTTGAATGGCATGGAGTTGTGCAATAATGCCAAAGTGACCTTTTTTGAGTAGTTTCTCCATTATGTGGGAACTAATGATATAAGGAGAGCTTGCAGTGATGCCTTGGAACTGATACTGTTGTTCATCATGTTGGAATATCATGGTTAAATCATTTAAATCCATGTTGATGGGGTCAATTGTGCACAACCATTCATCATCGAGGACAATGTTGCAACCTCCCATGTCAATAACAAACATATGATATTTGAGGTGGTAATGACCAATTTGCAGGTGCACATTTTCACAATGCCCTCCACATTTCATGGAACCACAATTAGAAATCATGATTTGAAAATTGTTCATTGTGCGGATATAGCACATGGTCTCTTGGGCAATGCGACGATGAATAAAATTGTGGGTCCTACCACTATTGATGAGGATGATAACTTTCCTATGCTTGATATATCTAATTAATTTAAGTGTTTGAGAAGTAGAGATACGAGTGAGGGAATTCAACGAAATAAGTGATTCAACTTCTAGGGGATCATAGGGTTGGGTATGATCATATGCTGGGATTATATATTAAGGAGGGGAAGCTTCGATATCCTCTTCATAAACATCCTAAAAAATGGCCATAAAATGTTGTTGCTCCTTACACTTGTGCCCCAGAAAATATTTGTCATCATGGTTATATAAAAGACCCTTGAGTTGGCGTTCAACCACTTTTGCTCTGGTTAATTTGTGGACCTTAAGAGGAGATGAAGGAGGGGTGGGATTGGTGGGATGGGGGAGAGGAAGGAATGAGGGTTTTCAGTTTCAAGAAGAGGCTACCTATTGTGCTTCCTTGTCTCAGTGAGTAGCTTCAAGCGAAGTCTGGGGGAGAACCATGAGGACATGGACATGGATGTCATCTTTAAGGCCACTAATAAAGAATTCAAGAAATAAATTTCTAGACATGCCTTATGTTTGGAAAACCAAGTGCTCAAAAGAAGTTATATATTCTTCCAATGTAACTGATTGTTTCAGCTTGGTCAAATGACCCAAATGATGGGTGTCAGTGTCAAAGTCTTCATAAAGGTTAGTGACAAACTGGGTTCAAGCAATATACCCTTAGCATGAAATTTTATGCCATTGCTAGTGTTTAGGATCCAAAAAAAGGACATTGATATGAAGTTTGGCCAAATCATTAATAATTTTGTGCAAGGAGAAATAATGTTCCATTTGAGTAACCCACCCTGTTGGGTCCAAGCCATCAAATTTATTCACATCGAATTTTGGAAGAGAGAGGTCATGATGAAGGGGGTTGGGTTTAAAGGCCATGGTATGGGAGGAGTCATCTCCTTTGAGGTGTGAAGGTTGGTCAGAGGAGGTAGGGCCTTGAGATTGGCTCATCCATTGTTTTAGTGTGGCTTCGAGGGAGTCAAATCGAGTAGTGAGGTTCTCAAATTTGTTATTGATGACGCAAATTTGGGAAGTCATGTGTTGGATGTAAGTTTTGTTCTGGTTGGTTTTGGTTTGCAATGCAATGGTTTTTTGGTTGCGGGTGTGGGACATTGGAGAATTAATAAAACAAGGAGGTAGTTGGGTCTGCCCATAAAACGATTATAAGTGAAGGGTACCACTGCGATCAGTGCAAAGAGAGGAGTGTAATTGAAAAAATCATAAATAAGGGTGTCGAGAAGGGTGGGTGGGTCCACAATTTTTTTTTTCTTATAAGTGAAGGGTACCACTGCGATTAGGGTGAATAGAGAAATCTAGCGGGAAAGGTCTCAAATAAGAGTGTCGACGGGACTACTATACTCATTGTTTTTAGTCCTATAGATTTATACTCTGATATGAAGAATATTACAATGGATGAATGCCCAGATTGTTAACGGGGAAAAATGCATAGAAATTTTGAACCTTGGATGCATGAGGTAGGGTTGCACTGCAAAATTTATCCTCTTTTTTTGTTATGTTTTGTTCCATAAACAAGGGTTAGGGTTTTGAGGGTTCCTACGGACATGTGTTTTCGTTGTGATATAGCTCTCTAATATATGTGTGGGGTTAAACAATAGTACTCTGCCAAATATCTCAAGGCACCAACTAAGAATTCTTGAATATACCTTTAGTCGTACTACCTGATTACCCAGGTATGAAAGAGTGACCTTCTTGAGTGTTGTTCTCAATGCCATTATAATAGTTAGGTGATTGATAAGCTGATTTATAGTTGGTTTCAGGAGAACTAGGGGGCTCCCTATATACCTGAAGGTACATGGGAGTGATGGTCGTGTACACGTGTTGTCTAATGTGATACTACTCAAAGGGGTAACGATAGGGGTTATAGAGGTTTCGAACTAGGTGGAACAATGGTTTCAAATAACCCGTGAAATTGTTTTTATTTCATATGTGGAGTCCTCCCCAACCACAGTCTTACCCACCGAACGACATATATTTTTTCTTTAAAGACACTAATAGTACACATCTCTACCTTGGAAAAAAATTGTCTAAACTTTATACAGAGGAAAGTGCTATGATACCACTTGTAAGGTACTAGATGTATTATGCAAAGGAGAACAAAATTATTATGACGAATACCAATAGAAACATCAAAATATAGAGAAAAATAACATCAGAAATGATACCTTTATTGATAGAAATCCAAGTTCACTTCCCTCTTCAAGTGGGAAACCTCTAGTAGAGCAGATCTCAATTACAAAACAATTCTCAAGACAAAACTTTCCCATGCGTTCTACTCTTATTTATACTATTTCTATCTTTTAGCGAACATTCTAGAGGAAGATCTTTCTAGAAACAAAAGCTTCTATTATGTCTTCTTACATTAGACATGTTCACATTATTGCATTGGAATTATTTACTAATGTCAACTTTTATTACATAGAAAACATATTATTTTACATACATGATGGGTTAGGTAGGGAAACACTATACAATTGATCCTTTTGAGGAAGGGATCCACTCCTGATCACTTGCCTCTTCGAGGGGGAAACCTCCTAATGAAATATGCCCCAAATACAATATTTCTTCAACATGCCCATTACATTTTTGAAATCCCCTTACATAATACTACCTACCACCTAAGAAAATTCTAGAGGAGGATCATTCTAATAAGAGAAACCTTCTAGTAAACCCTCTTACATTTATTGTGTTCAAACTAGGCCATATTTATTAAAAGTGGCCTCCATACTTATCTATTGTTATTCCCCTTGGGTACCTACCTAGGTACCTCATGTTATTCCCCTAGCTACAATACATCCCATCCCCCTTACAAAAGTTTTTCCCTCAACACTTTTTATGAGGAAGTACAACCATACACGAGGGTCCCATGGATAAGTGTGGACCATAATTTCTAAGTAGGTTGGAGAAACAAGGTACCATGTAGAAGTGTTATCCACCATGTTGAAGTAGTCCAAATGACATTGTAAACTTGGGTCCCATTTCCAAGTGCTCATGTGAACTCAATGCTTAAGATATTAAAACTCAATAGCCAGCTGGAAATGATGCTCCAAGGACCGACACTAGTAATGTGGATCCAAATATGTAGATCCATTCATATCCAAAAAATTGTTTGCATAACACACTAGTATTAGAGAATAATGAAAAGAATTATTCATAGAAGGCTCTTTACTTCTCTCCATATTGTTCTCTACACAAGGGGGAGTAGAGTCAGAAAATAAAATATGAAATTGGTTGTCATCTAGAAATGACAACTATCCATATATCAATCATCACAATTGGCCTAGAAATAATATCAAGTATATGCTTCCTGATTATATTTTTCCCTGATGTACCCAATAATATATCTCTCTTTCATTTTAGCTATGCACTCTTGAATATTTTGACAACTATAATTGATGTCTTGCAGATCGTCCTTGATGGATTGCAAACCGTCACTTATACCTTGAAGGATTGGAGAGAAAAAATTATGCACGACATATCGATCGAAAGAACCCTTTATAAGATACCAAAAGAAAGATAAAAAAATATTCCATCCAATGGCATTGATTTGGCCCCAATATGAGTAACCTGTCAAAACTTATGATCTCTACAATCTCTCGCGACCATCATGAAAAACCCCTAAAAAAATTGTTGATTTTGAATCAACAATATCTTCACTTCCAAAGCTCCGATTTGGACTATTTGTTTTTTGAAATTGAGTCATTTTGCGAGATGAAATCAGATCTATAATTTTTTTGGGACAATTATTCACCAATTAATACTGAAACCTACAAAATTGTGTGGTCGTCCTCGAAAAAACCCTGAAAAATTGGTGATTTTAAATCAACAATATCTTGGCCTCCTGAACTCCTATTCGAACGTTTTTTTTTAAAGTGATTTTTTTTTCTAATAGGAAATCATATATACAACGAATTTCATCAAATTCTTCATATAAAGCTACAGAAATTGACCTAAGTGTCGCGTCCCTCTTTTTATTTGGCTTTTAAAACCCTGCAAATATTAAAAAAATTGCCCCTTTTTCGTGGTCGAAGAAATTTCTTTGATACCACTGATTATGTAACAAATACCTGAATAATAAATCACCACAATGAATCCAAGAATGATGTAGAAGAAATCACACTTTATTATATGAAAACCTTTGAGGTAGGGAAACACCATACAATCGATCTTTTAAGGAAGGGATCCACTCCTTATCACTTGCCTCTTCACGGGGGAAACCTCCTAGTGAGCTATGCTCCAAATACAATACTTATTCAACACACCCTTTACATTGTTTACACCCCCTTATATAATACTAACTACCACCTAAGAACGTTCTAGAGGATAAACCTTCTAGTAATCCCTCTTACATTTATTGTGTTCACACTATGCATTATTTATTAAAAGTGGCCTCCATACATCTATACTATTATTCCCCTTGGGTACCTCCCTAGGTACCTGTTGGTGGGAAAAAATGACCTTCCGTCAACTGGAAGAACGAGTCCGGTCTAAGGTTGTCTAAATAACCCAAGCCGTTTGGTGTAACTTGTTCTGACGGGTTTAATGGCTCCGTTAGCCAATCTAAAAGTCCTAAAAGAAACAAATAAAATAAACGAAATAAATAACTAATTACTAATCACTATATATATATATATAATGTAACTATTGTAGATATATTTAAATGGGATATTTACTTATCTTACTTGTGTACATGATATACAAACTGCAAGTTTTAATTTAAACTTACGAAACTCAATGTGAAAAATGATTGCTTCGAAGAAGCAGATAAAGAAAGCACATAAAAATATTTTTTCACTTTTCCTTTATAAATCTAAACTAATATAAAAAAATACTATGAAATAGAAACGTGTGGATAGTCAAAAGCCGAACCATACATTCGAGTTTTAGTGATAAGTAAATGACAGAAAAATGTAAATGAACTAACCTGTTAGTAAGTTATCAATATGTATCCAAGCATCTTCATGATTAGAGAACATCCAACTACCACGTCCAAGAGGGAAACTTGCAATGAACCTTAAGATTGTTCTAAATAAATCCAGAACAATGTGTTGGTAGTTCAGTTTTAATAACAGAATAGATGGTACGAATAGGTCCTGTGATCTTATGATCACAAGCGATTACATTAAGATAAATCTGATTGTAACAACATTGCATTTGATCATTCAATTAAAAATTAAAGAGAAATCATGTCATTTAAGATGAACAGATGATCACACTGTTAATATCTAAAGCATCAAATGTGGACAATATTTATAAAAGAATTATCCCAAAACATAACAGATCGTGAAGTCTAAAGCTATCAAAACCTATTAGTATATCAGGATAAACAAAACATAAATGAAAACACCATTTACAAGAAGTTAAAGCCAAAATGCATATTGATGTTCCATTTAAGTCTGTGAATTAATCGTCCATCTTCTGCCCCAGGCCAAGATGATTTCTATTACAAAATACTGTGTATTTAAAGAGTTCAGGTAAGCTAAGCATCCTATCTTCTAAGATAGGATCATATCTCAAAAGGATCTCAAAGTTACAACAATAGAGGGTCTAAAAAGCCACTCAATATCAAACCATATCTTCAAAATTACACAAGTTTTGTTTTGATTTACAGAATAAGACAAAAGAGGCGACTAATCAACTAAGTCCAACAATGCTCCATCTTATGAGATCACCAAAAGATACATCATATCCTGAAAGCAAAACGAAATGTGCAAAGTAGATATTTATTTAACTAACAATTTCCAATTTTTTATATGAGAAATATTATTGACAATAGAAATATAAATCACTCTATATTAATTAGAAAAATAACAATAAAGCACAACAAAAAATATATATATAAAAAAAAATCTTACCATTCAACTGAAAATCAAATTCGAATCACAAAATTCCAGAGTTGATCACAGCCTCAATACTATCGATGTTTTTTATTATGATATTGACAGTCCTTTTTAAATGTTTTCCTTGCCTCTGTGCATTGATCTTGAGCTCGCAGTTTTCAATTGTCAATGAGCGGTTTTGAGCTGTAAGAGCCTTGATATTTTTTTGAAGGACGAGAATGTCTGTGTAATACAGACCTATCCAGTGTAAACACACTTCATAATTTACAACAGGGGAAAATGGTTGAGCAAGCGCATGACTGTGTTTTAAAACACTTTCATTATCCACTGTTGGATTTTGAACAAATTTAATTCCTGGAAAATCCTTGTTGTGCTTCAGACATGATGGCAAGTTATTCACATAATCGAAATCTTGATCGAGATCAGGTTTAGAGTGATTTGGGTCTTCAGCTGCCAGAAATTTTTCAATCTCAGAATCAGATCTCTCATGGACATTGATCAATTCGATCGATCTCACATGAGATTTTGATCTATTCCATAGGCTCCTAAAAATCGGTCTCCCAACCCTCTTTTTATTAAACCCTCGCATGTCTCAATTTTTATTTGACAGTTTGGAAGGGTTTCCACTGGTGGATTTGATGTTAAGGTTAGGATCGTTGACTTGCTCACACTTAAGAGTTTCAACAAGATTGGAGCCGACGTCCTACTGTTCACACACAGAGTGATCGGGAGTAGCCCTCTCACAAGGATTTTCACATAAGAAAACTGACCTATCATTGGAGGGAAAGAGATACTTTTCTAGCATAGTTTTATCAATCACCAGAGTCTCCTCAGGGTTTACTGTAACAAAGCCATTGCAAGTCACGAAAGCATCCCAATCATCATTAAGTAGTTTCAGATGATGGACTATCAACAAATTAATCAACCCATGATGAAATAAGTTGGAATCTAATTTCTACCTTTTATATCTCTTTGACATATTCTATAAACGTATTAATAAGTAAAAAGGCATGTTTAAATGGAAACCGATAAAATGCATTAGCAGTCTTATGTGGTAAAGGAAGACGAGGTTGTAGCAGCCTTCACAAGTGACAAAATGTCTTAACACTGCCAATAAACCATGCCATCTATCCTTCAACAGAGAGAGTGACATACCTTTGTCACAACATTGAATGTTTCAGGAGGTGACGAATAGACCCCATGGTACCTCGTCCAGCTTTGAATTTTTAAACCATTTTTGGCCGGTAAGGGGAAGACCTATTGCCTCACTCAGGAATTCTTCACTGAATTCCAATTGAATGTCACCCACTTTGGCTCTGCATCCATCGAATGTAAGGGAAAACTCTTGGGATGCTTGTAATTTATAACCCTGAAACTTCTCAAGAAACACAAACCAACCCTAGCTTTTGAGGTCTTCAATCGCATCATCATATAGAAGCAAAGTTTGGGAGCCATTCGGCTCGACACGGACGACAGGGGCCATAAGGGTTTGGACAGGAAATCACAAAGGCGACTAGAACTCATTGTGAGCATAAGGGGTAGCAAAAACAGAGGAAGGCCAGGGCAAGTAACAAAGGAATAAAACCCACAGTTACCCTAGCGCGACCAAAATGAGAGCATAAGGGGTTTCAAGCCATGAAAATCAGGCATTTCAGGTAATGAATGCCATGAGTACAGAGCGAAACCCAAGACTTTAGTTTGGAATGATGGATTTGTCGATTCAAACTACCACTTCAAACATAGTACAGTGTACGACCGAGTTTGAATCTCATCATATGTAATGGGTACCTTGATTTGCCAAGGTTAGGAGAGGATGCAATCCAAAAATCAAAATACCAATCAAAGGATTTTAAAATCGAAAATGATCTATCAATAACGTTAATGATCTATCAAGAACGTTAAGATATAGCATATAATCTAGGAGCAACTCAAAAATATTTTACTTTCTCCTTAGGGTTCATCCTTAAGTTGGAGAGTTCCATGACTAATACTTCCGGGGATTTATCATCTCCAAAATTCTCTAGGAAACAGGTCTCGAATTTGTCCCAAGATACAATAGTGTGAGGTTGTTAAGCAAAATACCATGTAGAGGCATTGCCCTCAAACGTGTAAGGAAAAAGTCTACATACTACATCTTCATGTTCTGCACTTCAAAGTCTAATGGCTAGCATGAATTTCTTTATGTGATCCTCGACGATTTGTTTAAAATCTGGATCGAACTTAGGTAACCATTTCTCCAAGTGTTTCGGTAAAGGGTGTTGGGGTCCAAGTATAGCCACACCATCTTGATCGAGCCAAGGTCTGGAGAGATTGTTTTGGTTTTCCATGGGTGTAGGTGGTGTCGAAGGTTGATATGGTTCAGTTGAAGAACTGCCTTCATTAGATGACTCTCCTCCTGAAGGGGAAGGAGATGAATGAGGTGGGGAAGGTG
>JZKD02S1689358.1:97711-124961 GCA_000966675.3 Picea glauca
GCTCAAGGAGATGTAGCCCGGAGAGGGGTGAACTCCTTTATCATGTTGTTATTGTTGGGAGTTTGATGGTTTATTTTCTGCAAGTTATGGTGTATTTATTTAAAGAACATATATAGTAGCTTCTAGGTATGCTCCTTTAGTCCTCCCAGTTCCCCTCCACGATTTACCTGAAAACTATATGAAAAACCTGCCAAAGTTTACAGGAGAGGGAGACTTAACGACCACTGAAGACATAAATTTTTTCGATCAGTTTGTCGATATCCTTGGCCTTGATCACGAGGATGTTTATTCAAGACTCCTAGTTCAAACTTTCGAAGGACAGGTGAGAACCTGGTTCCGAGGGCTACCGGCAGGCTCTATAAGAACATACGACGAGTTAGAAAATGCCTTTCTCAGACAATGGGGAGATAGGAAGGATCACCTTTATTATTTAACCAAGTTCAAAGATTTAAGAAATAAAAATTCAGAAACAGTTCTCGAATTCACTCAGAGATTTAATAAGTTGTATAACAAAATTCCAGCTGAGGTTAAACCTTCCCAACCTGCAGCAAAGGTGACTTTCGTCAGGGCTTTTGAACCTGACTTTTCATTACCATTGAGGGAAAGGAGATATTCCTACCTCACAAGAATGCAGGATGATGCTATAGAAATTGAATCAAATATGATGGCATCGGGAAAATTGAAAGCTAAATATGAAATGGGAAATAAAGAAACTAGACGATTCAGAGAACAAGCAGGACCTTCTGGATCTGGGAGGTCTGCAGAAGACAAAATGGATGACATGGAAAAAACAATTAAAGAATTATAAAAAAAAATCTCAAGGATGGAACTGGACCAATCTAAAATAGATTAGTTCACTAGAAAAGATTTCAGAAGAAATCCTAACTCTCAAACGCAACAAAGACAGATAAAAAATGAAGATCAAAAGATTCAGACCTCTACCCCCTTTAAAAACAAAAATTTTATAGGAGGAGATGACATGTGAAGCTTTGAGGATTTAGAGGAAGACATGAATAATCTTAACGATGATGATCAAGAAACTCATTTGACGAGGCAAGACTATGAAAGGTCTGTAGGCACCGAATACCTGTTTAATGATGATAACATAAATATTATAGAAGATTCTTCTTATCAAGGAATCGTCGACAATATAATGGTCGAGCTTCAACAGAAGTATAATTTGAGGCCTAGAGATATAAATGTCACAACTGCCCAACCGAAGAAGATCTTGATGAGAAGTAAAGCGAGTGAGGCAGCTCAATCAGCAGTTGAAACACAGACTGCCAAGACAAAAGCAGTGGAAATTTTGACTGTAAAAACAAAGACAGTCGAGATACCGACTGTCAAAACAAAGATAGCCGAAACAAAAAAGACACAAACTAATAAGATATAAAAAAGGGAGATAGAGATCCCAACTAGAAAAGTCGAAAAGACCACGAGGAGTTTCAATCTAGAAAATGAGATTAATAAAATCAAGTTCCATGTACCTTTGGTTGAACTGGAAAAAAACCCTACATATATAAAACTTATTTCCAAAATGATAAATTTTTCGGATATTGAAAGTCATGCAGATGTTATAAATTTAGAAGATGATAAACCGACTATAATGTTTGGTCCGCATTTTGGAAATGCCAGAGATTTTGTCGCTCCTTTCTACATCACACTGACTGTGCATGCTCATCTGCTCCATAATTGTATGTTATATTCTGGAACCTCTCACAATGTGATGCCCAAAGATATTATGGAAAAATTGGGCCTTGAAATTACCAGACCATACAGAGATTTGTATTCTTTTGATTCGAGAAAAGTTAAATGTATGGGTATGATTAAAGATTTAGTGGTTAATCTTGCCCAAATTCATGTAAAAAGTATTCTGATGGATGTGGTTGTTGTTGATATCCCTCCAAAGTATGGCATGTTGTTATCCAGGTCTTGGGGCGCCAAGCTTGGAGGATCCCTTCAACTTGATATGGCATAGGCTACAATCTCGATCTTCGGTGGGCAATTCACTCTCCTGTACAGAGAAACAAGGTTGGCATATACTATAAGTGACCCGAAAAATCCGAATAATTACCCTGTGTATGTTGCTGATCAGGATTTAGGAAATTGTATATTATCTCTTGATGATGATTTAGATGAATGTATAGAAGAAAATTGTAAAGAAAAAAAAAATAGAAAAAACAAATAAAAATGTAAATAGTGTTGGAGTTTGGAAAATGTATTTCAATGGTGCTTCATCTTGTGAAGGAGAAGGAGTTGGAGTGTTGTTTGTGGCACCCAGAGATGAGTTCATTATTCCCTTTTCCTACAAATTACAGTGGGACATCAATTATACAAATAATGTATGCAGATATGAACCCTGGTTTTAGGATTAGAGGCTGTCAGGAAGTTAAAAATTGAAAATATGATAGTTTATGGTGATGCGGAATTGATCATGAAACAGATAAAGAAACAGTACCAGGACAAACACGCAAGGTTGAGGTCCGACAAAAATTATTCCTAGGATTTGATTGAGATTTTTTTCTCATCATTTAATATCCACCATATCCCCACAATGGAGAATCAACAAGAAAATTCATTGGCCAAAGCTGCCGCAACATTTGTACCTCCTAATGTCCTCAAACTAAAGTATCATATAGAAATGAGGCACAGACCCTCCATACCAAATAATGTTCAACACTGGCAAGTCTTCGAGGATGATGAACAAATCAGGAAATTCCTAGAAATGGTGGACGAATTTTCTGAAACGCATATTGATCAGGAAAATTAGAATGACCCTGCTTGGATTGTGCAGGAAGGTGAATATCCCCAGGAGTTCCAGGATAAGATCGCTAATCACCACATTTTGGTACTGAAAAATAATCAGATCCCTAAAGTTTTTATTCCTTTGGAAAGATTATTCAATCATGATGATATTCCCTTAAAGTCTACTTTGCAGCCTCAGCCTAAAGAGGTTGAAGATTGTAACACAGGCACTAAGGAAACTCCTAAGATGGTAAAGATATCTAAATACACTCCCCCTGAAATGAAAATCAAATTTGTCGAGTTACTCAAGCAATACAAGGATGTTTTCGCTTGGTCTTATGATGAATTAAGAACTTATGACACCACCGTAATTGAACACAAAATTCCCTTAAAACGGGGTGTTAAACCTTTCAAGCAGAATCTCTGACAGATAAATCCTATATTGTTGCTTGTGATAGAAAAGGAAGTGAAAAATCTCCTAGATGCGAAGATCATTGTTCCACTTAGATATTTCGAGTGGGTAGCCAATCTGGTTCTGGTCAGGAAGAAAAACGGTGAAATCAGACTGTGTGTAGATTTCAGAAATTTAAACAGATCATCTCTCAAAGATAATTATCCATTACATAAAATGGATCACGTATTGGAAAAAGTGGTCGAAGAAAATAAAATGTCTATGATTGATGGATTTTCAGGCTATAATCAAATTGCACTCCACGATGATGACAAAGAAAAAACCGCTTTCACTACCCCATGGAGTACCTTTATGTATGACACAATGCCATTCGGTTTGATGAACGCAGGAGCCAGTTTATAATGAGATATGGACATCGCCTTTGTTGGTGAAAGAGATAAGTTTGTTTTCAATTATCTTAATGATCTAACCGTGTTTTCTAAATCTGATGCAGAGCACCTGATACACCTCAAACATACGTTTAAGAAATGTCGAAAATTTGGTTTGTCTCTGAATCCCAAGAAATCTCACTTTGCAATGCATGAAGGTAAACTCTTGGGCCACATAGTATCTCGAAATGGAATCAAAATCGACCTGAAAAAGGGTTGAAGCTATAGATACTATCAATATTCCTAGGAACAGAAAGGAAATACAATCATTTTTAGGAAAAAATAATTTTTTAAGAAGATTCATCCCAAACTTTGTTGAAATTGTAAAATTGATTACAGATATGCTCAAAAAGGACAGTGAGGTCAAATGGACAACCAAAGCCAAAGCTTCATTTGAACGCATCAAAAAAGTTATACGTGAAGCACCGGTGCTAGCCAGCCTAGATTATGTGAAAGAATTCTTGATTTTCTCATTTTCCTCTGAACACACTATCACGGTCGCGCTCTTACAAAAAAACGATGAAGGTTTCGAGCAACCAATAGTGTTTTTTATTAAAAGTATCAGCGATGTTGAACTAAAATATGATATATTGGAAAAACAAGCATACACAATGGTAAAGGCCCTCAAAGCTTTCAGGACTTATGTACTCCATTCTAAGATAATTGTCTATGTATCAACCAACGCTGTCAAGGATATATTAGTTCAACCAGATAGTGATGGAAAAAGGGGCCGATGGTTAGCCAAGATTCAGGAATTTGACCTAGAATTAAGACCGACCAAACTTGTTAAAGGTCAGGGCTTGGATAAATTACTAACCAAATCAAATTTTCGGGCACTTGGGATAAATCACCTACAAGATTATGAAGATTTTCCAGACATAGACAAACTTGATGTTACTATACCTGCAACCAAGATCCAAGAAAAATTCTCTTCCTCTGCTTGGTATAAAGACATAGTTTCTTACCTTCTAACTTTGCAGTGTCCAAGTGATATGGCCCCTTCCAAATCTAGAACGTTGAAGTTGCACACAGTGAAGTATTGTATCATAGATAGCCAACTATATTGGAAGGATCCTCTAGGATTTTTATTGAGTTGTTTAGTAGAATCTGAAACGAAGAAAGTCATAAATGAATTTCATGAAGGGGTGTGTGGAGGGCATCACGCCTGGAGAGAAACTACCTATAAAATCCTGAGAGATGGATATTATTGGTCGAAATTATTCACTGATGTGAATGCCAAAGTTACAGCCTGTAACCCATGCCAACTATTTTCAAGAAAGCAAAAGCTTTCGGCCTTACTTTTGGTCCCAGTCAAAACATAAGCTTTGTTTCAGCAATGGGGTCTAGATTTCATCTGTGAAATACATCCACATTCAAGCTCACAACATAAGTGGATTTTGACCGCTATTGGTTATTTCACTAAATGGGTGGAGGCCATTCCAACGCGAAATGCAACGGACGCAATGGTGATCAGTTTCTTAGAAGAGAACATTTTATCGAGATTTGACTGTCCTCAGAAGATAGTCACTGATAATGCTCAATCTTTCAAATCCATAGCTATGGTAAGTTTTTGTCAAAAGTATAACATCGTACTAGGAAATTCAATGACATACTATCCTAAAGCAAATGGATTAGCTGAGTCCTCAAACAAGAGTTTAATCACCATAATTAAAAAAGTGTTGACTGAAAATAAGAAAGCTTGGCATGTGCATTTGAAGTATTCTTTATGGGATAATAGAATAGGCACTAAGAAATCCATCATAATGTCCCCCTTTCAAATGGTAAATGGAACCAATGTGGTTCTCCCCATAAATATTTCTCTGCCCATAATGAAACTCTAGAAGAACGCTAAGGAAGAGCCAAATGACATCACCAAAAGAATAAATAAATTGATAGAAGTCCAGCAAAATAGGGCTGAAGTGGATGAGAGAATCCAGAAATATCAGGATAACATCAAAGCTATGTTTGACCAAAAATCTAAAGATAGGGAATTCCTCCCTGGTGACCTGGTTTTAAAATGGGATTCCAAGAAGGAAGACTCAGGAAAGCATGACAAATTTGACCATATCTAGTGTGGAACTTTCAAGGTCACATCTTGTGAGGGAAAGAATTCATTTTTGTTAGAAAATCTTGATGGGAAGATCCTTAACGCCCCTATCAACTGGAGTTACCTGAATCATTTTATGCAGTAACCAGATTTTGAACTCCCATTGTACATACCGGTTTGATTTTCACATTGTTGTTTACAATTTTTTGTTTCTTCAGTAAGTCTTTACTTTCACTGTAAATAAAAACAGGTTTGTCGATTTCATAAAAACAAAAATATAAAAATAATTAACTCATAGAGTTCCAATCTACAGAAGTTCCTGACATCCCTCATATGTATTTTCATTGTAGGATACTTGCTGATAGTCGAGAGATAAGTTGTATCAGAAATTGATACTCATGTTTCAAAACATTGGCTTTCTCTCGAAATAGGTCATAAATAGATAGTTTATTTGGTTGAAAATGTAGAGGAAATCTGAGGTATGAACTTCTGCCCTACTAACCCAAGTTAAACTTTCAAGGAGATATCAATAGGTATGACATAAGTTTCATCTATACAAATGTTGTCACCTAATCTACAACGGAACATAAAATTACGTTTTAATTCTCAAGAGTTTTCTCTGGATAAAATAAAATTAAAAATAAAATCAAATCAAATCAAAAAATGAAATAAAATTCATAATAAGAAAGTAAGCAATAAAAAGGATTTAAAGAAAAGAATTTGAAAATCCATATGCAGACTCACATAGGGATGATCGTTTTCATGATAGAACATCTGAATCCTCTTTCTTTTTTTCTTGCTTATCTTCAAGCTGTATTTTCCTGTGATTCTAAATATCTTTTCTTGATCTTCATGGAGGAAAAAGGACTTCACCTTGACTCTCAAAGCTCAGAAACAAGTCTGCAACATGAGAATAGGAAAAAATCTTTATAATCCCTCTAACTTTAACTGAAAGAAAGTATGTCTAGGCTAATCCTAACTACTTTAGCTTTTCTAACTGATTTAGACTGATTAGTTTCGCTCAAGGAAAGTCCCTGGAAATAAAAAAGTTCCCCTTGAAAAATTCCTATAAGCGAAGGTGTTTTGAAGGTTGAAAGAAGATTAGTCCAGAGTAATCAAGGTGAGTTAACATACCTCTAATGCTAAATTATAAACAGATGCCATCCCTAGTATATTGTATACAAATTGATTGTCCCCACTTCATGTTTTAAAAAATATAAGACAAATGGTGAAAGGAAATTCATAAAATGATTGCCCCCATCTAGTCCAAAAAGAGATGACGAAAGGAAATTCATTAAATGATTGCCCTCATCTCGACATCTAAATGCAAAATTACTCATTGAAGTGGTGAAAGGAAATTCAATATGGTAATTAGATAAGTTCACCGGGGTACTGAGCATGCTCGCTGGCAGTGAAGCAATGTCTACGATATCTGCAAGGCTGTTATACATGTATTATAATGCACTCTAGTAAATAGTTCTCTTCTCGACTAGATCTACATTCTAAGCCAACACAGGACTTCCCGACTAAAACATTAAAATTAACTTGCCTTGATGCGAACAAAATCGAACAGAATCTGATAGACCAGTTAATGTTGTTTTTATTATCTTAAGCAAATATGAAATCAATTTTAAGAAAATGAATCCATTGATAAGCCTAAACTCAAGATCGATGAATGATTAAGTTTTGAAAGTTTTCATAGATATGGATGAATTTCAAAGTCCGTATGTGTGTCCTTTTTTAGAATGTGTTTCACAGAAATGCAGTAATGATTCCATTTACCCAATAAAGGCTACTTGGTCTACTATTCTTCTGCGTCTCACATGGAGATGAGATCCCTAGATGGAGCCTATGTTGGAACAAATATATATTTATAAAACTTTAGACTTTAATAGATTTCATTCTCGTTTAAATAAAAATAGTGTGCGCTTAGTTCTCACTGTTTATGAAGTCTCCCATTAAATCAAATGATCCTAATCTCTTAAGAATTATGAAGCCGCCTACTCATTAACGAGTCAATTAACTAAAAGACTACATTCAAGAAATCGGGTTTCGGAGTTTCACAATGCAGGCATTTCAACATACAACAATTCCAAAGTCCCGATAGCCGAAATCACGAAATCGTCTTAACCAGCTTAATTAAGAATTAAGAATGATTAACGGTTAATTAATCATGTCATGATTTCGCGTTTCGGGATTCCTGCATGCAATGACTATCAAATTCCTGATAGCCAAAGAAACAAAATTGTCTTAAAGAATTAAACCAGATTAATCAATAATTAAAAATGATTAATAGTTAATTAATCATATCGCGATTTCGTGTTTCAGAGATCCTGCCTTGAAAGACTTTCAAAGTCCCGATAGCCGAAATCCCGAAGTTGTCTTAGGTTGATCATGATTATTTAAAGGGGTTAAACATGATTAAAGTTAATTTATCACATCGTGATTTTGCATGTCGGGGATTATACCTTGAAATGTCATAAGATATCCCGATATCTGAAGTCGTGGAATTTTCTTAACGATAAGTGTGATTAATTAATGCATTAACGATGATTATCGTGTAATTAATCTTTCATTAAATAATGACTCGGATAAATTCAAATTTCATCTGTGCTTTTCCCGAAAATTAATGACATTAATAGTTGTTTTACGATAATCATTCCAAGTGAGATCCTAGACCACCACCGGAATTTTATTCATTAAGGAAAAGTAAATGCGTCATCAATAGAAGTATTGGCAAATCGATGCAATTAAAGGAAAAAGATATTGAATTTCAAATTTCATTGTGCGTTTTCACTAAGCAGTAAGTTTTCAAGGTAATAAAATTTGTGCATATCTTGTGACATATATTAGAGTGGTGAGACCGGATACCATGGCTCCTCAAAAAGCAACTAAAGTGTCTGGTGAAGGATCAAGGCAGAGCACATATATCCTCTCTGACACCTTGCCCAGAAACATAGACGTCGTTAAATACTGGATGCAAGTGTTCAATATTCTACAGTATGAATTGGTCAATTGTCTGGATGAATCAGATAATGATGCGACGGAAGACCTAGCTACCAAATTCAAAAACATTTCCCAGTCAGAACTACATAAGATAACGACGAGGCCTAGGATCTTGCCCTACAACGATATGATCGGTTGGGCGTTGGAGAATGTGGATATCCCTACCAGAACCATTTTCAATTCACAAAAGGTCGCAGTTGGGTCTTTCAGGCCAGAACATCTACAAGTGATGTACAAATTGTCTCTGGTATCCAATTTCATTTACAATGCCAATTTCCTAGTAGACTTTAACACGAAGGAATGTGACCAATACAGAAAAAACCTTCCTGATTTAATTAAAGACTGGTATTCTCTCCCTGAGAAGTTCAGAGCCGATTCCCATGGTATATACTCAGTTGTCGCACTAGAACCTCACATAATGTACATAGAAATGATGATGTGTAGACTCTACGGGAAGGAAAACACAACCCATTTATTTTTACCATGGGTACCTATTATGCACTCAGTAGCAGAGGGATATTCTTTTGATTGGGCTAAGATATTGTCAGACAGTTTAGTTCAAGATATTGCAAGATATCAGTCACTAAGAGGCCAGGGGAAACTGACCCAATTTTTCATGTCGACTTGTATTATGGACGTCAACTATTTTATGACACCTTTTTCGCTGATGTGCTGGAGATGGACTCCAAGTAGTGTTGAACCCATACATATTTATCATTCGATGCTTTGGGAAGACAGGGTGAAAGATTTATTTTATGAAATCTGCAACTGGTTGGTGGTGCCAATGCACACCTCTATAGATGGTTACCCACCTCCCAGAAATTTCGACAAAATTGTGAATAATCTGGGCAAGATAACAGACTGGTACATCGAGGAGCATTTCTCCTATATTAGGGTTTTCGATTGTTCGGTTCCTCCACATGCTTTGCCTCTATTTTTTCCAAATCGTTTGGTGGGTTGTGAAGTAGCACATCAAACTATGAATGGGGGAATCAACAAGGAGTTGAAAGAAGTACAAAAGAAGGTATGGCTCATTTTTCCCATGCAAATTGGTACATTTTCTCTACTGGACTTCAGCCATTCTAAAGTAGAAGTCGTGGCTCTAGAAGAAATCAAGTTGGTCGATATTGAATTTAAGAATCGATATTGAATTTAAGAAGCATGATCCACAGAAGATCGTAGGTAACCACATGGCCAACTGCAATATGAAAATATATGAACATGAGGATTCTCCTTGGGATGAAATATTCCGAAGAGTGAGGTCCTATCAAAAGGTTTTGGATCGAATTCAAGCTCTAACACTAGATAAAATGGCCGAGTTTTATAATTTCCAGAAACATTGAAGAAATGGCCTCCCCAAAGTATTTCAAGGGGAAATCTTGACACCTCCTACCTCAGAGCAAACAAAGACCCAAGGGTTAGAAACAGGGAGCTCTAGTGGACATGATGCCCAAGGAAATTTGAAGGAAACTCAGACCTTGATAGAGAAGGTAGAAGAAAAGCCACAATCCAAATCAGGTAAACCAACAACTAACACAACCGGGAAGTAGACATCCACTAAGATAGGTAGTCCTATCTAATATGTCACACCTCTATAGTTCAGTAGAGGGAACCCAATGGCCAAAGTTGTATTCATAGGAGACCTTATACCTATTTCAGCAGCAGAGATGCCTCCTTCAGAATTCTTCTTCAGTAAGAAGAGAAGGGATGTGGTAAAGAGAGAAACACATCAGAAGGGGGGCATAGCTCTTAAGAGACACAGGGTGCTATTAGATGGGCAGGCCCTAGAAGAAGAAGACTTCGCTACAGAGGTTGCAGGCTTGCTGGGAGCTTTCATGACAACAAACCAGTTTTTAGTGAGCAGCCTGAAGGAGAAGTTGAAGCATGAAGATATGCTGATAGGAAAATTGCAAAATCAAATGAAAACGATAGAGTAGAATGTCAGGAGTGAGATCGACAAGGAAGTCCAGTAGCTCAAATCCAGTCTTGATGAGATGCAGAAAAAGTCACAGACAAGCAATGAATTAGTTAGACCACTGCAAGCGAAGGTAAGCCTAACCAAAAAAGCGGTAGTGGATATATCATCTTTCCAAACCCAATCTCTAGAGGTACATAAGGAACTGGAATCAGTGCAACTAATCCTTTTCAATAAGGTGGAAGCTATCTAAAACCATTTTTGGGTGGTAAATCAATCCTTAGATAACATTTGTTTAAGAGATCGATAAGCTATTGTTGCTAGGGCCACCTTCCAGGAAGTAGTTGTGTCGTTAGCTAGAGAAGGAGTGCATGTGGTTTCTAGGTTGTATGTTTTAGAACAAGCCAGAGGCGATATAATACTCAAGACCTGGGAAGCCAATATAGACGAAGGTAAAAAGATGGCTAAAGAAGTCAAAGAGGCTTGTGAAGAAGATTTTCAATTACTCAACAAAGAGTCATTAGGCCTCGGAAAAGATGATAGCTCTGAAATACTGGGACAAGTTGATATAGCCAAGCATCAACTTAATATCAAGACAAACATGGAAGAGGCTCAGGATGGAATATTTCTATTAAAATATATTAAGTTTACTTAGATAGATAGATGGCTGGCGAAGCCTAATGTGCAAATACAGTCTATAATTTCAGAGGACAAAATAATGGAAGATAGATTGCCTAAATTAGAAAAGAAATTATATGTTTTTGAAGCAAATGACTTAACAGAACCCTCCAGGCTAGTAGCACAATTTGTGAGCAAATGTGTTGAATGTATCAAGCAAGGAAAGGGAAGCACCTCCGAGAACCAATGAGGTAGTCTGTACACATCATCTGTACAGATCGTGATTAGATATTATCTATTTATGAGCTGGACAACAGGAAAGAAATGCCAACATGATGAAAAGACAAAAGAGATGCAAGTGAAGCACTTCAGATTTCACTTTTTGTAATCTTTACTATTTTAGAAATAAGGAGAATTCCAACCGTTTAGGGTTGAGAACCTTTTGTATAAATACTTATTTAGAAGAATGAACAAAGGGTTGCTTCTTGCCGTATTGTAACTAAGAAAGCTCATCCTTTGTGAGTATTAATACAAGTGCAAACAAGGATTCCAAATTTTGTGTAGTTTGAGTTATGTGCCCTTCTTGCATTTCATATTTCTAGTTTTCTTTATGTTACTCCTTGATGAGTGAATGACTGCAATTTAGTACAACATCTACTGTGATAATTTTTCATATAGTTATCTGAAAAGAAAACAACTTTTCCTCTGTATTTGCTATCAGCAAATACAAGACCTACAAGCTACTTGGATCACTATATCATATATCCTTTCAGGGGCGCATTTCACTCTTTCTTCTACTATAAACAAGGTAAGATTATTCTGTCATTGATGCCTTAGCTTGTTTAATAGTTTGGTAACTTTATTCATCACCACTCAATTTGATTAATTGACTCAGACGACGAAACAAGGCCTCTGTTTTGTTCAACTATTAATTTCATTTGAGGATTTATATTCTTACATAACTAATAGAAAGAAAAAGCATTCTTAAAACAAATCATTTCTTAATTCTTGATGCCTAACATTATGATTTGAGCCTTAAGTTTAATCTCAGTAACAACAATCATCATTGTCATCATCATCATCATTATTATTTAATTGAAACGTATAAAAATTTGTTGCAACCGCACCGTACAATGTAATAAAACAAATCAAGAAGGAATTAATAGAGGATTGGCTTTCAAGAAGTCCCAAAATTATTAAAAAATTGTAGATAAATTGGCCTACTTTAACAATGCCAGAATTATGGAGAGGAAGTTGAGTAGTATAAACCCAAACAAACTAATCTAAGAATAAAACAACCTTGCAATTTTTTTTTTTTAAACCTGAGATTAGAAAAAGAAATACCTATTGAAAGCTTCATGCTTGATGTTTTCCTATAGTTGGTGTACCAATTCAACATTTTCCATCTCCAAATGTAGAAGTGTTTGTTGGACAATCTTATCATCCTTGATTGCAGTAGGAATAGACCCAATTAAATCCTTTGGATGAGAAACCAAAGAACAGGAACTCCTAGAAAGACCCAATACCAATAGCATGCTACATTCTACTTCCAACCTTTCAATTTGCATACTTTGATGGGACACAACCTTTAAAATTTCTCCATTCTTGACATTTTTGGACCTCAATTTGGCTTGCCAATCTATTAATGAGATGCAAGATGTTAACTTGCGTATTTTCTAGGAGGCGGTCACTTCTCCTTTGTGAGCAATGGAGCTCAAAATATTCACACAAGGGATGCCACCCTGAGTGATTATGGATTTCCATCCTCAACCAATGCCAACCACTATTGATTGACCACATCTAACTAGTAGGATATAGAACCCAAGCCTTAACCAATTCACTATTCCTTGGAGCCAGAGGACAACAAAGAACAGTGGAACCCTCATCAAACCAATAGAAAATTATTAGAGAATTGATAGAGAGTCTCGAAGAACCACATACAATGTAAGACTCGGAGTAATTCCAAAGTATTAGATTTGAATAGTTCTAAATAATCCAACTTGCATTACATCAATAATTAATAAACGTTTTGTGAGCCATCATTGCATACTTGTGAAAGGAAGGAGGAGGTATTGGAGGATGGAGGGATTAAATCCCCATCCCCTCATATTGAAAACTCACTACCATTTTTCTTGATTACCATCAACCATTGAAGAACTATATGAAACCTTTGACTATGGGATAATAAAAATAAGTCTAGGAGATGCGGGAAAAGCTAATGACCCCCCTATTTATTCTTATGGATCCCTCATCAAGAGAAACTACTTAATTTCTAGACAATCTACCTCATATTGAAATCCCTCAACACATTAAAGTATTCTATATCATTGAAGCTCCTTGACACCCCATGGATTTTAAAGAGGAGTCTTGCAAGATTAAAGTCTTTAGAGTTTAAATGATTCCCATATGCACGATTATTATTGAGGAGTCCCCTATTACAATGAGACTCTTGATCCCTCTTGAGATTAGAATCTTTAAATCCTTAAGGAGTGTTAATGATTCCACTTGGTTATTAGGTTTTGTTCCTAACCCCTAAGGAGAACTTGTTTCATGATTTCCTTCAGGACAGAAGGTGATTGCCTACACCTACCACCCCTAAATACCTATGTGGTTTTTGTAACAACCATTATAACCCATTAAAACTCAATAAGTGATTAACAATGTATGAGCCACCCTAATGCATCAGTGTATCAATATTGAATTACTAAAGGAGGGGGAGAAATGCCATTATCATCTCTAGTAGCATAGACAATAAACTAGGCATGAGACCCTTGTTCATGATGCAAATCAATCTCTCTAATGAAAGGTTGCAAATGCACATGTCACATTAATTACATTCATATAAAATAATTGAAGAATAACATCAAACCACATTATTTAAACTCATGAAAGTGATATTACTTGCTCATCACACACAACCTTTGTTCCAAGAGGAATGCTAGAACTAGATCTAATGGAGTGGGAAACCTACATAACCATTAAGAAATAATTACTGTATTAAAAGAAAATGCAATAAATAAATTTAATCAACAAACAAACAAATAAATTCAATGATTATTTGGATGTTAGCCATCCTATAGAATATGAGACAACCATTGGTACATATACACTACATATCATAATAAGATTATGATAGAAAGGTAGAATAAAATTAATAAATTAGTTATTCATGTATAAAAAAGGAGTAAATTTATCAATGCACTTATCTCAATCGAGAATCCATCATGTCAAATATTAGTAAAAAAACTATAGTGAATCTTTCCACACAATGTACATGGATGGGAAAACAAAACCTTTCCACCACAAAATGACTTTCCATCCTAAAACCTAGATGAGGGTACCTCCACACTTCCAAGTGAGTGCTCCTCATGATAACTACTCAACAAAGGTGGCATATCACACCATAGTTTGTGTCAAGTTGAACACCATAGCCTAGGCCTCTATAAGTAAAGTAGGTGTGGGAGGAAATTTTGTTTTAGAGGTAAATTGGTATGATGTGGTAGGGATTGTGTAGTTTGGATATGTATGCCTCACATTTCATCGGTGTTGTGACATCCCAAAACCGACCCCCTAAGATTATAAGGAATTAAAATAGTTCACATGCTTTCCTATTACAAACTTGGCATATATTTTTTTCAAAAATATGATGGAGTTTCTCTAATGTTATGTGGATTCTCATAAAAAATCATGTACCAGTGATCCATTTGATTATCTATCATTAGATAATAAGTACACCATTCAATGAAAAGTCTAAAAAATTGTTTTTAGGTGATTTTTAAAACATTAATGGCCTCAAAATCCAAACAACTAATGTATTCATGAAAAATGTGGGAGAGTTTACCCACTGTCACCTCAGATAAACCCTCCAACTATTATCACCATCCTGTGGATTGGGCCAAGCTTTGCCCAACCTACAATTTACATGATAATAGTGATAAAAAAAATTAGGTCATAGAGTGTGCAATCTCTAATAGAACCTCCAAATTTTGATCTAGAAGTGGTGTGATATTTGTTGGTACATTTGGAATTTGTGGTTTACATTTTGAATTTTAAAGGTTTGAAACTTGAAAGTTTAAATTTAGAATTTATTAAATTAGATTCAAGGTGGGTTTTGTAAATTCTTCATTCTAATTGTTGCAATGAAATAATTAAATAAAATAAATTATTTATACAAAACATGTTTTACTAATAATCATCATAATCATCGTAAATGAAAAAGAAAATTATAAGTTCCTGACTAATATATAGTTTTTCTTTTTTATTAGAAATATGCCTGCATTAAGAGATACACATTTGTTATAAAACATATATGCATTTCATCACATGAACGCGTTAAGGAATGCATGAGCTTTATGAGATGCATGCAAGTTTCATAACGTGTAGGTGTTTCTCATACCCTCTAAGCTAGTTATTATGTGACATAATGCATATCTATGTTGGTGGTGTCGAGCCTATTTAAACACAACATGTGCATATTATTTAATAATATGTAGATATTGAGTTTTTTTTATATTACAAATGGGTTTTCAAACTCAATTACTTTACTTTTTTTTAGATTATAATTTTTGTGTTAGTGTCTAAGTAATAATAACAATAATAATCTATTTTTAAGGTTATGGTCAAGCCAGCACACCAAATTGGTGTATGAGATCCTCTTGTTTGTGGGACAAGGGACCCCCCTCCGCTCAACGATTTGACTGGTAAAGTCTACGAAGGTATACATACCCTACCCCCCTCTGGATTTGAACATGTGACCTCTTAAGAAGAAACACATGTTCTTAACCATTAGGCCCACTCAGATTGTATTAATAAACAAACTTAAAAACCTTAATCAACACAATTAACATTCAACGCTTTGAAAACTATCACCACCACCAATAATGATAAATATCAAATAAACTTAATTATTGAATAAATACATGAATCAACCCATTTAACCTATCACCATAACCAATCAATATAATAAATAATTGAGTTCACCTAGTCATTTAATAAAACACATGAATCAACCCATTTCAACCACTCAACACACACTCAAGAACATATTTAACTCAACCTAGTCAACATAGTCAAGAACTTGTTCACTGTAGCCAACTTAATCATTACATAAGTCCACCATTTTTCTAGCAATCACAGGAGTCTTTTAGAAAACATGTGAGCCACCCTTGGGATGGCACGAAGAGAGACAAATTAGGTTTAAATTAGGTCAAAAATGTAAAAGGTAGGTTTAAAATTACATATTCTGATTTTTAAAGGTTTTTAGGATGTTGAATAAATTTATAATTGAAAATTATAATATAAAATTATAATTTTTTCCAAACAGGTTAATTATCATTATCATTATAAATTCAATAACTCAAATTCACAATTCCAACCAATTTTAAATAAAATTAATAAAAACTCCAAAACATTGAATACTTTCATATTATATCAAAATCAAGATGGATATGGAGGGACACAGTTCACAAATTTATTTATTAATATGTCAAAATTAACGTGGATATGGAGGGATACAGTTCACATATTTATTTATTTTTTAATGGCGTTAAAGTATGATATTTTTAACCACGAAATTACACGTTGATTTTACAAGTGCAAAGACTTTGACGAATGGACGCTTAGTCAATCGACCAAATAAAAGGAACATGGGTTTAACGTGTTTTGCGGCTATAAATCATTTAATAATTTTACGTATTCCAATTAAAAATGACCAGCATTATAGGATCAGAGTATTCTAATGATTATTTTTTTTTGTCATTTTCCAGGATAAGAGTATTCTAATTATTTTATTTTTTTATTTTAATTAGTCAAATAAGTATTAAAATAAATAAATACACGACTAAAAAACAAAAATTATTAAATAATATTATTTCAGAATCTTTCAGAATGGTATAGTTTAAATGTTTTAGTTTTAGGGAGTTTTTATGAGATATATTTTTAGTTATTTTTTATTGAAATACTGTTAAAAAATGTTATAATTTTATATTTGAATGATTGAATCAGTATAATTTAACTATTTTTAGGTTTTTTCATGTTCAATTTGTTTATGCATTTAAAAATGTAATTTAAATAACAGAAAATAATGAAATCACCAAAATATATTTATTCTAATGAATAAATTCAAAAAATAAAATTGTTTAGACAACACCATTTTTTTTTTTTTGTCATAACTCATAGAATTAATGCATTGGCGGATAACAGACCCACGGCAGTGTTAGCCATATAATCCAAGTTAGTATGTAAATTGGGCTTTGCTTCAATTTTGCTTTAGTCAAAATGTTGAAGAAAATATGTACAAAAAAGTGCTTGAAATTTGGAGGCCTTTTAAGAAGATATGTAGTATAAACAAAAGCAGTAGTCTAAAAGTTTTATCTTTTGGATTTGGATGTTTTCAGTAATTTTTTTCTGTTTGATTTTGCCCCAAATTTGGTGATGGATGGTTGGATTTGTAGATTTGAGTGGCTAAGTTTATATAATTAGAGTGTTCCAGGGATTTTCAGCAAGCTGAATCCATTTATGCATTCAGAAATATAATTTAAACAATAGAAAATAACAATTTTGTCCAAATTTACTTTGCATCATTCCAGCCAACTGCTAAACGAAAGAATACTTAAAATTTGGAGACAGTTTGAAAATGCTGTGGCAGTCATTTTTTCATGGTGTAAAAGCAAGGATAAGAATTGAAACGCTATAGCCTGGAATTTGGAGTTTGATAAAATGTCGAATGAAACTAATTTCTATTGAAATTCATGAACGAATCTACTGAAATTTCATAAATTCAACATCCAAGAAACCCTACTACATCTGAGTTATGCAATTTATGCATCTAAATTATACAATCTGCTGAACAAAAATAATTTTAACTCAGTACCAGTTTGACCTCCCATGATTTTTCCCCACAAAAAGTTAACCTGTTATCCTATACCCTAACCCTAATGCAAGAAGAGCCAGTCTCCTCAAACTTATCAACCTGTCTTCTCAAATAGATTGGATATTTACTTGCCTTTGCTTTATAAAAATAGAAAAGCAAAACAATAGTTATGAAAACACAGTGGAGCACATGATGTCTTCCTCTCAAATCTATTCCATCTCTTTGATCCCCTGTGCTGTGCCGACTATCTATATCATGATCTTTTTCTTTTTCACTTTTGCTTTGTTCTCTGTTTGTTTGCAGGCTTTAAACTAGAATCTCCTCGTATTGTTTTTTAAAAAACTGCTTAGCAAGTGAATTTTGAGGGCACTTTAACAGTCTTTCCAGGAGATTCGGTTCAATATTAAGACACGCAATCCCTATAGCTGTCAAGTTCCCTACGCTCGATGCAATCGATAAAACTAAATAGTATATAAAATGCACATCAGCGTACCGCGTTATCAGCAATTATGGTATGGGCTCGAAGGGAAGATTTCAATCAAACTGTGTATTTTGATCCAAAGGAAACAAGATAAAAATACCCATAAACTAAAACGTGATCAGAGTTTCATATCCAGACAAATATTATCTTAAGTTTTATCCAAAACTTTACCCAGGTCAATTCTGTTAAGGTTTGCCATTACACCATATCCAAAGAAAGAAACAAGATAAAAATACCCATAAACTAAAATGTGATCGGAGTTGCATATCCAGACAAATATCAACTTAAATTTTATTCAAAACTTTGCTAAGATCAGGTCAATTCTGTTAAGGTTTTCCATTACATCATATCTTTCCATTACATCATATCCAAAGGAAACAAGATAAAAGTACCCATAAACTAAATCGTGTTGGGAGTTGCATATCAGACAAATTTTATTTTAAATTTTATCCAAAACTTTACCTAGATCAATTTTGTTAAGGTTTGCCATTACACCATATCCAAAGGAAACAAGATAAAAATACCCATAAACTAAAACGTGATTGGAGTTGCATATGAGTTGCATATCCAGACAAATATCATCTTAAATTTTATCCAGAACTTTACTTAGGTTAATTTTGTGAAGGTATGCTATTACACTAAAATCTGTAGGTATTAGTAAACTTTCAAATCAACTATCATTTTGAGTGGGTGGTTAGTTTTATGTTTTCAGGGTAGTTGTTAGTCTACAAGATCAATTCCCAAAGGTTTCCAGGATAGCTGTTAGTCCATTAGATCATTTCCCAAAGATATAGCTAAGTAACTAGAAAGAATTGAACCTTCTCAAAACTTAGATACCATGTTAAAGTTTATCATTACATCAAAACCAGCAGATATTAATAAACTTTCAAACCAACAACCTGACCTTGAATGGACTGTTAATCTCATATTCCCAAGGTGACAATTAATCCACTAGATCAATTCCCAAAGATACTGCCATTAATCCAACAAATTCTGGAATAATTTTTTTCTTTTCCTGAATGCCAAGCTTTAAAGACATGCATAAATCCAGAAAACCTTCATACACTAAATCCAGAAGAAGTTTTGGAAAAACGAGCTCATATATCTTGAAATTCAAAAGAGGTTACGGAATTGCATTACTACTTCACAGATTGAAAGCTCCTCAAATTATCACATATTCTTTCCATGCATCTAGAGTAAACATATACGAAGAACTGGGGTATTCAATTCCAGATAGAGTACCAGTACGCACCATCTGTATAATAAAATTAGTACATATATATATTATTAATTATATCTTCCACAAAACCTAGTTATGCAAATCTGAAACAAAATTTACTAGGGTTAATATCATTCTAAGCAAATTTGTCTATTGGATATAGTTTGAGTGGTTAGGAGGAATAGTTATTATCCTCTCCACTCAAATTCAATTCCTTGTAAGTGACATGTTATATCTTTGAGTATGCTGCTCCTGTTGTTGAACAATCAATATCTAACCAACTAATCCTGACCTCCTCATATTCATGTTCTCTAACAAATTTCGAAAAGTTTTCAGAGGATGTAGCCATGATCTTCAATACCATAAATCATATGTAAAAAAAAAAAATCGTTCCAAGCAAGTGTCGTCCTAATTTTAGGTCATATTGAGTCATTTTCTCCACTCATCTGATGGAGAATGACCACCAAACCCATAATAAAAGCTTGATCTATCCCTGCTCGAACAACCACATTGTACACATCTTTAGACAACAGCACCTCCGGCGTTGCGTATTTACGTTTGACCTGCAAATATTTGGCAATATCATATTCACTATTAGGTTTTTGACAAACATATATGGTGAAAAATAATAGCAAAGCAGTGTTGAATAGAATACCTCTGCAACTATAGTCCTTGCGTCACTATAAACGGTACAGTAACGCTCCATGTAACATCCTTCGATTTTATAATCAAAGTGCTCCTTTCGTTTATTGGAGCTCAGAAATACCTCTATAACAGCATTTCTATTAAATATGAAGGACTTTCTGAGACTGAAAATGGGCTTCTGTCGATCATATTTGTCTCCAGCAAAACCATCCCAAGCATTGTACATGATATTTAGAACCTTGCGTTGCAAGGTAAGCAGAGGCTTTCCGAGAGAGTCCATGAGGAGTAATCTGTGAGAGAAACTGGGTCCTCTCCCATCCACCATGAAAACGACCTGGCCACTGGAATCTGTGACAGTGAATCCTCCTCCACTGAAAACAAGAGGCTTCTTCCTCACTGTCAACACAACAAGTGATGATGAACAAAACTGTTTATCCACAATGGGAAAACATGCAAATTTACTATCATCTCTACTCTCTAGTACTGCACCATTTCCTAGTTTACAGGGAGAGGAGGGGTGTGATGAATATCCAGATTTAGACTCCTTCAAATCAGGAAAATGAGAACCAGTGACTCCATCTTCTTCTTCGGATTCTTCTGCTTCATCGCTGCTGATATTTTCTGGTAAGACAATGGGAGAAAGGCAAAGATAGGGTTTACACAGAAAAGATAGAGATCGCATTGTATAGTATGTAGATAGAGACAAATTCGATGAATTCTAAGCTCAAATGAATAGAATCGACCAAGGAGGACCTGATGTGATTGCGAAACAAGAATTCTTTTATGGAAAAAATGGCATGGTTCTGAAAAGCCTCGACAGATTGTAACGAGTGGCTCGAGTACTTACAAAGAAAAAGGGGAGAGAGCATATGTTCTTATACTTTCCAGACTCTCAAATCGTGCTTTACACCGCTGTGTTTATTAAAAAAATACAGTGTGCAAACAGACTTTAATCCCCACTTTAAATTAAAGCAAAAATTGTGATGGGTGTAATTCTATTTCCTGGTCTTTCATATCAAGCTGGACGCACGACGAGTCGCCTTTGAATGCAACATTGTGTCTGAGAGCTCAATCAGATTAGTAGTTTACCTGGTTTTGTTTTGTTTCCACTGTCGTATGGTAATAGACTATGACAGGAAGCGTGCCGCACAAGCAATTTGACCACATTTGTGTCAGACTGTGAGTTTCCCATCACCCGTACTGTTGGAGTCAAAGTCAAGCTCCTTGGGTTCTGCAGAAGCTACATCTAGAAATCTCAGCATGTGAATAATTATAACGGCATAAATCCATTTCCTTTTAATTGTCTCTAAATTTAATGTTTTCAGTATTTTTAATGAGAGTAATTTAGACTTTCTACTTTTGGGGGGTTTTCTAGTCATCTTTTGAGTTTGATGTTGTTCTAAATTTGGTGATGAATGATTGGATCTGCAGATTTGAGTGGTTAAGTTTGTATAATCCAAGTGTTCCAGGGATTTTTCAGCACATTGAATCCATTTATGCATTCAGAAAGGCGAATTCGTGCTAGACAACCCAAAAGGTAGAACGTTTAGCCAAGAGCTTTTTAAAGCAGTAGTCTAAACTTTCTACCTTTTGGTTATTTTTAGGAAAAAAAATTTGTTTGATTTTTGCTTGAAATTCGGTGATGAATAGTTGGATTTATAGATTTGAGTAGCTGAGTTTGTATAATCCAAATACTCTAAGGGTTTTTGTCCAAATTTACATCGTCAGATTCCGGCCAAAAACCCATTTAACCAAAACCATTTTTAAAATTTAATAAAAACTTTGTTTTATGTTCCAATTTTATTTGATTATAAAAATTATAATCTCTGAATTTTTCCTTTAATAGAATCAAATCATCTAAATTTAGAAAACAAACATATTAAAATTAAATTTTATTTAAAAATTTGATAAAAAAACAAATTAAATTTTTTTCACCATTTAAACTATTAAAAATAAATAAATTATTCTCATGTTGTATGTGATTGTGAATTAATGCAGAGTTTATAAAAGGAGAGAAGGGGGAAATAATAAAGATCTTGATAATCTATGTATATGCGGTAGCAATTGGCCACCTGATTACCTGATGGATATTCTCTAGAGGTTATCAGGATCAAACACTCAGTTATGTCACTTTTCCCTTGAATATACAACATCCTTTTACCTGGTCCCGAGTTGTTCTTTTATAGATTGTGACCCAAATTGATGGTCGTGCCTTGATCTCTTGCAAAATGCAACCGATCACATCCTGCAGGAATGCAGGGCGTGACGTGGTCTGTTACTCTCAAATTAGGAATGGTTACAATGAGATAAGATCAAGATCAGATTTCTCGTAATTTGACCTCGAGAAGCTTGTTATTTTGAGTGTCTAAGAGTTATCCACCATCTCATCTCTTTCATCCTATATATTGAGGGTCTTTCATGGGAAAAGGGGAGGAAAACATAGAGTAAACTTTAATGTCATATTGATTACGGGGCTTGGGAAATGAAATTGGGATAAGCTTCATGAAGTGTCAATATTGACTCTTCATAAAGAGTCAATATTTTCACGTCTTTGCGATATATTATTAGATCTATGTTTTATACATGTTACATTTGATCTCGTGAGAGGTGCTTGTTTGTTCCCCTATGTGTGCCTGTGTTCATGAAAGTGAAGGATATCTTCAAAGAAGTGAAGGCCCAAGAAGCGTGCAGGGACAACCGTCAAAGTATCAGGTGTGCTTCTCATCCTCTTATCTCATAGATCTTTTCATGTATGATTTAGATCTAGGAAAGTATTTAGCTTGCATCTCTATTATGTCTTAATTCTACGAAGAGCCTAAGGGAGATAACTCTTGTAGAATACATTTATCCTTTAATAGTCTAGCAACTTCGCTGTGGAAGTTTATTTAGTTTTCTTCCTCAACTTTTGAATTCATATTCTCAACATTCTTGCTTGTTTTAAGCCTCAATTTTTCGTTTTCATTCTTCCCATAAGTCTTTTCTGAGTCTGTTTAAGAGTGTTCAGTCCTAAATTTGATAGATCTTCCTTAGATCTATTAGTTTTCACACGTGTATGTTCGTGGTCAGGGGTTTCCCATGTACACAGAGTGACCAACACCCTTGTGGTCGTGCGTTGCTTCATCATAGCATGCGATCACACACAAATCACATCGAGTAGTGTGACTATTTCTTTCGGTCATGCGTCACTTCTAGTACAAAGTGCGACCAGTCGCTTTGTCTTAATTGACAAGGCACAACTAGCCACTAAAAAATTGTTTTTGAAGGGACATCCCTCAAATCTAGCCTAGATCTTCTTTCTGTGTTTTCTTACAGTCTCACAAGTCTTTCTCATATATGTTCCAACAGTCATTGTTGCAACCTTTTTCAAGTCATTTGAATTTTTTTTAATTGAAAGCTTTAGTCTCTTTTTCTTTTCGATTTCATTTGAATACACATCACCATCTTGGTTTAAATGTGATCCTTATATTGTGTCTTTGGCATCTTTGGATTGAATGTCACTTGTTATCGATCTGCAATGTTCTGAACTTTGTTTCAAAGTTCTAAAAATTATCTTTTTACTCTGCATTCAATTCGATTTTTTGAATTGAAATTTGCACTCGTGTGTTTGGGCTTTTGCTTGTTTATGACCTATTATAAAATTGGTTTCTTGTTTTGAGTGGCAAGTATTGAGAGATTTATTTTATTTGAGTTCTTTTGATGCTTTTCGACCTACGTGATTCCATTTTTTGGTTTTCATTCTTTGGTTGTGCGATCCTTTGCGTTTGCATTTAGTTCTTTTAATCTTATTTGAAAGAAAAAAAATGAAAGAAATTGCATTAAAAAATTTCAGCACATTTGAAAGCATTGGAAAACCAAAAAGTAATTGTATTCTAGTTAGTGGATGGAGCATTTTTGAGATTGAATTTTAAAGCAAAGTAAATTGCATTTTAAAAAGTATCCTACAGTTTATTTGACTCATATATCAAACACATTTTGCATTTAAAGAGTAGTTCATGTTTCTTCCATTGAATGTTATGCTTGTTTCTTTGCTTGAGACATCTTGCTCCTGTCTAGGTTGTAGGGCCTTGGTTGTAGGGTGGAGAGTAAATTATCCAAGGCCACTGAAACAAAAATAGGAACACTAATGAGAGAAAATCCATTAGTAACATGAAGTTTTTGTTGCGAAATATCCTCTAACAAAGGAGTCAAGTGGTAGGAGAAGTCGAGAAGAGTGTCTGGACCAATCCCCAACAATATATCTTGGTGGGGTTATACGAGTCAAGGGGGAGCGATTAATAGTGGCAAGTCCTTGGGGTGACAACACTATTTGAGTTGTTTCAGGTCTAAGACATCTTTCTTATGTTCCCTTCCCATTCACAGAATCCCTCTCCCACGATCGTTCCACCCAACCACCAAGCATGAAGTGGTAGCCCTAGTTGTTTTTCCTAGATTACCTTCTAGGTGACTGTAGTGGTGGTACTGTTAGTACCTGAGACAAATATACAACACAAAATTTTGGCTCCTTAGAAGGGTACTTGGTTGCATCCAATACTTTCACCTTTGGAAGTCCATTACAGAGTAGTTGTGGGTAATTGTTTCTCGCTTCTTTGTTGACAACCTCATCTCTCGTCTCTGGAAGATCCTTACTTCCTTTTTCTATGTTACAATATATGTTTTTTCTTTCTCTTATCGTAGAGGGACTTTGGTAGTGTGTGCTCTTTGATTTAGCTGACCCTAGGTTGAGTCTGTGTCTATGGAAACAACTATGGAGCTTGTCAATCAAGGAACCTTTTTGCACGGGGATCCTCATCCTTTTTCTTGTTTTGGAAATATTGGTCCTACTTACATTGCAACATTGATTCTTCCCAGATTCACTATAGGGTTACTGGTATGGTTTTTTTCCACTCCGATGATGAAAAATCCTCCTGGTGCCTCGAATGTAATTCCTCCACCTCAAGAACATCAACCTCATGTTGACCCTTTTCCTTCTTTAACTGTTGGATATTCTTTCCTTTCTTCATCCATGCTTGGTGAAATTTGTGATGCTAGTAACCAGGAGGCTAAGAATTAGAAGAAAAGGAAGAACAAGGAGAAGAAAAATAAGCAAAGGGAAAATTAACCAACCATTGTTAATCATGTTGGGAGTGTTGATAATGTTTAGAAGCCTAAGAACACAGGTCACAAACCCAAGTTCCCTTGCGGGATTTGTAAGGGTGAAAAACTTCTTAACCATTTCGCTGGTATTCTAAATATATTAGAAGTGTGGTCTTAGGGTTCCCAACAACCTGTGTCACCAGCCTCTCCAGGTTATGCTAGTGACGATTCCTCGACTAGTGATAATAAGGTTGGGGGTAAAAGAGGTAAAGTCAAGTTTTCTTGTAATTTATGCAATGAAAATCATCATATGTTCCATTTCCCTCATATAGAGGAGGCTTCACAATTGTTGGAAGATAATGTCGTTTCCCAGCAACAACATTTAGTTTCTTACTAAGATTCCTCCCCTACCCAACCTCTAGTTGATGAAGTGGTCAATATGATTCGATCTTCAGCTGACCCCACTCTTCCCTCGAAGAGTGACTTGAATACCACTGATGTTTTCTTTTTCAGTTCAGAGTATCCTAGAAAAGGGGATATCCTGTCCGTTTCAACGGAACCCCTTCCAAGTATTGAGGTCATTTCCTTTTATTGGAATAGTATAGAAGAACCTTGTCTTCCTTCAAGTATCACTTTCTAGATAATTGTGAAAGTTGTTGATAAGTACATATATCACACTATCATAGATGAAGGGGCTTCTGTTAGTATTTTATCCTTAATCTAGGAGGATCTAAGGAACGCTCATATAGGTCTAGAAGGATCCAGAATGCTCACAAAGGTCCCCAAGGGATACATAAATGCTCAAAATTCGACCATCTCAAAATCATTTCAAAAATGACATCATTGCAAAGATCTCATCTCTAGCTTTCCAACGGCTCAAACGACACCTCAAATGGAGTTTGTGTGAAAAAGTTATGAACAGTCAAAGTTCAAGTCAACCAAATCAAAGTAAAAAATCAAAGGGGTAGAAATGACATGTGTCATGTCCATACAGTGACACGTGGCACGATTGTACAGGTGATGTGGCCACACCACAAGGTGCCATGTGGATTGATCGTACAATTGACCGGGTAGATTATACTTCCACAAGTTCCAATGGGTCATCGAAACATGGCATTGGATAACCAATAAGAGGTTGCCACATGACCACCCCTCATTGGACAGTGATGGTTTATGTGTTGTAAAATTATTATGGAGTCTAAGGGAATCGACCCTATGACCTCCATAGTCTCCACGCCTTAACAAAACCCACAGTACTAACACACCACACTATAGTTGTTAACATATGGGTGGTAATAATATTATTTAAATTAATGTTAAGGTTCGATTGGAGGGGGAAAGGGGTTGAGGGATAGCCCCTAGCCTCTGGTCATTACATATCACCACATGACCGAGTTGTAACCGGAATGGGATTAACCTTATATGTGAAAAGGGTTAGTTTGGAATATATATATATATATATATATATATATATATATATATATATATATATATATATATATATATATATATACCATGTGTCAATGGATTAATAACCATATGGCATATATAATGTGATTTTGTACACAAATTAAAACTAACCAAAATGAATATGCATATGGAAGGGAATTGAACCCCGAACTCCACTATAATAACGAAAGGTTTTAACCAACTCACCCACACCTCCACATTTAATGGAGACCTCCCTAAAATTATTAAATAAGTTGCAGCTAAATGTGGAGGAGGTTTTGGAGGCTGCCCTATTTAATGGGCACCCATCCCAAGGATTGTACATACATTCCAATGTGGGC
>JZKD02S1689369.1:13049-24892 GCA_000966675.3 Picea glauca
AGAAACCCTAAGGCAACTGACCTAACATGATCCATGTAGACCTATTACATTATAAACCCGCGCAGGGGTGCGGTAATCCCGCTTACAAAACTATGTGCTGGAGCAAAAATTGCCCTGTAGAACCAAAAAATTGACATGTTTGCATCTGATGATGCATATCTTCATGGTATATGGAGTTGACCCCCTAGTTGAAGAGCGGTCAACAAGGCCCAAAAGGAAAGATGTGCAACTTCAAATGAGGCACTCAAGGACTAGTGTGAAACTTCAAGGGAACCAAAACTTGAAAGGAAAACAACCAAGGTGACTAATGCACAACTTCAATGATACACCATTCAACAATTGATATACCAAACTAAAAAGTAAATGCAAAAAAAATAATGCTTGAAAGTAAAGTTGCAGGAAAGTAAGGATCATATACAATTTAGATTTAGATTATGAACTTGAAGCACAAATTGTGTGAGTAGATTTTAAGTCTTGATTAGGTGAGTGAAGTTGCAAGCCTAAACTAGGTGACTTCCCCTATACTCCTACCGCTTTGGCCAAAATGATTGTTGGGTGCTCAATAAGCAAGGTAAACAAGGCCTTACCCTATCTCCACAGGTCAACCCGGAAGACTTGGGTGCTCAACAAAGGAGACACCTAGTGCTGTGAGATCATCCCTGACCTAGCACCCCCAATAGCCTCCACAAGCCTCCTTTTGGTGGCGAAAGTTGTATCAGTCAAGGGTGCTCTAATTAAACTAAATAGATTATCCCTCCTAAAGCTACAAGTTGATTGATTAAGCAATGATATTACTTGTATTAAGTGCTAAAGGAGATAGAGCTTGAAAATAAATGAAATGAACAAATTGCTTATAGATCCAACTTAAACACATCTCATCTGACAAAACCAAATCTGCCAACGTTGAAGCATCTTCGCTCTCTGTAGAATATTCATTGCAAAAGAAAGATGCTTCCAAGAGCTTATACAAGATAAAAATAAAGATGCTTCTAACTATGTGAAATATAAACAATGAAATCTAAAGGGACTAAAAGCATAAACAATTATTAACAATTGAGCACATAAAGCAAGCCTTACGATACTGCATGGGTGGCTAGGCCAATCCTCTTTGCAGGGTGTAGGAAAAAGAATGAAAAAAAGTAAATGAACTTGAAAGAAACAACTAACTACTTGCCACCTCAACAAAGGCACAAGATGGAGGACAAGCCTACCAGTTTTGTGCCCAAGTGGGTGAATGAAATAAACCAACGAAAGAGCTTAACTTGAAATGAAAGACATGTAAACCTAGCCACAAAACCTTGTCTTAAGGACAAGTGGGGTAAAAATATAGATGCAATAAAAGGAAAACTAATTACCTAGCCTTACTATATTGCATGGGTGGCCAAGCCAAACCACTTTGCAAGGTGTAGGCACAAATTATTTACAACTTTAAAAAATAGAAAATTAAAACTTAGTGAAGAATGCAAGCCCTGGAGACTCTCTTGGGCTGCTTACAATAAAGAGAATAGATGAGAGAAGTGAGGGGTTTTGTTACCCCAAGTTGGAAGCTCTTCTTGAGTGTTTTGTGGCCCCAAATGGGCAGCACCTCCCCTTGTCCTGGCAAGAATCTGCAAAATCAACAAGCAAAAGCTTGCTGGAAACGCTGTAAAATGTACAAAACAACTCAAAAAAAAATCTGCTAGTGAAAACGGAAATTTTTACTATAAAAATCTGAATGTAAAATATGATTTTATGCCTATTTTAGAACTGAAAAACTGTCACAAATCCCCAAAGAATGATAGAAGTTAGAACAGAAAATTAATGGAGGAATCTCTTGGTTGAACAAGCAACTTCCCAGATCTGAAAATTGCTTCTCCAAACCCTTAGTGGCCTGCAAATGATTGAGATCTTGCTACAAAATAACTAGGAGGTGAGTACATCAAATGGAAATTGCAAAATATTTTCCAATACCATACGAATAACTCACTAAGTCTACAACAATACTACCATAAACTTAACCAAGCAAAATACTCTGCTTGGGATCTCTTAAATTATATTTGAAAGCAAGAAAAACCCACAAGAAACTATGGTAGCAATAACACCTCAAACCAAAACCATGAGGAGCATCAAGAAGACTCCCAATGCACCATGAAATTTTCTCCAAAGCTTTTCTTTATTCCAAAGAGTGCATGCAAATACTTGCAGCAAGAAATTACAAGAAGAAATGAGGAAGAAAGAGAGAAGAATGGGAGAGGAGTGGGAGAGATTTGGGTATAGTAACAGTACATTGAGAATAGATGTCTGAAATGAGGAGGGGTGGGCTTTGTTTTATACTTGGGAGCCAAGAGAGACCCCTCTTGGATGATCTCCAAGTGGAAATCGAGCAAGAGAGGGTGAGCATCTAAAGGGGGGCGCACTTTTAGGGTTTTAGCTAGGTGAGGGTTGTGAGGGTTGAGTGGATGAGAGGGGGAAACAAATTTTAGTCCACCCAATCATCTAATTAGAGTATTAGGAGGGCGCACTTAGGCTTGGGGGGGTGATTTCCCTTTAATTATTGAGTTGGGACAATTTCCTCACCAAGGGGGGCACAACTTCCCTAGGGGAATGAGTGGAATGAAGTGATGGCTAGGCGAGGGGGTGAGTTTAAGTTAGAAAAGTGTTTCTCTAACTTAGAAAAAGGGTTAGGCATCATCTCTCACTCTTTCTCTAACCTTTTTGCTCATTTTACAAAAATTGACATTTTTACTTAGCCAAATTGAAGCAATTAAATTGCCGACTTGGACTGACTTGGACTCCTCATTGACAATGACCTAGCAAAACCTGTCCAATTGAGTTGAAACTTGGTCCAAGGGTGTAGGGGGTCTCATTCCATTTCTTTTGAGTACTCATGAGTCATACCCCTATCAAAATCCTCTAGGACCTAGTTTTTACATTTTTACATCAAAATTAATTAAAATTACCATGAACTGGGTAATTTTAAAAAATTAAAAAAAACTACTTAGACTCGACGGAATTCTGCAAGACTCTAGGAGATGTCTAGCATGGTCATTTACAATATTCCTAGACCCTAGTCACAAGAGGCACCCTGGCAGAGCTTGACCTAGGGGGGTTGTGCCCTCTCCACTGGAGCATTGGCCTTGGAAGGCCTAGGACGTCACCCTTGATGATCATGACGTCATCCAACCTTGTGGACGTCTTGGGAGGCTGATTTGGCAGTATTGGCACATGTGGCAGGCTGGCTAAGCCGAAGGAGGGCTAACGTTTTGCTCCAGGATGCTGCATCTTCCCTAGAAGGGGCTAACGTCTCCCTCAAAGGGGTATGACATCTCTCTTTAGCTTGATTAGGGTTTAATTTTGGTCATTTAATGTAAAACAGTATGATTTTTAGTATTTTGGCCTTGTCGGCTTTTTCATGACCTAAAATGTAAAATTAGGTCATGGTACAGTATATATTGAGGATTTTCACTCTCATTTTAGCATCATCTTTCACTCACTCATTAGTGAGGTCTGAAAGTAGCACTACACTTGGGTTCTTTGGCTGAAATTGTGAGGCGCACTTGTTGAGGGAAGGCATTTTGGATCTCTTTTGGCATTTTTGGCATATTTCTTGATGGAAGGTGTTACAACTAGTGTTTGCTATAATGTTTCTTGGTGAAATGTAAGTGAATTTCTGCAAAACTTCTTAATTGAATGGTTGTATTGTTATTTCTTGCATTTACTGTTATAAATTTGTTGAATAAACCCTAGGTGACAAGCACACATCATTGGTCCTTGTCTCATGTCCCCGTCAAGACTTTTTAGCCATTATTTGAAGAGAGAAAGACCCTAGCCTTAGCTACACTCTTTCCCCATCTTCTCTTGCTAGTCGTTTTACTTTTCTAAGCTAAGAAGAAGGAGACGCATCAGGGCCTAGTTCAGCTACACCTTGATGAGTCGATTTTCTAGGGTTTGTTGGTAAAGCCTTGACATAGCAACACATTGCCTTGTAAACCCTCTTGTCTTAGCCTTAAGCCATTTTCAGAGCTAGTTGTTTTTTCCATTGGCCTAAGGAAGGAGGAGAGAGCACTGAGGCCTAGTTCCCCTACACCGAAGTGAGCCTCTCTCCCCTAGGGTTTTTTTCCTTGAGGCCTTGTTGTAGCAACACCTCAAGGCTTAATCCTCCAGTCCTTAGCCTTATTATCTTCTTTGATCCTTCAGCTCTTGCGTCCTCCCTTTGACTCCATTAACCCTAGGAAACGCACTGATCCAAGGCCTAGCCTGTGAGTATTATGATCAAAACCACTCTCAATACTTTGAATGAAACCCTAACTGTTCTAACCCTAGCTTAAAGACTAACCCTACTAACCTATTGTTGTCGTCATCCTCTGCTATTATAATCACTTGTGCAGCTAACGTTTTTTCTTATGAGAAATTGAATGGTTATTTAAAGGGCATTACTTGAATGAAGTGTTGATTGTTACATTGAATGCCACGTTTTCTTAGCATTTATTGAAGAAGTGACATTTATTATCATTGTTATTTCATAAACATTGACTTCATCAATATTTATTATTCAATTGCTTATATATATCAGATAGTCATTATTACATGAAGTACTAACCAAGTGAGCAAGCTTGCATATATTTGTTTCTTGTTGCTTTGTCTCGGGCAGGTACATCTCCTTTTGGTTATACTTTTTTTTATTGGCTGTTTAGCCGGACTATCTGCTTGGTGTTGACTTGTGAGGGGGGAAATTCATCTTTGTCTTACGATCCTTTGCCTTCTCAAAACCCCGGTTCACCGGGGATGTCTCCCCTGGGCCTTACCTCCCTAAACAAAAAGAATCGTCCCATTGAGGTGACATTGGGTGGGATTGGTTTTAGTTACGTCAGTTTGACTACTCTTCATCCATTTACTATCCTAACTACAAACTGCGCAATAACATGCAACATCATCAACAGCATCTTGGAACATTGACTGGCATATCTATAAATCATCGGAATTTTTTCTCATCATCATCATTCACAGCATGGAGTTGGAGTAGCATCATCATCCTCATCAGCATGAGGCTGAAGTAACATCATCATCTTCTTTAGCATGAGGCTAAAGTCATATCATCATCTTCAGCATTAAAATTGAAATAACATCATCATCATCATCTTCAGCAAGAAGCTGGAGTGGCATCATCATCTTCAACAAGAAGCTGAAGCGGCATCATCATCATCCACTGCATCAACATGGATTAGTATAACACTAATACATCATCATCATCAATAACAGCACAAGGCTGATACAACATCAAAAACAGCAATATCACAGCACAAAGGCTGGAGCATCATCAACAACAACAACATCACAACACGAAGTTGGCATCACTGCATGAGGCTGGCACATCATCATAGCACGAGGTTGGCATGTCATCAGCACGCGGCTGGCATCACAGCACTTAAGTTGGCACATCATCGCAGCACAAGGCTGGCACATCATCGCAGCACAAGGCTGGCACATCATCACAGCACAAGACTGGCATCACAGCAATTAAGCTGGCACATCATCACAGCAATTAAGCTGGCATCACAGCACTAAGTTGGTACATCATCACAGCAATTAAGCTGGCACATCATCACAACAATTAAGTTGGCACATCATCACAGCACTAGGATGGCACATCAACACTACTCCCCCTTTCGAGGAAGGTCCTTTCGGACTATACCAAGCTTATCTCGAAAGTGCTCAAACTTTACACGAGATAGAGGCTTGGTCAACACATCAGCAACTTGTTCATCCGTGCTAACATATTGGAGCTTTATGGCTCCTCTCTGCAACATATCACGAATGAAGTGATACTGGATCTCTATGTGCTTCAACTCATCATGGAACGCATGGCTCTCCATCATCTTTATACAACTTGGTTATCACATAGAATCACGGTGGCTAACAACATCCGAAGTCATATGGCTTCACAACTGGCGGAACATGCAACAATGTATTCTGCTTCTATCGTGCTCAGAGCAATGTTGAATTGCTCCCTACTCTGCCATGAAGTCATGGATGACTCCAGACTGAAACAACATCCTGAAGTGCTCTTTCTATCAGAAATACTTCCAGCTCAATCTGGATCGGTGTAACCACTCAGTCTGAAGTCATGATCTCTAGTATAATAGAGACCAAAATCCAACGTACCCTTAAGGTATCTCATCATATGTTTTGCAGCAATAATGTGAACACGTCTGGGTTCTACCGGATACTGACTCAAGGCAAAACATATATCTCGCCTGGTATTCGTCAGATACATCACTGAACCAATAATCTGTCTGTATAGAGTAGCATCAACCAATTCTGACGAGGTATCTACCAGGAGCTTCAACTTCGTTTCCATGGGTGTGTACATGGATTTGCATTTCAACATGTCAACCCTTTTCAATTTTAACTGTATACTTCCCTTGGTTAAGGAAGATCTTCTATGTGCTCTGCCAAACTTCAAGACCTAAGAGATAATGCATTTTAGGTCTTCCATCAAACTCTGTGGCAAGCTTCTTCTGCAATCTGTGATGAGCTTTTCTTCATCTTGTCAAGGATCCATCATCTACATATAGTAGTAACATCACTAGCTCATCATTCATAACCTTGAGATAAAGGTTATAATCAACTTTACTCTTGGTAAATCCCAAGTTCTTCGGGAAACTGTAAATTTTGCCATATCAAGCTCTAGGAGCTTGCTTCAATACGTACAAATCCTTCTTCAACTGGCAGACAGGAGTCTTTCTATCTTCAATCTTCAAATCAATTTTTCTCATTACATTGTACCAATCTGGTACACTTTCTCAATTGCAACTCAATTTGCACAATCATGTGCTAGCTCTATGTGCTTTCTGCAAAGCACCTGTCTGTCTCACTGTCTGGGAGTATGTCCTCTACTCTCTCTGCAACTGTGCCTTCTGGAACTGGGACTCTGCACCTGCACTTGCTCTAAAACTGAGAATGGTTGCTCCATTCTCACTGTGACTGCTGAAATCTGGGAGTAACTCCTCTACTCCATCATGGCAACAACTTCATCTGAATTGAGAGTGGCTCAATAACTGATACTGAAGATAGCTCTTCTTATTTCATGGAGGTAACGCTATCTTTTATCATAGTTATGTCTTCATGACCCAACTAATGTACTGCACCAACTGCCACTCAATTTTAAATATGGGGATTGGTCCCCCTGCATCTCATACTATATATGAATCATGGTTGTTTTGGTTGTCTTCATAAATATTGGAACTATTTCTTCAATAAGTGTCTCGGCATAGTCTTCTCCCTTTCGCTAGGAGAATCCTCTGGACACACATCAAGCTTTGTACATCTGCAACAAGTTTGATCTATATAGATCAATATTGGAAGTCAATACTGACTTCTCTTCTAGTCTCACGGAAGAATCCATATCCTAGTCTTTCTGACTGGCTTCCTTCTTTGTCACTAAAACAAGCGAATATTCTAGGGGATTTCATATCTCCTAGGAATCTCTAAAGTTACGATCTAGTCTTCTCACGGCATCTGTCTTCTAGTCCTGGAAGTAATCTCTTCATCTGATCCTTTCTAAGATCAAGTTTATTCTCAATTTATTCTGAGTCTATAAGGACTTCATCATCTCTTACAAGGTATACTTGGTGTTGAATACCAAGTCTAAGTATGAAAGACTGAGGTAGGCGTCAAACGAGTTATGCTTCCCGTTAAGGTGGCTTCATTAACCTTTGAACAATTCTACTATGAGATCTTGATCTAATGTTCGATCATCTTTGGAGCCTTTTGCTCTTTACAATTAATCTTCATATGAGATACTCTGAATCTCAAAAGATAGCTTCTTCTTCATCTTCTTTGGTACATGAGTGTATATGGTCATGTACATAGTCTGCTTCATGTCTCATATAATATGTTGCCTTTAGCAACCTTCACTATAGCTTCCTCAAGGTTATCACATGTGACCTGGAACAAGGTCAACAAAACAACAAGCAAGAATAATACTCTTTTGATAATAGTAGATAAAACAATAGCATGAATAATCATCACAGTGGCTCCTTTAGAGCTATCACTTGCGGCTTGTTTGAAGCAAAGATCAAAAGTAAGAAATACAATACGAAATGAGGTCAACACTCTTATAGTGTTGTGATCAAACATTCCTTCATGGCAACCTGGAACTAACACAAGAGATTTCTCCTAGAGGAGATGTTAGTTGTATCAAGCAAATAATTACATTAAGCATTTATCTTGATATGCTCACATGCTACCAAGTATAATACTTTTTAAAGACTGCTACCTCAACTATAATGTTTACTTGTAAAGGGGTAGTCATCAACTTGTCATGTGCAACTTTAAATTTTATCAACTTAATTAATCAAACCTGGAACCTAGAGCCTTGTCCTCAAGAATGAGTGTGTTGCTTTTCTTCCAAGTCTCCTTCACTCAAGATGACGAGTGTTTTCTTCAACATGTCTTCTGTACTAAGACAATATGTTATCTTGACAGAAGGTTGGGTTAGAGGGTAAACTCTATGATCTCAACTTTAATCCATCTAATACCTTGACTTTAATTTTTGACCAAAGGTTAGTATGATAGCTTCAACATGCAACCTAGATCAAAATGATGTCATAACAAATAGATGCATATTAGAGTAATCAAACCTAGGTTGCATTATTCCTTTGAATGTGTTGGATCTTGAGATCCTTCTGGATCTATGGCAAGAGATCCCTTCTCCTGCAAATACCCTTTAAAGCTTAACCATTTAAACATGTGTGATTACATACCTCTGATGGCATTTGCAGGTAGTGGCACCATCTGGTAACAGAGGTAATGATCACCGACTCTTAAAAACTTCAAGGGTGACTGCAACTGGTACTATGGCTGATACTTCAACTAATACTGCAACTACAATTGATTCTGAGACTGCAACTGCAACTTAGGGTTTTATGAGCAAACCCTAATTTTTCAAACTTCAAATTTTGAAATTCTGATCCAGGGGATAGATGCGCTGAGCTGAGGCGAGTAAGCTGGTGCAGTCAGATTTCTGAAAATCCAAATTTTACCCCCTCAAACTTGACCAGCGGATTTCTGGACTGGTCCTTCTGGTTTTCTGGTACTTTGTGAAAACTTTTGGTTTTCTAGTACCAGTGAAATCTAGGGTTTCACTTTCCGGGAGATCTACCCACTGAAAAGGTGCGTTGAAGGTGCCAAAGAATTCCTTGGGTTAGGGTGCACTTTTCTAGATGGTTTTGAGGCTGAAAATCTTCTTCAATAAAAAGCCCTAATTTTCATGTACGGCAACAGTGACGTTTTTCTTCTTCTTGTCAAAGATGCTCTCTTCAACTTAGCTCTGATACCATGTTAAGGCTTAAGATATTATTAGGTTTCTTTTCAATTTACTAGATAACCATAGCATAGATAGGATCACTAAGAAATACACAATCACAAGAGACACATCATTTATCCTAGGAAACCCTCATGGGGGAGAAAACCCAGCAAAAACTTTCTTAATATAGATAGCCAATACAATGCCAAGAGAATAAACCAAACAAGACAAAAAGTCCTCTCCTAAGTAGTGCACCTCTCTCTCTCTTCTTCTCCAACTGCAGCTCCAAACTTGCGCTCTGATCATCAAGTGAGTGAGTGAACAAATGAGGCATTGGCCTCTCTTATTTATACAATCTGGCAGGTGCTGAATTGAGGTGTCTTTTCACCGGCAGGGCCGACTTCTCATTATGGGTGGTTATAACCACTTTAATATATTCTGGGGGCCAACTTCTCTTCTGGGTGGTTATAACCACTTTAATATATTCTAGGGGCCGACTTCTCATTTAGCATATTACAATTAGGGTTTGACCAATCCGCAAAAGGGGATTTGGTCATTTACAATGCCCGACATGATCAATCCACAAAAGGGGATTGATCTAATGATTAATACATCAATAATAAAATAGGATACTCTTTGCAGTTACAATATTTCAACAAACAACTTCCGAGAATGGAAGTATAGAGTGATGCTCATTCTAGAGGAAAATGATCTAGAAGGTTTATTGAAGAAAAAGTTGCAGAGCCATAGGGAGATGAAGCTAAGGCAAAGCACAAGAAGAATTTGGTTAAAGCAAAGAGGATCATTGCAAATTCTATCAAGGATCACTTGATCCCACATGTCTCATCATTAAAGACCCCAAAAAAAATGTTTGATGCCTTATCCCGATTGTATGAAGGCGAGAATATCAACCAAAAGATGACCTTGAAGGACACAACTCAAGAATGTAAAGATGCAAAATTCAGAAACCATTCAATCTTACTTCACAAGGGTGTCTCAAATCAAAGAACAGCTTCAAGTTATTGGAGACACGGTTGAAGAAGCGGAGCTAGTAATGACTACATTGAATGGTCTCCAAAAATCTTGGGAATCGTTTATTCAAGGAATCTGTTCTAGAAGAAAGCTAACGAAGTTCAGTAGGATGTCGGAAGATTGCACTCAGGAAGAAGCTAGACTGGCAGCAAGAGAAGAGAAGTTGGGCAATGATGATCAAGCTCTAGCAGTACATGCAGGAAGCGGGAAAGAGGATCATCCCCCTAAGAAGTTTCAGAAGTCACGGAAGTCTCAAAAGATGCAAAAAGATTACTCAAGCTATAAATGATTTTGTTGCCAGAAGATGGGACACATTGCAAGAAATTGTCCTCTCATGAAAGAGCAGATCAGAAAAGGACAGAATAAAAGACATCATCCTCATGCCGCTGAAGATGATGAACCTGCTCAGAAGAAAATAAAAGATTATGATTCAAGTGAAGAACAAGTATTGATATCAACTCTCACAGGAACAGTCACTCATGGAAGTGGCACATGGCTTGTCAATAGTGGTGCTTCTAAGCACATGACCAGTTACAAGGATTTGCTCTCAGATCTGGTTCAAAAGGATTCACCTCATAAGGTGAAACTCAATGATGACTATCAATATCCAATTAAAGGAGTAGGAGAAACCTCCTACAAGTTGGATTCCAAAAAACCCCTGAAAATAAAGGATGTCTTATATATACCCGGTTTGAAGAAAAAACTCCTCTCTATCTCAATGTTGGAAGAGAAACGATTCAGAGTCGCCTTTATTGATGGTGAAGTTCTCATGTGGCCAAGAGGAAAGACTCTTGATGATGCTATTGTGATTGGTGTCCAAGAAGGAAGTCTATACAAGTTAAAGGGACACTCAGAATGTAATGTCCCCATTTTTGGATGTTTCTATGTTACAGAGTGGGATGCCTGCCAGAGTAGCTAAATGAGGGTGATAGTGAATTCAAGAGGTATTGAGGGGTTTTATTGGGCTCAACTTGCATCGTTCATCATATTTCATCATCAGGATCCATTCCACACAGCTTGTCTTTGGTTTCGTTGCATTCCGACAATTTTCGTAATTTTGAGTTATTATGGAGCATATTTTAATTAAATTCACTAAGGAGGTCATTTTGGGCATAATACTTGAAGAAACCTCTTAGTGTAAGAGCTCATCGGAATAGTGAGAAAGAGCACTACAGGATAAGATGATGAGAAGTTAGTTTCAGTGGCTGGAGAAGCCATAAGGACAAATAAATCATTTTTGAGGAAAAAAAGTTAATTAATTAATAAAGTGATTTTATGAAGGAATATTAATAATAAAGTAAAAGTCACTTGGAGAGAAAAGATGAACACGAGTATAAAAGAGAGATAGGGGCTTCTATTCTCTCATTATGTTGATTTTCATTTTGATGTCTAGCTTCTTAGTTAGAGTGCCCATGCCACTTGGGGGTTTTGAGGGTTTTGACTGAACAAACCCTAGAGATCAGCTCGGTGGTGAAAGATTCCACCTTTCCTGATCCAAGCTTGGTCAAGGAGGTGAAAGATCCCT
>JZKD02S1689380.1:55419-73292 GCA_000966675.3 Picea glauca
TATAGTGCAGCCTGTGGTGATATTCTTTAATAGGATTTTTGAGAAGAGAAAGCTAGCCACTTTTCTCATGAAGGAAGGATCTTTTGGGAACATGAACACATGCTGTAAAAGGATCACTAGGGTGACCAAAATAATATGTAATAGAATTCCCCCCAAAGTATGAGGTTGGAAGTCGTGACAGCTGAAATACTTTGTAGAATGTGTGTGTGTCGGAAACAAGGAGCACACCAATCAGGAATATGTAAACAACCAAGCAACTACATAATATCATACCATTTATGAGGTAGGCATCCCCATGCTCAGACTACAAGTGATTTAAATCATAAATGCCAATCATTGCCACCAATCATACATTGTGGATCCATGTCATCAAGATTTTGCATAGCCACCAGGAATATACTGTGGATCTATGCTCTAGAAAACTCAAATTTGGACATAGCCATGAGACATACAAAGTGGATCTATGTGTCATTACAAATCATAAATACTCCATCACAACCTGGACCAAAATGATGAGATACAGGGTCTTCAATTCCCTCATCTGTAAGTACGAATCTAGCCATGTGATTACAGGTGCTGAAGTCGAACATGATAGAAACCATTTGATTAGTGACACTTGATGAAAATTGTTAACAAGTGCGAGGGAAATCACCATTGATGTCAATAATTTCTAAGGTACCCTAGTACAATCCAACGAATGTGAATAAATGAGCTGAAGTCGAACACTCGATGGAATCTCTCAATCAGGGGTCAATGATGTAAACCCACTGTCGAAAGCAAAGAAACCTGCCATTGAGGCATGCATGATCTAAGGTATTAAATGATTTATAAGCCTTGTTCTCGGATAATGAGTTGAATTCGAAAAGAAAAGACTCATCACAAGAGGGCCTTGATGTATCCCCCATCAATGACATGAAATAAGTAACAGATTTGAGGTAGATCAAAGTATGAAAATGATTTGAAACTGACACAGGGAAGGCCGACATGGTAGGAATTTATAACTGCAGATGGCCGACCCAATAGAAGGTTTGTTTAGGCTTGGACTTCTCTTGAACATATGAATGACACGACAATGGTCTTGGCAACATTGACTCAAGGACGACCTAAGATATGAACTTGCGGAAGGCCAAACGAGAGACAAATAGATTTCCCAACCCGGATACAATGATGAAGGGGGTGTCATGTTCAAGAGCGACTATTACTGCCACTAACACAAATACAGAGACACATTTCTTTCCCAAAATTTCCCCCACCATTTATGGTGAGTGCCTCTTTATTTTTATGCAAGATTGAAGATGATAGCATATGCTTGTTGATGTAAGCTCATCCTTTGGATGAGTCCCTCGGAGTATTTTTAACGAACCCTAAGAAGGAGAGGTTCGTTCCCGTACGGGTCTTTCAATGTTTTTTTAACGAGTCCAAAGAGAGAAAACTCAGGGGTTTTTCATGTTTAGAGAGCCTCAAAGACACTTAAAGAAAACTCCACGAGGTCCTTTTTCGTAAATTAATCTGGAGAGACAGAAAAAGTGATAATTTACCGCTTGCCATTTGTTTTCTTCAAATACTTTTACGAGCGTGAAAAGAACAAGATCACTCAGCCATCTTTTAATGTTTAGAGAGTTTGAAAAGAGCTTAAAGGTAACTCCATGTGGTTCCTTTTTTGTGTAACCTTTACGAGTCCAAAAAAATGATAAAAGTCTACTCGGTTGCGTTCTTATTGATTTACGAGAATGAGAACGAACAAAGATTGAGCTCGAGGTTTTTCCTGAAAATACCAAAAAGTATATGTACATGCGGCAAATGAAAAAACAAACCAAGAAACGTATATGTGTTCCATCGTTTGCACTCCTAGATTTCTCATCTGCGAAAAATCAAACACTTGAAATGTCATTAGGACTTTAGGGTTTGGGTGAAATGCATAAAATAATATAAAATATAAATGGAAAAGTGAAAAAGTTAATAAATATGGGTAAAAACTTATTTCTAACATTCCATTGTTATTCCACCCAAACCTTGTTCCAAAACCCCCATTTTACCTCAAACTTCCACTACTGATTGCGGGAGGAACGATCGACCAATTGACGAACAATCTCCGTTGAATAGGTAATCTTCTTGTCCTCTTCAGTTTCCATGGATTAATTTTTATTTTTATTTGTTAAAAGTAGATTTTTGGGCTGAATTCGTGAGGGTACTTGCTCATGGAGGTCGCCGCAGGCGCCTTATATCGTTCCCTGCGACGATCCAGGGTCGCCACAAGCGGCCTTATGGCTGCCCTGCGGCGATTCCGCACTGTGTGGATTCCTTTGCCTACGGCGTGCGAAACTCAAAAACTTTCTAAGAGATGTTTAGCCAACAAAAATATCTAGGGAGGCAAATAAAGACACTAATCTCTCCTTGTGGTTCCAATGTAGGTTTTTGACAGTCAGATAGTTGGAATGGAGGGAGAGAGAGCATGAGGATGAGGGGGAATGACCCGGGAATGGTTAATGACCTCCAATATTGTGGGATGCTAAAATTCTTCAAGATCCAGGGCATGAGGGCCCAGTTGAGGTTGCTGAAATATTTAGTCCACATGTGGGACATGGACCAACAGGTATTCTATGTGGGAACCCACATACTCACTCTATATATCGAGGATATCTATTTTTTGACGGGGTTGTTTCGTCGTGGATCTCGCATGACATTGACAGGCAACAGGGGTGGTGGTTTGCCGATGAATGAGTACATTTGACAATATTGTGTACCATAGGCTGAGAAATGTAGCGACATGGTCGCTATTAGGGATGCCCGAGACTTACCCCTACGAACCATCATTTTCACCATCATACGCATGGAGGGGAGTGCATCTCCCCATATGGCTCTTCAGAGCTACTTTCAGTATGCAGTGGTGTGCATGAAGCCCCAAGTCTTTAACTGGTGTGACGAGGTTCTTAGGAGCATGAAGAAACAACTGACCAAGTGTAGGAAAGGTGACCTGAAACAGTTCGGATACGGGTCGATTTTAGTGTCCTTCTTCCTTGAGAGGGTTCCACACTTGCGCCTACATGTAGAGTGAGGCATACCGGACCCACAAGATCCAAGAATGAAGAGGTGGTGTGACCTCATGGCTCGGCATGTGACTGGTCTTATCGTCAGATATAATGACGTGTTCTTCGATTGGTTGAGGCCCCAACTGCTTATGGTAGATGACTATGCATATGTCACCTTAGACTTCAGAGGTGACCCAGACTTGGTTCTTCCTTAAGGTTCTCAATGGGGGAACTTACGTAAGAAGTACATTTTGTCTTTATAATGCTTTTGTAATTTTTTAAATATGAAATGTTTTTATGTTCTTAATCCGATGACTAATCAAAAATCTCTTTGACAATGCAGATGTAGGACCTTATCGACCTCCAGGTTCATTTCCCATCCAGAGGCAAGGGGAGAGAGTCGAGGTAACAAGATTAGCCGCTATTGACTACGAGGCTATAGAGCAAAACTTCGAGGGGTTGACAGTGGATGTCCCGCATACCTCTATTGATGAGATCCTGAGACATTACCAATGCCACACGGTGGGTGTATCTGCTTCTATCAGTCGATTGCTCCGTAGAATAGCACGGGCAGTCATGTGTTATCGTGAGCAACATCCTTGATGCTATATTTGTATATGAAGCCATGTGCTTCACATTTTTGACATTTTGGTCTTCGGACAAAAACACTTTTTGTAAAACTTTTATCGTTCTATATATTTGAGGCTTCTACCGACTTACTTTCTTTATATACAAAATGTGATTGGATTTATAAGTGTCTCAAATTTATGTCTAACACATAATTAGCTAATGTGTATGTTAATGTATTTATACATCTAGGAATGTGTTGATATTCAATGTAATAAAAATGAAGCTCCAAGAGGCGAATTCGTAAATATACCCTTAACAAAGTAGAACTTCGGATAGCATAGACATTATTCAATTGTAGTACTACTAACTACAAATTGAGTCGTACGACAAGATGACGGATTCCAAGTGAAACAACGACGGTCAACAATTCGATGAATGCACTATATTCCACGATATTGTTAGTTACACAACCAAGGAAAACACCATGTATACTGATTAATTCGTTCGTAGGTGCGTAGATTGCCCAAGCAGTAGAGGCTAAGTTCTAAGTACTACGACTAGCGCCATCGGTGAAGCCAATGTAGGGTATCGAAAACACCGACATCTGGAAACCAAGCACAACGCAATGTAAGCAGTTGGGGGTCAAAACCAAACAACGAAAAAGCACACAAGAGTATGATACAGTAAAAATACAAGCACTCATGCAAAAATGACTTAAGCATAGTACTTCTTCAAGTAAAACCCATTTCTGGGTTCACTCAAAGGAATGCCATCATAATCCACTAACTCATAAGCTTCCTTCTCCAACACTCGTTTGACATTATAAGGGCCTCGCCACATAGCCTCGAATTTTCCGGACCCTGGTAAATCACGATCTTGTTCGTAGAGGAGAACTAGATCACCTTCAGAAAAAAAACATGTGGCTTGACATGTTTGTCGTATTGGGCTTTAACATGTTTTTTCTGAGTTTCAATAACCAAGGTGACATCACGACGGGTTTCATCTAATTGCATCAGGTACAATAGACGTTCCTCTTCAGCATAGGTGTTTGAGAGAATTTCAACGGCAAGTTTCAAATATGGTATCTCACATTCAATTGGCAAAACATCTTTGACACCATACACTAACTGGAAAGGTGTGAACTCGGTGGCAGACTTGACGGATGTCTGGTAGGCCCATAATGGTGAAAACAACATCGTGTGCCAACTTGTCTTATGAATTCTTATCATCCGTCGAAACATAGTAATAAGGACTTTCTTTATCAGTTCAACCTGGCCATTGGCCTATGGATAACAGGGGGTTGAGTTTTCATGACGAAGACCCAACTTTTCAGTAAGCTCGGACATCATGAAATTTCGAAAATGACTATCATGATCAGTAACGATAGCCTAGGGGACACCAAACCAAGTAATGATGTGATTGAATATGAACAATGCTGCATTTTTCTCGGTGTTATCAAATGTAGGCATTGCCTTGGCCCATTTAGTGAAATAATCCACACCTACGATGATGTATCCATGCCCCTCGATCGAGTGAGGGTTACATGTCATGAATTCAATGCCCCATTTTGTGAAGGGACCAACGAAAACTACAAGGTGTAAAGGAGCAAGAGAAGATCTTATTTTGTTGTTATAAGTTTGGAAAGAATGGTATTTCTGGAAAGCCGTAACGCAATCTTTGAAAAGTGAGGGCCAAAAATACCCTGCTCGCAAGATCTTTTGGGCAGTGGCATACCTGGACATATGACCAACACATGCTCTGGACTGATAGTAGTTCAAAGCTTTCTCAGCTTCATCGTAGGTGAGACATCGTCGGAAAATAGAGTCAACACCACGACGATAAAGAGTGTCACTGAGAATGATGTATTGATGGGCTTGATATCGTATACGACGATGGTCCATACTAAAAAAATTCTTGAAAAATGGATTTATAAGTGACGAACATGAGGTTCTGATGTGAACATTTTCGACGACTTCAGGTTTAATGGATATGTCAAGAGGAACGGTGGGTGAAATGTTACTCAGGTTCCCCTCATATAGCACGTCGTGTGTTGACTTGGGAACAGAGGAAATGACAACAATGGTCGACAGAGTCGAATCCATTGGTAACTTTGTATGGTGTCTTTCTCTAGGAAGAGAATGGAATGATGACGTCCATCGTCCCATGGGGTGTCTTCCATAGACATGACTGACATGATCATCTCATTAGTGGGAAAGATCACGTGAAACAGATCGGGAGATGAATCACAGAGAGAGGGAGTAGAAGGGGTTGTCGATTGAATGGCCTGATAAGTGGATTCAACTGGACATAAGGGAATTTTTTCGCCATAGCGAAGATAATCACCAGGGTCAAGTATTATCCATAGGTCATGAAACGTGAGGGTTTCGTGAATAGAGGTGGAAATCATGTTGAATAAGGCGATAAAAGGAGGTGGAATATCGGGTGGTGGGATTGGGAATGTACCCATCAAATTTGAATCTTTCAGAAGACCCACGCTAACATTCTCGTACCCAGGAGATGTCTTCAAGATAAAGGGTACGTTGCTAGTATGAGAATCATAATTAAAAATGGCCAGTGGGTCAACAGTAATGAACTTTCCTTGGTGTGGGAAACGTGACACATGGAAAAGGGTAGATACAATTGCATACATGGAATCAATCCAACTATAGCCAAGCAAGAGGTTATAGTCAAGAGGTGCATCAAAGACCTAGACCTTGACATTGACTGATTTGCCTTCCAACGTAATAGACAACAAGGGAAGAACATCGTAGGGTTTAAAACTAGAACCATTAAAGGCCTTAAGTGTATTATGTGATTCGGGGAGGGGAGGAGAGCCAATGGCTTTCCAACAAGTAACAGATATAATGCACATTGAGGATCCCTCTTCAATAACGGTTCTACAGATATTCTTGTTCTCTATGACAACTTGGATCTGAAATGCTAACTGAGGAGGTAGCCTTGGAATGTGATCTTCCAGGTCAAAGATTATCAAATTCATATATGTGGGATCAATTCCACCAATGGCGTTTAACAGTTATTTCCGTTGAGCGGGACAACTTTGAAGGACTTTGAGAGCTGACATCGCGGAGGGTGCTTGCGCAAGGTCTTCTACAATACTGTAGTTTTGAGCAGCATGCACGTGAGGATTAAAGGCAGACTTTCGAACAACACCCTTTGGAGGAGGGCGGAGAACTGTATTGAGACCCGGTCGTTCGAGATGAAGAGGATCGTTGGGTGCTGAAGTTGAGGGAGGTGGTTGAACCAACGAAGGTGGAAAATCATCAACTTTCTCCTTTGAAGGAGAGTAATCTTTGGCCTGAGTTGCGATTGCAACGTCGTTCTTCTTAGAATCACCAGTATACATAAGGACATACGAAGTGGTGGAAGGAGAAGGTTGGTCATGAATGACCAATTGGGCTTGTTGTTGAGAAGGGAAAGGTTGTGACAAAACGAAAGGTGTGGGAGGCTTCTGAATAGATGGGATCTTACTCACTTCTCGGATTTGGTGGGATCATCCTAATGTCTTTAATCATCTCTCTTTCCCCTATATAAAGAGGGATTTCTCATGGAAAAGGTGTTGGCCCTTGACCAAGTTTTGCGGAACACTTGGTCATATTTGACCATCTTTGGGACTTCGACAGCCTGTCAAAGATGGAGCGAAAGGTGTAGCAGAGATCGTGGAAGCTAGACCCCTTTTTGGGTCATTTTTGGGTTTTGGGGGATAATGTAACGAGACCGGGATGTCGGCCCATGGGTTTACCCATGTTTAGGCCCCTTTTTGTAATGTATAAGGAGAAGTATAGGCTATGTAAGAAGGGACCTTTTTTTTAGGACACTTGAGAAGTGGCTTAGTGCTAAGAGTTGATCTGTGTGATATACTTGCAGAGCTAAGTGCAAGTATTGTAAGTGCTGAGTGCACAGATTGTAAGAAGGTATTATGCTTAGAGCTACTCGGGGAAGGAGGATCTAGTGAGCTGCGCAGATCTCCTATCCTGCGCGGAGTAGGTTTTGAGGCTTTGTGCTTGTAACCGATTGGCCAACAATAATATAGAAGAAAATTTGGTGGACGTAGCCCCAGGGTGGGGGTGAACCACGTAAATCTGTGTGTCATGCTTTGTGTTGTTACTTACATGTGTTTTCCCTCTCTTGCTAAGTGTTATGACATGTTTAAATAGATTTACTTATGCTTTGTGCTTATTAGATGTGTATAGATGATAGATTTTATGTGTATGAAGTTGTTAAGTGCTCGGTCTACCAAATTCGGTCTATTGTATTTTGCTAAGTGTTGAATCATCTTAGATCTAAGTATATACTGCAATTCTCTGTGTTATCTGCGGAGTGAGATAAGGGTTAATTATAGGTGAACTATTGATGCTAAGTGCTTTGTTAAGTGTGTAATCATAGATCTGTATCCCAACTAAGGTTGCAAACACCCGAGTCCTGCAATCACCCCTACCTCTACCTCAGGTGAGACTTCATCTGCTTCGCAGATGTTGCCGAAAGGGTCGGTAGTTAGGGTTTTGTTGGTGCGTTGTTGTAGCATTGAACCCTAGGTCTGCCCCTGTGCCAACAAAAGGCTAAGGTTAATGAAGGTTGAATAGGCTAAGAATTGTATGAGGAATTCTACTTTAGTTGATGCTTGAGGGATTCATTTCAATTCATCAAGTTATTGTGGATCTTATTCATGAAAGTTTGGAGCAAGTGTGTGTGTTGGAGCAAAGGGCCACCGAAAGGGGACCTTGCAACATCAAGGCTTTTGGTTGTATCTTCCACTTTTACTTAATATAATGCAGTGACATGTTTCTTTCCCATAAAACCATTCTCGTTCTATTGTATGATTCCTTGATCAAATGCATAAGTTTCCATTGAGTATACTATTGTTGCTTTCACTTTGGTTGGTTTGGGTTCCCTTGCAGATCCATTATCACAAGAGCTTCGGAGTAGAGCAAGGACAACAAAGATACAAGGAAGTGATATTTAAACAGTATGTCATTCATATCTCGTTTGATAGTAAATTCAATAATTAGAGCTTAGGGAAAGCGTCATGTCCTGTCTTGTTTTGTTCTAGATCTAGGTGGATCTAGGGAGATCAATTTATGTCTGCATTTACCAATTAATCCAATAACAGAATTGGCAACCCCACTGGATCTAAGTCATTGTGGATCTTCTTCATGCAAGTTTGGAGCAAGTGTGTGTGTTGGAGCAAAGGGCCACTGAAAGGGGACCTTGCAACATCAAGGATTTTGGTTGTATCTTCCACTTTTANACGGGGTTGTTTCGTCGTGGATCTCGCATGACATTGACAGGCAACAGGGGTGGTGGTTTGCCGATGAATGAGTACATTTGACAATATTGTGTACCATAGGCTGAGAAATGTAGCGACATGGTCGCTATTAGGGATGCCCGAGACTTACCCCTACGAACCATCATTTTCACCATCATACGCATGGAGGGGAGTGCATCTCCCCATATGGCTCTTCAGAGCTACTTTCAGTATGCAGTGGTGTGCATGAAGCCCCAAGTCTTTAACTGGTGTGACGAGGTTCTTAGGAGCATGAAGAAACAACTGACCAAGTGTAGGAAAGGTGACCTGAAACAGTTCGGATACGGGTCGATTTTAGTGTCCTTCTTCCTTGAGAGGGTTCCACACTTGCGCCTACATGTAGAGTGAGGCATACCGGACCCACAAGATCCAAGAATGAAGAGGTGGTGTGACCTCATGGCTCGGCATGTGACTGGTCTTATCGTCAGATATAATGACGTGTTCTTCGATTGGTTGAGGCCCCAACTGCTTATGGTAGATGACTATGCATATGTCACCTTAGACTTCAGAGGTGACCCAGACTTGGTTCTTCCTTAAGGTTCTCAATGGGGGAACTTACGTAAGAAGTACATTTTGTCTTTATAATGCTTTTGTAATTTTTTAAATATGAAATGTTTTTATGTTCTTAATCCGATGACTAATCAAAAATCTCTTTGACAATGCAGATGTAGGACCTTATCGACCTCCAGGTTCATTTCCCATCCAGAGGCAAGGGGAGAGAGTCGAGGTAACAAGATTAGCCGCTATTGACTACGAGGCTATAGAGCAAAACTTCGAGGGGTTGACAGTGGATGTCCCGCATACCTCTATTGATGAGATCCTGAGACATTACCAATGCCACACGGTGGGTGTATCTGCTTCTATCAGTCGATTGCTCCGTAGAATAGCACGGGCAGTCATGTGTTATCGTGAGCAACATCCTTGATGCTATATTTGTATATGAAGCCATGTGCTTCACATTTTTGACATTTTGGTCTTCGGACAAAAACACTTTTTGTAAAACTTTTATCGTTCTATATATTTGAGGCTTCTACCGACTTACTTTCTTTATATACAAAATGTGATTGGATTTATAAGTGTCTCAAATTTATGTCTAACACATAATTAGCTAATGTGTATGTTAATGTATTTATACATCTAGGAATGTGTTGATATTCAATGTAATAAAAATGAAGCTCCAAGAGGCGAATTCGTAAATATACCCTTAACAAAGTAGAACTTCGGATAGCATAGACATTATTCAATTGTAGTACTACTAACTACAAATTGAGTCGTACGACAAGATGACGGATTCCAAGTGAAACAACGACGGTCAACAATTCGATGAATGCACTATATTCCACGATATTGTTAGTTACACAACCAAGGAAAACACCATGTATACTGATTAATTCGTTCGTAGGTGCGTAGATTGCCCAAGCAGTAGAGGCTAAGTTCTAAGTACTACGACTAGCGCCATCGGTGAAGCCAATGTAGGGTATCGAAAACACCGACATCTGGAAACCAAGCACAACGCAATGTAAGCAGTTGGGGGTCAAAACCAAACAACGAAAAAGCACACAAGAGTATGATACAGTAAAAATACAAGCACTCATGCAAAAATGACTTAAGCATAGTACTTCTTCAAGTAAAACCCATTTCTGGGTTCACTCAAAGGAATGCCATCATAATCCACTAACTCATAAGCTTCCTTCTCCAACACTCGTTTGACATTATAAGGGCCTCGCCACATAGCCTCGAATTTTCCGGACCCTGGTAAATCACGATCTTGTTCGTAGAGGAGAACTAGATCACCTTCAGAAAAAAAACATGTGGCTTGACATGTTTGTCGTATTGGGCTTTAACATGTTTTTTCTGAGTTTCAATAACCAAGGTGACATCACGACGGGTTTCATCTAATTGCATCAGGTACAATAGACGTTCCTCTTCAGCATAGGTGTTTGAGAGAATTTCAACGGCAAGTTTCAAATATGGTATCTCACATTCAATTGGCAAAACATCTTTGACACCATACACTAACTGGAAAGGTGTGAACTCGGTGGCAGACTTGACGGATGTCTGGTAGGCCCATAATGGTGAAAACAACATCGTGTGCCAACTTGTCTTATGAATTCTTATCATCCGTCGAAACATAGTAATAAGGACTTTCTTTATCAGTTCAACCTGGCCATTGGCCTATGGATAACAGGGGGTTGAGTTTTCATGACGAAGACCCAACTTTTCAGTAAGCTCGGACATCATGAAATTTCGAAAATGACTATCATGATCAGTAACGATAGCCTAGGGGACACCAAACCAAGTAATGATGTGATTGAATATGAACAATGCTGCATTTTTCTCGGTGTTATCAAATGTAGGCATTGCCTTGGCCCATTTAGTGAAATAATCCACACCTACGATGATGTATCCATGCCCCTCGATCGAGTGAGGGTTACATGTCATGAATTCAATGCCCCATTTTGTGAAGGGACCAACGAAAACTACAAGGTGTAAAGGAGCAAGAGAAGATCTTATTTTGTTGTTATAAGTTTGGAAAGAATGGTATTTCTGGAAAGCCGTAACGCAATCTTTGAAAAGTGAGGGCCAAAAATACCCTGCTCGCAAGATCTTTTGGGCAGTGGCATACCTGGACATATGACCAACACATGCTCTGGACTGATAGTAGTTCAAAGCTTTCTCAGCTTCATCGTAGGTGAGACATCGTCGGAAAATAGAGTCAACACCACGACGATAAAGAGTGTCACTGAGAATGATGTATTGATGGGCTTGATATCGTATACGACGATGGTCCATACTAAAAAAATTCTTGAAAAATGGATTTATAAGTGACGAACATGAGGTTCTGATGTGAACATTTTCGACGACTTCAGGTTTAATGGATATGTCAAGAGGAACGGTGGGTGAAATGTTACTCAGGTTCCCCTCATATAGCACGTCGTGTGTTGACTTGGGAACAGAGGAAATGACAACAATGGTCGACAGAGTCGAATCCATTGGTAACTTTGTATGGTGTCTTTCTCTAGGAAGAGAATGGAATGATGACGTCCATCGTCCCATGGGGTGTCTTCCATAGACATGACTGACATGATCATCTCATTAGTGGGAAAGATCACGTGAAACAGATCGGGAGATGAATCACAGAGAGAGGGAGTAGAAGGGGTTGTCGATTGAATGGCCTGATAAGTGGATTCAACTGGACATAAGGGAATTTTTTCGCCATAGCGAAGATAATCACCAGGGTCAAGTATTATCCATAGGTCATGAAACGTGAGGGTTTCGTGAATAGAGGTGGAAATCATGTTGAATAAGGCGATAAAAGGAGGTGGAATATCGGGTGGTGGGATTGGGAATGTACCCATCAAATTTGAATCTTTCAGAAGACCCGCGCTGACATTCTCGTACCCAGGAGATGTCTTCAAGATAAAGGGTACGTTGCTAGTATGAGAATCATGATTAAAAATGGCCAGTGGGTCAACAATAATGAACTTTCCTTGGTGTGGGAAACGTGACACATGGAAAAGGGTAGATACAATTGCATGCATGGAATCAATCCAACTATAGCCAAGCAAGAGGTTATAGTCAAAAGGTGCATCAAAGACCTAGACCTTGGCATTGACTGATTTGCCTTCCAACGTAATAGACAACAAGGGAAGAACATCGTAGGGTTTAAAACTAGAACCATTAAAGGCCTTAAGTGTATTATGTGATTCAGTGAGGGGAGAAGAGCCAATGGCTTTCCAACAAGTAACAGATATAATGCACATTGAGGATCCCTCTTCAATAACGGTTCTACAGATATTCTTGTTCTCTATGACAACTTGGATCTGAAATGCTAACTGAGGAGGTAGCCTTGGAATGTGATCTTCCAGGTCAAAGATTATCAAATTCATATATGTGGGATCAATTCCACCAATGGCGTTTAACAGTTATTTCCGTTGAGCGGGACAACTTTGAAGGACTTTGAGAGCTGACATCGCGGAGGGTGCTTGCGCAAGGTCTTCTACAATACTGTAGTTTTGAGCAGCATGCACGTGAGGATTAAAGGCAGACTTTCGAACAACACCCTTTGGAGGAGGGCGGAGAACTGTATTGAGACCCGGTCGTTCGAGATGAAGAGGATCGTTGGGTGCTGAAGTTGAGGGAGGTGGTTGAACCAACGAAGGTGGAAAATCATCAACTTTCTCCTTTGAAGGAGAGTAATCTTTGGCCTGAGTTGCGATTGCAACGTCGTTCTTCTTAGAATCACCAGTATACATAAGGACATACGAAGTGGTGGAAGGAGAAGGTTGGTCATGAATGACCAATTGGGCTTGTTGTTGAGAAGGGAAAGGTTGTGACAAAACGAAAGGTGTGGGAGGCTTCTGAATAGATGGGATCTTACTCACTTCTCGGATTTGGTGGGATCATCCTAATGTCTTTAATCATCTCTCTTTCCCCTATATAAAGAGGGATTTCTCATGGAAAAGGTGTTGGCCCTTGACCAAGTTTTGCGGAACACTTGGTCATATTTGACCATCTTTGGGACTTCGACAGCCTGTCAAAGATGGAGCGAAAGGTGTAGCAGAGATCGTGGAAGCTAGACCCCTTTTTGGGTCATTTTTGGGTTTTGGGGGATAATGTAACGAGACCGGGATGTCGGCCCATGGGTTTACCCATGTTTAGGCCCCTTTTTGTAATGTATAAGGAGAAGTATAGGCTATGTAAGAAGGGACCTTTTTTTTAGGACACTTGAGAAGTGGCTTAGTGCTAAGAGTTGATCTGTGTGATATACTTGCAGAGCTAAGTGCAAGTATTGTAAGTGCTGAGTGCACAGATTGTAAGAAGGTATTATGCTTAGAGCTACTCGGGGAAGGAGGATCTAGTGAGCTGCGCAGATCTCCTATCCTGCGCGGAGTAGGTTTTGAGGCTTTGTGCTTGTAACCGATTGGCCAACAATAATATAGAAGAAAATTTGGTGGACGTAGCCCCAGGGTGGGGGTGAACCACGTAAATCTGTGTGTCATGCTTTGTGTTGTTACTTACATGTGTTTTCCCTCTCTTGCTAAGTGTTATGACATGTTTAAATAGATTTACTTATGCTTTGTGCTTATTAGATGTGTATAGATGATAGATTTTATGTGTATGAAGTTGTTAAGTGCTCGGTCTACCAAATTCGGTCTATTGTATTTTGCTAAGTGTTGAATCATCTTAGATCTAAGTATATACTGCAATTCTCTGTGTTATCTGCGGAGTGAGATAAGGGTTAATTATAGGTGAACTATTGATGCTAAGTGCTTTGTTAAGTGTGTAATCATAGATCTGTATCCCAACTAAGGTTGCAAACACCCGAGTCCTGCAATCACCCCTACCTCTACCTCAGGTGAGACTTCATCTGCTTCGCAGATGTTGCCGAAAGGGTCGGTAGTTAGGGTTTTGTTGGTGCGTTGTTGTAGCATTGAACCCTAGGTCTGCCCCTGTGCCAACAAAAGGCTAAGGTTAATGAAGGTTGAATAGGCTAAGAATTGTATGAGGAATTCTACTTTAGTTGATGCTTGAGGGATTCATTTCAATTCATCAAGTTATTGTGGATCTTATTCATGAAAGTTTGGAGCAAGTGTGTGTGTTGGAGCAAAGGGCCACCGAAAGGGGACCTTGCAACATCAAGGCTTTTGGTTGTATCTTCCACTTTTACTTAATATAATGCAGTGACATGTTTCTTTCCCATAAAACCATTCTCGTTCTATTGTATGATTCCTTGATCAAATGCATAAGTTTCCATTGAGTATACTATTGTTGCTTTCACTTTGGTTGGTTTGGGTTCCCTTGCAGATCCATTATCACAAGAGCTTCGGAGTAGAGCAAGGACAACAAAGATACAAGGAAGTGATATTTAAACAGTATGTCATTCATATCTCGTTTGATAGTAAATTCAATAATTAGAGCTTAGGGAAAGCGTCATGTCCTGTCTTGTTTTGTTCTAGATCTAGGTGGATCTAGGGAGATCAATTTATGTCTGCATTTACCAATTAATCCAATAACAGAATTGGCAACCCCACTGGATCTAAGTCATTGTGGATCTTCTTCATGCAAGTTTGGAGCAAGTGTGTGTGTTGGAGCAAAGGGCCACTGAAAGGGGACCTTGCAACATCAAGGATTTTGGTTGTATCTTCCACTTTTACTTAATATAATGCAGTGACATGTTTCTTTCCCATAAAACCATTCTCGTTTTATTATATGATTCCTTGATCACATGCATAAGTTTTCATTGAGTATACTATTGTTGCTTTCACTTTGGTTGGTTTGTGTTCCCTTGCAAATCCAATATCACATGAGCACCGGAGTGGAGCGAGGACAACAAAGATACAAGGAAGCGATATTTAAATGGTATGTTGCTCATCTCTTGTTTGATAGTAAATTCAATGATTAGAGCTTAGGGAAAGCATCATGTCCTATCTTGTTTTATTCTAGATCTAGGTGGATCTAGGGAGATCAGTTTATGTCTGCATTTACCGATTAATCCAATAACAGTGATATTTGAAATACTTTGTCAAGTGTGTGTGGGGAACAAGGAACACGTCGGTCGGAAACCTGTCAATAAACAAGGAAATACAGTACAATAATATATCATCACTGAGGTAGGAATTCCCATACTCGGAATACAAATGACTCAAATCATAAATGACGACATGCAAAGATCCATGTCAAGTAAGACAGGTCATGGCCATCAAACAAACACAATGGATCCATGCCATTATGACTCAAATCTGAATATAGCCACCAAAGATACATTGTGGATCTATGTGTTAAAGACTAAAATTTGAACATAGCCACGAGACATACACTGTGGATCTATGCAATAGTACAATATGAATATACTCCAATGCAACCTGAATCTGACAGAAAAGATCCAGGGTCTTCATCTCCATCACTCTATAGTACGAATCTAACCATGCAAATACATGTGTTGAAGTAGAACATGGTAGAAACCACTTGATTACCGGTCATTAGTGTATACCGTCAACAAGTGTGAGGGAAATCACCATTAATTTCAATGACTCCTAAGGTACACTAGTACAATCCAACGAGTGCGAATTTGTGAACTGAAGTCAAACACTCGATGGAATCTCCCGATCAGGGATCAATAATGAAAACCCACTATAGAAAGAGAGGAAACCTGCCATTGAGGCATGCAAGTTTCAAGGTACCAAATAGTTTCTAAGTCTAATTCCTGGATAATGAGTTGAAGTCGACAGGAAAAGACTCGTCATAGGAGGGCCTTAATGTATCCCCCATCAATGACACAAAACAGGTAAAAAGATTTGAAGTAGATCAGAGTAACATGTGATTCAGGCCTGACTCAAGGATGGTCGATGCAATAGAAGGCTTAAGGACTGCAGAAATGGCTGACGCAATAGAAGGCTTCCCGGGTTGAACTTTTCTTTGAACATATTGACGACGCGAAAACTGTCTTGGAAACATTGACTCAACAACAAGGATCACAGACAAATTTGTAAACTTATAAAGGAGTATGATCAAGAGACAAGCGGTTTTTCCAACCTAGACACAAAGCGAGTGAAAGGGTNTGACATGTTTCTTTCCCATAAAACCATTCTCGTTTTATTATATGATTCCTTGATCACATGCATAAGTTTTCATTGAGTATACTATTGTTGCTTTCACTTTGGTTGGTTTGTGTTCCCTTGCAAATCCAATATCACATGAGCACCGGAGTGGAGCGAGGACAACAAAGATACAAGGAAGCGATATTTAAATGGTATGTTGCTCATCTCTTGTTTGATAGTAAATTCAATGATTAGAGCTTAGGGAAAGCATCATGTCCTATCTTGTTTTATTCTAGATCTAGGTGGATCTAGGGAGATCAGTTTATGTCTGCATTTACCGATTAATCCAATAACAGTGATATTTGAAATACTTTGTCAAGTGTGTGTGGGGAACAAGGAACACGTCGGTCGGAAACCTGTCAATAAACAAGGAAATACAGTACAATAATATATCATCACTGAGGTAGGAATTCCCATACTCAGAATACAAATGACTCAAATCATAAATGACGACATGCAAAGATCCATGTCAAGTAAGACAGGTCATGGCCATCAAACAAACACAATGGATCCATGCCATTATGACTCAAATCTGAACATAGCCACCAAAGATACATTGTGGATCTATGTGTTAAAGACTAAAATTTGAACATAGCCACGAGACATACACTGTGGATCTATGCAACAGTACAATATGAATATACTCCAATGCAACCTGAATCTGACAGAAAAGATCCAGGGTCTTCATCTCCATCACTCTATAGTACGAATCTAACCATGCAAATACATGTGTTGAAGTAGAACATGGTAGAAACCACTTGATTATCGGTCATTAGTGTATACCGTTAACAAGTGTGAGGGAAATCACCATTAATTTCAATGACTCCTAAGGTACACTAGTACAATCCAACGGGTGCGAATTTGTGAACTGAAGTCAAACACTCGATGGAATCTCCCGATCAGGGATCAATAATGAAAACCCACTATCGAAAGAGAGGAAACCTGCCATTGAGGCATGCAAGTTTCAAGGTACCAAATAGTTTCTAAGTCTAATTCTTGGATAATGAGTTGAAGTCGACAGGAAAAGACTCGTCATAGGAGGGCCTTAATGTATCCCCCATCAATGACACAAAACAGGTAAAAAGATTTGAAGTAGATCAGAGTAACATGTGATTCAGGCCTGACTCAAGGATGGTCGATGCAATAGAAGGCTTAAGGACTGCAGAAATGGCCGACGCAATAGAAGGCTTCCCGGGTTGAACTTTTCTTTGAACATATTGACGACGCGAAAACTATCTTGGAAACATTGACTCAACAACAAGGATCACAGACAAATTTGTAAACTTATAAAGGAGTATGATCAAGAGACAAGCGGTTTTTCCAACCTAGACACAAAGCGAGTGAAAGGGT
>JZKD02S1689380.1:73302-98533 GCA_000966675.3 Picea glauca
AGCATTTTCTCGATGCTTCTAGAAGGAGAAGCTTCTATGGTGAGGTGGCCTCCGAATGGTTTGGATCTTACTCACTTTCATGATTTAGTGGGATCATCCTAACCTCCTCATATTATCCTCTTCAACTTATAAAAGGAGAGGAGCTCTCATGGAGAAAGTTAGTTGGTTTTGGAGCTTGGCTTTTGTAGTTGAATTTGGCTCGAGATTGTTAGCTTGGTTAGATTGGCTTTGAGCTTTGCTTTGTCAAGATAGATTGTGAGTAGCTATCAGATCCATGGTCTCAGAATCCTTGGAGTAAGAAGTGTGTGGGAAGCAATTAATCGTTGGAAGGAACCTTACGACATCAAGGCATCCGGTTGTAATCTCTCTTCCTATTATTAATATAATACAGTGACATGCTTCTTTCCCATAGAATTATCTTTATTTTATTGCATAATTCCTTGATCATATGCATAGGTTGTCATTGAATATACTTCTACTGCTTTCACTTTGGTTGGTTTGCGTCTCACTGCAGGATCAGTATCACAAGAGCACCGGAGCGAAACAGGAACAACAAAGACATAAGGAAGCGACACTTAAAGGTATGTCTCTCGTCTTTTGTTTGGTAGTAAATTTGATGATTATAGCCTAGGGAAAGCGTCATGTCCTGTCTTGTTTTGTTCTATATCCAGGTGGATCTAGGGAGATTATTTTATGTCCGCATTCACTGATTTATCCTACAACAACTATGTTCAAATTTGAGTCTTTAACACATAGATCCACAGTGTATCTTTGATGGCTATGTTCAGATTTGAGTCATAATGGCATGTATCCAAAGTGTATGTTTGGTGGCCATGACCTATGTTACTTGACATGGATGTTTGCATGTCAACATTTATGCTTTGAGTCATTTGTATTATGAGTATGGGAATTCCTACCTCAATGATGATATATTATTGTACAGTATTTCCTTGTTTGTTGGCAGGTTTTCGACCGATGTGTTCCTTGTTCCCTACACACACTCGACAAAGTATTTCAGCTATCACTATGTTCTAACTTCAGACCTTGGGGGGCTTACTGTTACACATTATTTTCATCACCCCTATGACTGTCAATGATGTAAACCTATCCTTTTTCGTTAGAAGGATCAATGGCATGAATCCCTGAAGAAAAATGAAGACACATTTTCCCAGAAAGATGAAAATTATCTTTTCCTTTGTAAAAACCTTATAAAAAGGGATCGTCGCACCTTGCTTAGTGTTAAGGGTGTGATGATCTAGGATTGTTTTAGTTTGCACCACAGTGGCCTGTGACGTCGTCGCAATTTTCTTAGTACTAAGGGTGCGACAATTTTCGTATGAAGGAAAAAGAGCATCTTCTCGACATTTCTAGAAGTGAAGCTTCGGAGGTGAGGTGGCCTCCAACTGGTTTGGATATGAGTCRCATCCATGATCTCATGGGATCATYCTAACCTTTCCTTTTTATCTTATAAAAGGAGAAGAGTTCTCATGGGAAAAKCTAGTTGGAAAGTTCTTGAGTTTTGTAGCTTGGAGTTTTTGGAGCTTGTATGTTGGCTTTGAGCTTTGCTTTGTCAAGATAGATTGTTGATCTCAGAATCCATGGAGCAKAAGTGTGTGGGAAGCAAGGAACTGTTGGAAGGGACCTTACAACATCAAGGCATTGGTTGTATTCTCTTTTTCCTATCTTTAATACAATGATATATTTCTTTCCCATAAAATTTGTCTTATTTTACAGTATGACTCCTTGATCACATACATAGGTTTTGTTGAGTATATGTTGTTGCTTTCACTTCGTTGGCTTTTGTATTTTTATAGGTTCAACATTCCGTAAGACTTGGAGCAGAGAGAGGATGACACTAGCAAGGACAAACAACATTTAAAAGATATGTCATTTATCTCTTGTTAGTTAATATGCTTGATAATTAACACTTAGGGAAAGTTTTATATTCTATTTTGTTTTGTTCTAGTTTCAGGGTGAAACTAGGGAGATCTGTTTGTGTCTGCACTTACTGATTAGTCCGATAAAAATGATCTATGATGCATATCCTCTCATGGCCTCTAGGTTCCAATCATTGCCTCAATAATAACTTCGTTTGAGGGCAAGACGATATCAAGATAGTCCCGGGAATTTGAAGAATTCTGAGCCCAAGTAGGTTCTGGAAAAATATCGTTCTCCTCCAACAAAGAAGGAGTTTGATCCAAGTCTGTAGTAGCTTGCTGTACAAATTGATAAAAAACTTCCATTATAGACAGTGGAATATCCATCCCAGTATGTGTGTGGCCCTCAACTGAATCATACGGTTAGGGTAACACCCATGGATCTCATAGATACAACACTTTGAAAGAAACAACTCTTGTAACATGAGTCGGGGAACTCGAATTTTGGTAGTCGAATGGGGTGGCACAAATGTAGGACACTGATGACGGAAAATTAAAGGTACCCATAAGCGAAGGATACATACCCACACCGATGCTCTCAGTTTCCAACTGAGAGTTTTCAATCCGCATAACTATAGAACCTTGATTCGCCATAGAGCTAGAATGGTTAAAATCCTACTGATCGATAGTCACAATCCTTCCCTCACGAGGAAAGCATAACATTTGAAATACCGATGAGACAACATTCATCATTGCATAAATCCAACTCCTTCCCAATAACAAGTTATAGTCGAACGATGCATTGACTACTTCTACTTCTATGAAAATGAACTTGCCTCCTAACTGTATTGGAAATGAGAAAATAATCCTGTGCGGCCTAAACGATCGTCCATCGAGCACGATCAAAAAAGTGGGAGAAGGTGTGAGTTTTGGAGAGCCAGCAGCTTTCCAACAAGGGAAAGACATGATGCACGTAGAATCTCCCTCATCAACAACGATCCTCCTGATGACATGTTTTGCGTAAACGACATCAATCTGGAAGGCTACATGATAAGTGATGAAAACCCCCTCCTCTCCTTTGGGGGCTCGCATGAACTTCCAGTCTAGGATTGATTTACACAAGAGCTAAAGTGGCTCTTAGGTTTCCACTGAACCCTTAGAATTATTTACCACAGGCCTTTTCTCCTTTAATTGCGCAAAANAAGTGTGTGGGAAGCAAGGAACTGTTGGAAGGGACCTTACAACATCAAGGCATTGGTTGTATTCTCTTTTTCCTATCTTTAATACAATGATATATTTCTTTCCCATAAAATTTGTCTTATTTTACAGTATGACTCCTTGATCACATACATAGGTTTTGTTGAGTATATGTTGTTGCTTTCACTTCGTTGGCTTTTGTATTTTTATAGGTTCAACATTCCGTAAGACTTGGAGCAGAGAGAGGATGACACTAGCAAGGACAAACAACATTTAAAAGATATGTCATTTATCTCTTGTTAGTTAATATGCTTGATAATTAACACTTAGGGAAAGTTTTATATTCTATTTTGTTTTGTTCTAGTTTCAGGGTGAAACTAGGGAGATCTGTTTGTGTCTGCACTTACTGATTAGTCCGATAAAAATGATCTATGATGCATATCCTCTCATGGCCTCTAGGTTCCAATCATTGCCTCAATAATAACTTCGTTTGAGGGCAAGACGATATCAAGATAGTCCCGGGAATTTGAAGAATTCTGAGCCCAAGTAGGTTCTGGAAAAATATCGTTCTCCTCCAACAAAGAAGGAGTTTGATCCAAGTCTGTAGTAGCTTGCTGTACAAATTGATAAAAAACTTCCATTATAGACAGTGGAATATCCATCCCAGTATGTGTGTGGCCCTCAACTGAATCATACGGTTAGGGTAACACCCATGGATCTCATAGATACAACACTTTGAAAGAAACAACTCTTGTAACATGAGTCGGGGAACTCGAATTTTGGTAGTCGAATGGGGTGGCACAAATGTAGGACACTGGTGATAGAAAATTAAAGGTACCCATAAGCGAAGGATACATACCCACACCGATGCTCTCAGTTTCCAACTGAGAGTTTTCAATTCACATAACTATAGAACCTTGATTCGCCATAGAGATAGAATGGTTAAAATCCTACTGATCGATAGTTACAATCCTTCCCTCACAAGGAAAGCATAACATTTGAAATACCGATGAGACAACAGTCATCATTGCATAAATCCAACTCCTTCCCAATAACAAGTTATAATCGAACGATGCATTGACTACTTCTACTTCTATGAAAACGAACTTGCCTCCTAACTGTATTGGAAATGAGGAAATAATCCTGTGCGGCCTAAACAATCGTCCATCGAACACGATAAAAAAAGTGGGAGAAGGTGTGAGTTTTGGAGAGCCAACAACTTTCCAACAAGGCAAAGACATGATGCACGTAGAAGCTCCCTCATCAACAACGATCCTCCTGATGACATGTTTTGCGTAAACGACATCAATCTGGAAGGCTACATGATAAGTGATGCAAACCCCCTCCTCTCCTTTGGGGGCTCGCATGAACTTCCAGTCTAGGATCGATTTACACAAGAGCTAAAGTGGCTCTTAGGTTTCCACTGAACCCTTAGAATTATTTACCACAGGCCTTTTCTCCTTTAATTGCGCAAAAATTCGAATTCGCGAGGGTCTTTTTACTCTAGCGGAGTCTTCACGTGACCTCAAGCCAAAACTTGGGGATCAAAATTTTGAAAGCGATAATTTTGACACTCCAGAGCTTTAGGATTCAAGATTTCTGCCAACACAATGCTTCGAATCCTTCGAAAGTCGAACTGGAGAATTCTCGGAGGGCTCATGGATCAACAGTCCACACTTCCCCAACAACCAACGACTGTGATCCACTCTGAAACTCCGGGCTGCGAGGATTTTGCCTCCTCCACAACACACACCTAAAAATGGTCGGAGCAAGGAACTCCGAAGGACTTAAGGGTTATCGTCCATGCTTTTTACCTCGATATAATGGTTGTGCGGGGTTATAACTTCCCTCAAACAAATCTCATCCGTCCACCTTGGAACACAGAGATTTCTCTTCCTTAAGCTTCTTTCGCTTGAAGGACTTAGATTTTGACGCACACCTTGCACTTCCCTCCTGAGATTTTATCTTGAAAATACTCGAACCTTTACACACACTTTGTGCTTCGCTTACAATATAACACTTAGATTGTTCTCACCTTCTACACTCCTTGCATAGGCTTTGCGCTATCTCTCCTCTTGAGATTCTTCAACACTTAACAAAGTGTTGACTATGTGCATGCTTTGCACTGACCTCCCCTCTAAGATTTTATACTCCAATGAGTATATGCACACTCCTTGTGCTCACTCTGCGTAAACTTACGCAATCTCTCCTGAGCTATTCGAACTTATAACGGTTCGACCTCCACACTCCTTGCATGGTAACTGTGCACTCCTTGCACCAAGATTTCAGAGGAGAAACAATTGAAACTTGAATAAACATTAAGGATTCATTTAGCAAGTCATTTAGATGCACACACACATAAAACACAAAGACAAATAACACAACATTTACCCAGTTACTAAATGACAAGCATGCTCATAAATCTGAAGGCAATTCTCTTCTTCTATATTCCTTCAACAAATATTTACAAGGAGTTCAACAACTCTCAACAACTTTCATCTTCTGCTTTCAACAATTTCCAAAAACCTCTTTTGGGAATATATTACATTGATTTATACATGAGGGGGCTTCTCGAGCCTTCCCTCCAGACTATTCTAGTGCTTTCATATCACAATTAAAAACATCCTAATACTAGGATTATTACAATAAATGAATAATTACACTTTAGATATGAGTCGGCGCTCAAAATGTGTACAATCCTACAACCATTAAAAGCAAATATAATCCCCTGGAGCACATACAATGGCTCTAGCTTCGAGATCTCATGGGATCTTTAATTACAATTCTTCCAAAATTTAAAGTAGTGCACCCTCCTTGGAATCCAAACCAGTTAAGTGCATTGCGCTGGATGTTGTGTCATCTTTCATCTTGCCTCATTAAATGATGACAATGATGCTCCTACATCATACTCCTCTGGAAAAAATATTCATGGAATCCTATCCACGAGCTCCTCCATTGTCTTTCCATGCTTTTGGATATTGGGTTCAGTTATCCAACTGACATATTTTGCTGGATGATTCTCCCATTTAACCAGATATTCATAGTAAACTTTCATCCTATTTTTTTTTGCAATTCTCTGGTCTACTCTGTTCTTGTACCTCTGGCTTCTATCTTGTAGCTGTCTTTTGATTTGATCATACAACTTTTGCATCTCTGCAGCAAAATCCTATGCTCCTGCACTTCAAAATTCAGTCTGTCCCAAATCTCTCAATTCTGAAATTCCTCTTGGATGCATTCCATATACTATTTGGAATGGACTGTTACCAATACTCCTGTTTGGTGAGTCATTATATGCAAACTCCGCTTGAGGTAAAACTTGATCCCATTGATTGTTATGTTCAATTACAAAACTCCTTAGCAGATTCCCTAGGTTTCTATTCACTACCTCAGTCTGTCCATTTGTTTGAGGGTGATATGTTGAACTAAAAGACAATTTTGTTCCCAACTTCTTCCACAAAGTCGTTCAAAAATGTCCCACAAATTTGGTATCTTTGTCTGAGACTATACTCCTGGGTAATCCATGCAATCTCATAATCTCCTTGAAAAATAGATTCGCTATGTGGGTAGCATCATTGGTTTTGTGACATGCTATAAAATGTGCCATTTTTAAAAATATGTCAACCACCATAAAGATTGAATCATTTCCCCTCTGGGTTCTTGGCAATGTCAGAACAAAATCCATACTTACAACATCCCATGACCTGTTTGGAACATGTAATGGTTGGTACAATCCTGTGTTCTGCTGGTTTCCTTTGGCATACTAGAAAATTCTACATCTGTCCATGAACTTCTTCACATTAGACCTCATGCCTAGCGAATAGTATGAAGAACTCAAATGCGCATATGTTTTATCATGGCCAAAGTGTCTAGCCAATCCTCCACTATGTTTCTCCTTCAACAAATTGTCCCTCATTGAGCATATTGGGATACACAATCAACTTCCTTTGAATAATAGTCCTTCTCAGATCATATACTCCATCCATTTATTTCTATCCCTCAACAAAGGATTTTCACATGCTTCGTAAGCTTCCTTAAAGTCTGGGTCTTCCTGGTACATCTCCTCGAGGTGTTCAAATCCCAAAGTCTCCACTTGGAATTCCTGCAAGATTAAACATCTCCTTCTCAAAGCATCTGCAACTTTGTTAGCACTCCCATTAATATGCTTAATGACAAAAGTAAAATTCTACATGAATTCTACCCATTTGTCATGTCTCTGAATCAATTTGTCTTGTCTGGTTATGAACTGTAAAGCATGATTGTCAGTATACAAAATAAACTCCTTTGGCATGAGATAACGTCTCCACTTTTTCAAATCTTGAATTATAACATAAAATTCCTTGTCATATGTCGAATACTTCTTCTTAGCATCATTCAACTTCTCACTGAAATAAGCAACAAGCTTATCATCTTGATTTAAAACTGCACCAATGGATACTCCACTTGCATCACATTTGACCTGGAAATTATTCTTAAAGTCTGGAAGAACTAAAATAGGTATCTCGTATGGGTGCGCAAATACTGCTGAAATTCTTAATGAACTTTTTGTAAAAACTCAGTAACCCATGAAAACTTCTTACTTCAAACACACTTCTTAGAGAAGGCCACTCTCGTACAGCCCTCACCTTTTCTGGGTCCATCATCAATTCATTCGAAGAGATTGCAAATCCAAAATACACAAGTTTTGTCTTCATAAAAGAGCATTTCTTCAAATTCACCAACAACTTTTCTCACTGCAACCTTCTCAACAACATCTTCAAATGTCTTAAATGCTCCTCTTCAGTCTTACTGAAAAATAGAATATCATCTAAATAAATAATCACAAACTTCCCAATAAAATCTTTGAGCACTTCATTCATTAACCTCATGAATGTACTTGGAGCATTCGTTAATCCAAGCAACATAACAAGCCACTCATACAATCCTTCATTTGTTTTGAATGCTATTTTCCATTCATCTCCCTCTCTCTTTCTTATCTGATGATAACCGCTCTTCAAGTTTATTTTGGAAAAATATCTAGCTCCACTCAAACAATCCATTAAATCATCCATTATGGGCAAAGGAAATCTATACATGATGGTTATCTTGTTGATGGCTCTAGAATCTGTGCACATTCTCCAACCTCCATCCTTCTTTGGACTCAACACAGTTGGTACTGCAACGGGCTCAAGATTTCTCTAATCAAACCCTTATCCAACAACTCTTGGACCTGCTCCTTGACCTCTTCATTCTCCCGAGGGGTCAATCTGTATGTTGCTTTATTCGGTAAACTTTCTCCCGGAATAAGGTCAATATGGTGACTGACACTCCTGATGGGAGGTAAAGTATGAGGTAACTCATCCACCACAATGTCAACAAACTCATCCAATAACTCTTGAACTTTTACAGGAAAATCATTCATAGAAGTGCTTGTAAGGATGACTCTCGGCTTACCTATAACAACAAACTACATTTCCTGGTCTTTCTTGACTTCTCTCAAGAGATCCTTCCCACTCATGAGAAGTATACTAGGACTAGCCTCCTCTTTGACTCCTTTATCCTCTATTGGAAACAACATATGCTTACACCTATTTTTCTCAAGGGTATAAGTATTCTTGCTCCCATCATGTATGACATTCCTGTCATATTGCCACGGTCTTCCCAACATAACATGACAAACATCCATGGGTATGACATCACATAAAACTTCATCCCTATAACCACCTATTTTAAACTCAAATTTACACTGTCTACTTACCATGACTTGATGTCCTTTCTAAAACCATGACAACTTGTACGGATTCATCTGTGTTGTCGTCTCCAACTTGATATTTTCCACCATCTCTTTGGTTACCAATTTGTCAGTACTTCCACTGTCTACAATCACTTTGCATACTTTGTCTTTGGTTTTGCAAGCAGTTCTAAACAGACTGTTTCTCTGAACTGGTTCTCGTACCTCTTTCTCTAGCTTTCCAAGAGCTTTCCACATCATGAGGGATCTTCCTTCTTCAAATAATTATGATTTTATCTATATCTCCACATTCCTCTATTGTGCCTAAGAAATGTGAGCTTCTTTAACTTTTGCATTCTTCCTTTCAGGACATTCCCAAGACATGTCCTATATTTTCCCACAAGCATAACATTTCACTTCTCCTCCTCTACCTCTTCCTCTACCTCCTGGAAAAGGATTTCTTCCTCTAGAGTATTCTCCTCTATAACTACATCCTCTTTCCATCTGACTATTATATCCTCTAGCTTCTCCCCTAAATTTCTGGAACTTTTCTCTGGTGATTCCTCTTCCTTTGTTTGGACTCTTTCCTCTACCTCTCTGACTTTGCTTTCTTGTCAGTTTTTATTTTGTCGTCAGGGCTACCTGATAAAAATATTCCATAGTCCTCATTATCATCATACTAATCTCATCCTATATTTCATATCTCAATGATCCAGGTGGATATCGGTGGCCACCCACCTATTCCACTGGCTCGAAAAACAGTTTCCCAAGCTACCTCTCACGACAGGAGAAAAGAAAGATGACGGGACCAGAGATCCTTTAAAAATGTTTCTTGAGGAATCCCTCATGCAATAGAGGAATGAGATGATGGATAATGTTGGCCCTTGGTTATGGAAGCAAGTGAAGATCAAGGAAGAAAAGGCGAAATGTGAACTGCACGGAAGATGCAATGACTGATATTGGGTCGAAGTGAGCAGAAGAGCAGAAGAGCAGAAAAGACGGTGCAAAGTAAGAGAAAGTAGGATGTCGGACGAGAAGATCAATGATGACAGATGAAAAAGGAATATAGATTGTGGACAACTCAACAAGCAGAAAAAGCTATTGTTGGATGCTTTGGAGCACTACGTGAGAAGGAAGGAAATAAAGGTTGGCGAAGCCCTAAAAACGCTGGTCAAGTTGACCTAGGGTTTTGGTATCTAGGGTTTTGACACTTAGGTCTCGGCCTAAGGTTGTCGGTGAGCTATCATAATGCATAAATAGAGGTCTAAAGGACCTGGGATGGGTTGTTGTTTTTGTTGTTGGTATTGTCGTTCTAGTTTTGTTATTGGTGTGAATGATTATTATTGTGTGAGAGAGAAGTGATAAGAGTAAGAGACTTTGGTATTGTAAGATCTTTAGCTGGGTGCGGAGATCAGTCCTGCAGCTGGGTGCACAGGAAGGGGAGAGACAGAGAGGAGAAGAAAGAAGATCTGCTATCAGAGAGCGCAAACAAGAACTATATGCTTCATCTTAATATATTATAAAGCATACTTCTATGGATGTAGCCCTAGACAGAGGGTGAACCACGTATATTTTGTGTTGTGTGTGATTGATGCTCTATTCTTTTCCATTTGATATACTTCTATCACATTACTGTGTTAGATTTGATAGATAGTTGTGCGGAGTAGATCTGAACTGGTAAGTGATATATAAATGTTGTATTGTTCTTGTATTAGATCCACTTGGTATTCCCTTTGGTTGTAGACATCTCTGTCCTACGACCCCCCCATAGCTACTTCGGGTGAGACTGCATCTGCTTCACAGGTGTTTCCAAAAGGGCCAATAGTTAGTGCTTGTTGGTGCGTTATTAGAGTTGAACCCTGGGTTTGCCCTTGTGCCAACAAATGGTTCCATTTTCGGGACATGAATCTTCTTGAGGGAATGTCAAGTTGGTTTCCATCAAAGACAAAGATTCAGAAGTGGATAGAAGATCAAGAAAAGGACTTTGCTGAAGCCCAAAACAAGAACCCTAATCTTAGTACAGAGGATTGGTTGGGAAGGCATATCTTTATTGATATACAAGAGATTTTCTTTGCAGGGATTCATAAGGAGCTATACGAGTGGTTATCTAGATTACCAGATACCTAGTTTGAGATCAGATTTAAGCCACTTGTGGTTTGGACGTCGGTGTTGATCAAGACGGTTAAGAGAGTTGATAACGCCGTGTCAAGAGCAGTGGATCAATGGTTTGATAGTACCATTGGAGGGTATATCACTGAGTTTGTTGTTGACAGAGTAGAATCATATAGCCAAGCAGAGAGATATTTCTTTAAGGGACCTAGAGGAAAATTTTTACACTTTCTAAAGTTGAGGATCAAGATGCTATTGCATGAGAAGAACATATTGAAGATACAGTAGTCTGCTGGATTAAAGAGCTAATGTTTAAGAACTCAGACAACGATAGTGACATAGAGGTTGGACATATGCGCAGTGGAAGGATATTCAGAGAAGTTCCTTTGGCAGATTTGTTTGAGCAAGATCACGAACCTCTTCTACTAGAAGAAGGGTTTTATAGTGGAGAGGAGGAAGAGCTACTAAGCGAAGAACAACAAGGATCCATTGGACCAAGAGAAGAAAAGACTGAAGAACCTTGCCGAGAAGAGCTAGAAACTTCAGGAACTGCGTAGATTGTTGAAGTAGGTATTGGTACTCTTCCTGTTGTTTCAACAGCCTTAAGTAACCAAAGTAACCTAAGTTATCAGAGCACTGTCACTAGTAGTCCACCACATACTCAGTCATGACACCTAGGAAGATCTATGGCAGATGAGATGAAGTTACCCACCTTTAGAGGAGATGGATCTGAAGACCGTAAACATCACTAGTTTCTCTGTGATGTTGTGTGGAGCATTAAGAATATCACCAAGGAAGCTATCAAACGAGCTCAGTTTAGTACTACCCTAAGAGATCGTGCATTGAGTTGGTACATGAAATTTGTCCAAGGAGCTACACCTAAACCAATGAATGCCATTAAGACTTCTCTAATTGTTGAATTCAAGAAACCTAAGTCAGAATCGTAGTGAATTACAGAACTAAAAGAAATCAAGCAGAGAATAGTTGAACCCGTATGGGAGTTCGATCATAGATTTAAAACCTTGACAGGCCATCTGAGTTTTCAAATCCTAGATGAGAAGAACAAGGAATGGTTCATTGTTGCCCTCTTACCACACATCAGAGTTCCTCTGATGCAACAGAAGATTGCTTCGCAGGCTGAGGCGCTGGAGATCGCCGTGAAGTTAGAATCAGCCCCGATGAGAGAATCCATCTCAGGTATGAGTCAAATCTTGAGTCAGCTAACTAGTTTGTCTCTGTAGGTAGAATATATGAAGAAAGACAAGGGACAAGATAAAGGAGAATATATCTAGTGTGTCAGATGAAAATCAGAAGGACATGACAAGGAGCACTATCTCCTATTTCATGAATACTTGGCCTCTGGAGCTTCGAGTCCTTTGAATCAAGTCACCCTACCTTGGTGCGAGGTATGTAGAAATAAACATCACCCTGGTGAGTGCTATTACATGCAAAAATATGCTCAGACACCCACAAATTTGTCTTGCACGTTCTGTAATTCCGTGGGGCATGATGATAGGGATTGTAGGGCTTATGACCTCATGCATGAAAGGTCAAGGGATATATACAAAATTCAAGATGAAGTATAGCAAGAAGGAAACACTACGTAGTATAATTCTTCAGGAAGAGGAAACTTCAACCCTCGCAGTGGATTCAAAGGAAGAGCACGAGGAAGAGGTATGGGTCGAGGAAGAGGACAGATCATATGTTACACCTGCGCACAACTAGGACACTTGGCAAGGGACTGTCAGAACCCTTGCACTACTTGCAGCTATTGCAACTCCTTCAAACATGTTATCGAGGAATGTCTAGCATTGCTGGCTAAACTTCAAGAGAGACGAAGACCTCAGTAGAACCCGCAAATACAACTAATTAAAGTAGAACCTCACGGAGCAGATCCCAGAGTCATTGTTATCACTATAGGAGGCACTGTTACAGGAGAGGATAATGTGATCCAAGGAGAGACTACATAATAATCAAGAGTCATGAAAGCTATAGAGAAGACACAAGTGTTTGATCCAAAGAAAGAAAGACAAATCTTTGAAGAGGCAAGAAACGAATTCGGGAGAGACCAAGGCTATTCATTGAAGACACAACCAGAAGCAAGAGAATGTGGGATGCCTCTAGCATTTGATCAGTCTGCTTCGCCCGAAGATGAAAAAGAGGTGAGTAAACTTGTTAGTTTCTTCTATACGTTTATAGAGCTGATTAAAGATAAGAAAGCTATACAAGAACTGCAAAATTTGGTTGGACAGTATGAGATAGGAAGGGTAGATCCTTTACTGAATAAAGCAATACATCAATTATCCAAGAAAAGAAGGACAAATAAATAACTGCACCTTAATGCTCAGATTGGAGAGTATGATATAGACTATGTGGTCCTCGACTTAGGGTTGGATGTCAATGTCATGACAAAGCAGACCTGGGCACTGAAGGGAAAACCTAAGTTGATCTATTTCCCTATCAGGCTTAGGATGGTTAACCAATAGGCAGTAAGCCCTTTTGGAATATTGGAACATGTCCCTGTGGACATTGATGGAGTAAGGACGTTTGCAGATTTTGAGGTGATTGAGATAGTTGATGATAATTGTCCTTACCTTGTGCTGTTAGGAATTGATTGGGCTTTCAATAATTCCACTGTGGTCGATTTAAATAAAATACGAATGAAGTTTGAAGGAGATGGCCTTAGGGTCATTACACCTTTAGATCCCAATGAAGGTCAGTGATACACAGAGCCCATCAAAGAAGAAGACCACACATATGAACTAGAAAACATATACAAATTAACATCCAGACAACAGGATTACATTAATCCTACGACAGATGGGAACCTAAGCTGGCGAAGAGATAGCGCATGTTCATTAGATTCAGAAGAAGAACTGGAGAACTGGCAGAACAAAATATACAAAGTATCTACAAGGAAATGTGCTAGATTAACCAGAGAAGTACGATGTATCGACACAACAATAAGTAACTTATCCACCTTTGATGGTCTAAATCCTTTAGAAAACTTCTTGTCGGACTTTGAAGAAAGTGTACCAACGCAACAATGATTGTTGGCAATGGATGAGTTGTTGAAAGCCACACCAACAAGATGGTGGGGGACACACAAAAACTGTTGAAATAATGTAACTGCGAAGAGCATTCTTATTATTATTGGATTAAATCCCCATTGCGGATTAATCATGTCATTATTATTATTATTGTTATTAGATTAATCCCCATTGTGGATTAATCATGTCGGTAATTGTATAAGGAACAAATCCCCTTTTGCGGATTGGTCATCGGACAATTACAAAGGGCAGAATAAGAAGTCGGCCCCAACAGTTATCATGGAAGACCCAAAATTAATTAAAGGTGGGTTTACCCAACCAGAGTGAGAGGTCGGCCCTGCCAATTGTGACCTTTCACACATGCCAGTCTTGTATAAATAAGAGGCTAGCGCCTCACTTCAAACACACAACTCACTTGCTCATTTCTCTTATGAGGCAAGATTCAATTACCAGAGAGAGGAGGAGAAGAGTGGCACATATCTTGGGGAGGAATTTCTGTATTGGTTTGAGTTATCTCTTGAACATTGTTTAAGCTATTTATGATAAGGAAGTTTTGTTNGGTAACACCCATGGATCTCATAGATACAACACTTTGAAAGAAACAACTCTTGTAACATGAGTCGGGGAACTCGAATTTTGGTAGTCGAATGGGGTGGCACAAATGTAGGACACTGGTGATAGAAAATTAAAGGTACCCATAAGCGAAGGATACATACCCACACCGATGCTCTCAGTTTCCAACTGAGAGTTTTCAATTCACATAACTATAGAACCTTGATTCGCCATAGAGATAGAATGGTTAAAATCCTACTGATCGATAGTTACAATCCTTCCCTCACAAGGAAAGCATAACATTTGAAATACCGATGAGACAACAGTCATCATTGCATAAATCCAACTCCTTCCCAATAACAAGTTATAATCGAACGATGCATTGACTACTTCTACTTCTATGAAAACGAACTTGCCTCCTAACTGTATTGGAAATGAGGAAATAATCCTGTGCGGCCTAAACAATCGTCCATCGAACACGATAAAAAAAGTGGGAGAAGGTGTGAGTTTTGGAGAGCCAACAACTTTCCAACAAGGCAAAGACATGATGCACGTAGAAGCTCCCTCATCAACAACGATCCTCCTGATGACATGTTTTGCGTAAACGACATCAATCTGGAAGGCTACATGATAAGTGATGCAAACCCCCTCCTCTCCTTTGGGGGCTCGCATGAACTTCCAGTCTAGGATCGATTTACACAAGAGCTAAAGTGGCTCTTAGGTTTCCACTGAACCCTTAGAATTATTTACCACAGGCCTTTTCTCCTTTAATTGCGCAAAAATTCGAATTCGCGAGGGTCTTTTTACTCTAGCGGAGTCTTCACGTGACCTCAAGCCAAAACTTGGGGATCAAAATTTTGAAAGCGATAATTTTGACACTCCAGAGCTTTAGGATTCAAGATTTCTGCCAACACAATGCTTCGAATCCTTCGAAAGTCGAACTGGAGAATTCTCGGAGGGCTCATGGATCAACAGTCCACACTTCCCCAACAACCAACGACTGTGATCCACTCTGAAACTCCGGGCTGCGAGGATTTTGCCTCCTCCACAACACACACCTAAAAATGGTCGGAGCAAGGAACTCCGAAGGACTTAAGGGTTATCGTCCATGCTTTTTACCTCGATATAATGGTTGTGCGGGGTTATAACTTCCCTCAAACAAATCTCATCCGTCCACCTTGGAACACAGAGATTTCTCTTCCTTAAGCTTCTTTCGCTTGAAGGACTTAGATTTTGACGCACACCTTGCACTTCCCTCCTGAGATTTTATCTTGAAAATACTCGAACCTTTACACACACTTTGTGCTTCGCTTACAATATAACACTTAGATTGTTCTCACCTTCTACACTCCTTGCATAGGCTTTGCGCTATCTCTCCTCTTGAGATTCTTCAACACTTAACAAAGTGTTGACTATGTGCATGCTTTGCACTGACCTCCCCTCTAAGATTTTATACTCCAATGAGTATATGCACACTCCTTGTGCTCACTCTGCGTAAACTTACGCAATCTCTCCTGAGCTATTCGAACTTATAACGGTTCGACCTCCACACTCCTTGCATGGTAACTGTGCACTCCTTGCACCAAGATTTCAGAGGAGAAACAATTGAAACTTGAATAAACATTAAGGATTCATTTAGCAAGTCATTTAGATGCACACACACATAAAACACAAAGACAAATAACACAACATTTACCCAGTTACTAAATGACAAGCATGCTCATAAATCTGAAGGCAATTCTCTTCTTCTATATTCCTTCAACAAATATTTACAAGGAGTTCAACAACTCTCAACAACTTTCATCTTCTGCTTTCAACAATTTCCAAAAACCTCTTTTGGGAATATATTACATTGATTTATACATGAGGGGGCTTCTCGAGCCTTCCCTCCAGACTATTCTAGTGCTTTCATATCACAATTAAAAACATCCTAATACTAGGATTATTACAATAAATGAATAATTACACTTTAGATATGAGTCGGCGCTCAAAATGTGTACAATCCTACAACCATTAAAAGCAAATATAATCCCCTGGAGCACATACAATGGCTCTAGCTTCGAGATCTCATGGGATCTTTAATTACAATTCTTCCAAAATTTAAAGTAGTGCACCCTCCTTGGAATCCAAACCAGTTAAGTGCATTGCGCTGGATGTTGTGTCATCTTTCATCTTGCCTCATTAAATGATGACAATGATGCTCCTACATCATACTCCTCTGGAAAAAATATTCATGGAATCCTATCCACGAGCTCCTCCATTGTCTTTCCATGCTTTTGGATATTGGGTTCAGTTATCCAACTGACATATTTTGCTGGATGATTCTCCCATTTAACCAGATATTCATAGTAAACTTTCATCCTATTTTTTTTTGCAATTCTCTGGTCTACTCTGTTCTTGTACCTCTGGCTTCTATCTTGTAGCTGTCTTTTGATTTGATCATACAACTTTTGCATCTCTGCAGCAAAATCCTATGCTCCTGCACTTCAAAATTCAGTCTGTCCCAAATCTCTCAATTCTGAAATTCCTCTTGGATGCATTCCATATACTATTTGGAATGGACTGTTACCAATACTCCTGTTTGGTGAGTCATTATATGCAAACTCCGCTTGAGGTAAAACTTGATCCCATTGATTGTTATGTTCAATTACAAAACTCCTTAGCAGATTCCCTAGGTTTCTATTCACTACCTCAGTCTGTCCATTTGTTTGAGGGTGATATGTTGAACTAAAAGACAATTTTGTTCCCAACTTCTTCCACAAAGTCGTTCAAAAATGTCCCACAAATTTGGTATCTTTGTCTGAGACTATACTCCTGGGTAATCCATGCAATCTCATAATCTCCTTGAAAAATAGATTCGCTATGTGGGTAGCATCATTGGTTTTGTGACATGCTATAAAATGTGCCATTTTTAAAAATATGTCAACCACCATAAAGATTGAATCATTTCCCCTCTGGGTTCTTGGCAATGTCAGAACAAAATCCATACTTACAACATCCCATGACCTGTTTGGAACATGTAATGGTTGGTACAATCCTGTGTTCTGCTGGTTTCCTTTGGCATACTAGAAAATTCTACATCTGTCCATGAACTTCTTCACATTAGACCTCATGCCTAGCGAATAGTATGAAGAACTCAAATGCGCATATGTTTTATCATGGCCAAAGTGTCTAGCCAATCCTCCACTATGTTTCTCCTTCAACAAATTGTCCCTCATTGAGCATATTGGGATACACAATCAACTTCCTTTGAATAATAGTCCTTCTCAGATCATATACTCCATCCATTTATTTCTATCCCTCAACAAAGGATTTTCACATGCTTCGTAAGCTTCCTTAAAGTCTGGGTCTTCCTGGTACATCTCCTCGAGGTGTTCAAATCCCAAAGTCTCCACTTGGAATTCCTGCAAGATTAAACATCTCCTTCTCAAAGCATCTGCAACTTTGTTAGCACTCCCATTAATATGCTTAATGACAAAAGTAAAATTCTACATGAATTCTACCCATTTGTCATGTCTCTGAATCAATTTGTCTTGTCTGGTTATGAACTGTAAAGCATGATTGTCAGTATACAAAATAAACTCCTTTGGCATGAGATAACGTCTCCACTTTTTCAAATCTTGAATTATAACATAAAATTCCTTGTCATATGTCGAATACTTCTTCTTAGCATCATTCAACTTCTCACTGAAATAAGCAACAAGCTTATCATCTTGATTTAAAACTGCACCAATGGATACTCCACTTGCATCACATTTGACCTGGAAATTATTCTTAAAGTCTGGAAGAACTAAAATAGGTATCTCGTATGGGTGCGCAAATACTGCTGAAATTCTTAATGAACTTTTTGTAAAAACTCAGTAACCCATGAAAACTTCTTACTTCAAACACACTTCTTAGAGAAGGCCACTCTCGTACAGCCCTCACCTTTTCTGGGTCCATCATCAATTCATTCGAAGAGATTGCAAATCCAAAATACACAAGTTTTGTCTTCATAAAAGAGCATTTCTTCAAATTCACCAACAACTTTTCTCACTGCAACCTTCTCAACAACATCTTCAAATGTCTTAAATGCTCCTCTTCAGTCTTACTGAAAAATAGAATATCATCTAAATAAATAATCACAAACTTCCCAATAAAATCTTTGAGCACTTCATTCATTAACCTCATGAATGTACTTGGAGCATTCGTTAATCCAAGCAACATAACAAGCCACTCATACAATCCTTCATTTGTTTTGAATGCTATTTTCCATTCATCTCCCTCTCTCTTTCTTATCTGATGATAACCGCTCTTCAAGTTTATTTTGGAAAAATATCTAGCTCCACTCAAACAATCCATTAAATCATCCATTATGGGCAAAGGAAATCTATACATGATGGTTATCTTGTTGATGGCTCTAGAATCTGTGCACATTCTCCAACCTCCATCCTTCTTTGGACTCAACACAGTTGGTACTGCAACGGGCTCAAGATTTCTCTAATCAAACCCTTATCCAACAACTCTTGGACCTGCTCCTTGACCTCTTCATTCTCCCGAGGGGTCAATCTGTATGTTGCTTTATTCGGTAAACTTTCTCCCGGAATAAGGTCAATATGGTGACTGACACTCCTGATGGGAGGTAAAGTATGAGGTAACTCATCCACCACAATGTCAACAAACTCATCCAATAACTCTTGAACTTTTACAGGAAAATCATTCATAGAAGTGCTTGTAAGGATGACTCTCGGCTTACCTATAACAACAAACTACATTTCCTGGTCTTTCTTGACTTCTCTCAAGAGATCCTTCCCACTCATGAGAAGTATACTAGGACTAGCCTCCTCTTTGACTCCTTTATCCTCTATTGGAAACAACATATGCTTACACCTATTTTTCTCAAGGGTATAAGTATTCTTGCTCCCATCATGTATGACATTCCTGTCATATTGCCACGGTCTTCCCAACATAACATGACAAACATCCATGGGTATGACATCACATAAAACTTCATCCCTATAACCACCTATTTTAAACTCAAATTTACACTGTCTACTTACCATGACTTGATGTCCTTTCTAAAACCATGACAACTTGTACGGATTCATCTGTGTTGTCGTCTCCAACTTGATATTTTCCACCATCTCTTTGGTTACCAATTTGTCAGTACTTCCACTGTCTACAATCACTTTGCATACTTTGTCTTTGGTTTTGCAAGCAGTTCTAAACAGACTGTTTCTCTGAACTGGTTCTCGTACCTCTTTCTCTAGCTTTCCAAGAGCTTTCCACATCATGAGGGATCTTCCTTCTTCAAATAATTATGATTTTATCTATATCTCCACATTCCTCTATTGTGCCTAAGAAATGTGAGCTTCTTTAACTTTTGCATTCTTCCTTTCAGGACATTCCCAAGACATGTCCTATATTTTCCCACAAGCATAACATTTCACTTCTCCTCCTCTACCTCTTCCTCTACCTCCTGGAAAAGGATTTCTTCCTCTAGAGTATTCTCCTCTATAACTACATCCTCTTTCCATCTGACTATTATATCCTCTAGCTTCTCCCCTAAATTTCTGGAACTTTTCTCTGGTGATTCCTCTTCCTTTGTTTGGACTCTTTCCTCTACCTCTCTGACTTTGCTTTCTTGTCAGTTTTTATTTTGTCGTCAGGGCTACCTGATAAAAATATTCCATAGTCCTCATTATCATCATACTAATCTCATCCTATATTTCATATCTCAATGATCCAGGTGGATATCGGTGGCCACCCACCTATTCCACTGGCTCGAAAAACAGTTTCCCAAGCTACCTCTCACGACAGGAGAAAAGAAAGATGACGGGACCAGAGATCCTTTAAAAATGTTTCTTGAGGAATCCCTCATGCAATAGAGGAATGAGATGATGGATAATGTTGGCCCTTGGTTATGGAAGCAAGTGAAGATCAAGGAAGAAAAGGCGAAATGTGAACTGCACGGAAGATGCAATGACTGATATTGGGTCGAAGTGAGCAGAAGAGCAGAAGAGCAGAAAAGACGGTGCAAAGTAAGAGAAAGTAGGATGTCGGACGAGAAGATCAATGATGACAGATGAAAAAGGAATATAGATTGTGGACAACTCAACAAGCAGAAAAAGCTATTGTTGGATGCTTTGGAGCACTACGTGAGAAGGAAGGAAATAAAGGTTGGCGAAGCCCTAAAAACGCTGGTCAAGTTGACCTAGGGTTTTGGTATCTAGGGTTTTGACACTTAGGTCTCGGCCTAAGGTTGTCGGTGAGCTATCATAATGCATAAATAGAGGTCTAAAGGACCTGGGATGGGTTGTTGTTTTTGTTGTTGGTATTGTCGTTCTAGTTTTGTTATTGGTGTGAATGATTATTATTGTGTGAGAGAGAAGTGATAAGAGTAAGAGACTTTGGTATTGTAAGATCTTTAGCTGGGTGCGGAGATCAGTCCTGCAGCTGGGTGCACAGGAAGGGGAGAGACAGAGAGGAGAAGAAAGAAGATCTGCTATCAGAGAGCGCAAACAAGAACTATATGCTTCATCTTAATATATTATAAAGCATACTTCTATGGATGTAGCCCTAGACAGAGGGTGAACCACGTATATTTTGTGTTGTGTGTGATTGATGCTCTATTCTTTTCCATTTGATATACTTCTATCACATTACTGTGTTAGATTTGATAGATAGTTGTGCGGAGTAGATCTGAACTGGTAAGTGATATATAAATGTTGTATTGTTCTTGTATTAGATCCACTTGGTATTCCCTTTGGTTGTAGACATCTCTGTCCTACGACCCCCCCATAGCTACTTCGGGTGAGACTGCATCTGCTTCACAGGTGTTTCCAAAAGGGCCAATAGTTAGTGCTTGTTGGTGCGTTATTAGAGTTGAACCCTGGGTTTGCCCTTGTGCCAACAAATGGTTCCATTTTCGGGACATGAATCTTCTTGAGGGAATGTCAAGTTGGTTTCCATCAAAGACAAAGATTCAGAAGTGGATAGAAGATCAAGAAAAGGACTTTGCTGAAGCCCAAAACAAGAACCCTAATCTTAGTACAGAGGATTGGTTGGGAAGGCATATCTTTATTGATATACAAGAGATTTTCTTTGCAGGGATTCATAAGGAGCTATACGAGTGGTTATCTAGATTACCAGATACCTAGTTTGAGATCAGATTTAAGCCACTTGTGGTTTGGACGTCGGTGTTGATCAAGACGGTTAAGAGAGTTGATAACGCCGTGTCAAGAGCAGTGGATCAATGGTTTGATAGTACCATTGGAGGGTATATCACTGAGTTTGTTGTTGACAGAGTAGAATCATATAGCCAAGCAGAGAGATATTTCTTTAAGGGACCTAGAGGAAAATTTTTACACTTTCTAAAGTTGAGGATCAAGATGCTATTGCATGAGAAGAACATATTGAAGATACAGTAGTCTGCTGGATTAAAGAGCTAATGTTTAAGAACTCAGACAACGATAGTGACATAGAGGTTGGACATATGCGCAGTGGAAGGATATTCAGAGAAGTTCCTTTGGCAGATTTGTTTGAGCAAGATCACGAACCTCTTCTACTAGAAGAAGGGTTTTATAGTGGAGAGGAGGAAGAGCTACTAAGCGAAGAACAACAAGGATCCATTGGACCAAGAGAAGAAAAGACTGAAGAACCTTGCCGAGAAGAGCTAGAAACTTCAGGAACTGCGTAGATTGTTGAAGTAGGTATTGGTACTCTTCCTGTTGTTTCAACAGCCTTAAGTAACCAAAGTAACCTAAGTTATCAGAGCACTGTCACTAGTAGTCCACCACATACTCAGTCATGACACCTAGGAAGATCTATGGCAGATGAGATGAAGTTACCCACCTTTAGAGGAGATGGATCTGAAGACCGTAAACATCACTAGTTTCTCTGTGATGTTGTGTGGAGCATTAAGAATATCACCAAGGAAGCTATCAAACGAGCTCAGTTTAGTACTACCCTAAGAGATCGTGCATTGAGTTGGTACATGAAATTTGTCCAAGGAGCTACACCTAAACCAATGAATGCCATTAAGACTTCTCTAATTGTTGAATTCAAGAAACCTAAGTCAGAATCGTAGTGAATTACAGAACTAAAAGAAATCAAGCAGAGAATAGTTGAACCCGTATGGGAGTTCGATCATAGATTTAAAACCTTGACAGGCCATCTGAGTTTTCAAATCCTAGATGAGAAGAACAAGGAATGGTTCATTGTTGCCCTCTTACCACACATCAGAGTTCCTCTGATGCAACAGAAGATTGCTTCGCAGGCTGAGGCGCTGGAGATCGCCGTGAAGTTAGAATCAGCCCCGATGAGAGAATCCATCTCAGGTATGAGTCAAATCTTGAGTCAGCTAACTAGTTTGTCTCTGTAGGTAGAATATATGAAGAAAGACAAGGGACAAGATAAAGGAGAATATATCTAGTGTGTCAGATGAAAATCAGAAGGACATGACAAGGAGCACTATCTCCTATTTCATGAATACTTGGCCTCTGGAGCTTCGAGTCCTTTGAATCAAGTCACCCTACCTTGGTGCGAGGTATGTAGAAATAAACATCACCCTGGTGAGTGCTATTACATGCAAAAATATGCTCAGACACCCACAAATTTGTCTTGCACGTTCTGTAATTCCGTGGGGCATGATGATAGGGATTGTAGGGCTTATGACCTCATGCATGAAAGGTCAAGGGATATATACAAAATTCAAGATGAAGTATAGCAAGAAGGAAACACTACGTAGTATAATTCTTCAGGAAGAGGAAACTTCAACCCTCGCAGTGGATTCAAAGGAAGAGCACGAGGAAGAGGTATGGGTCGAGGAAGAGGACAGATCATATGTTACACCTGCGCACAACTAGGACACTTGGCAAGGGACTGTCAGAACCCTTGCACTACTTGCAGCTATTGCAACTCCTTCAAACATGTTATCGAGGAATGTCTAGCATTGCTGGCTAAACTTCAAGAGAGACGAAGACCTCAGTAGAACCCGCAAATACAACTAATTAAAGTAGAACCTCACGGAGCAGATCCCAGAGTCATTGTTATCACTATAGGAGGCACTGTTACAGGAGAGGATAATGTGATCCAAGGAGAGACTACATAATAATCAAGAGTCATGAAAGCTATAGAGAAGACACAAGTGTTTGATCCAAAGAAAGAAAGACAAATCTTTGAAGAGGCAAGAAACGAATTCGGGAGAGACCAAGGCTATTCATTGAAGACACAACCAGAAGCAAGAGAATGTGGGATGCCTCTAGCATTTGATCAGTCTGCTTCGCCCGAAGATGAAAAAGAGGTGAGTAAACTTGTTAGTTTCTTCTATACGTTTATAGAGCTGATTAAAGATAAGAAAGCTATACAAGAACTGCAAAATTTGGTTGGACAGTATGAGATAGGAAGGGTAGATCCTTTACTGAATAAAGCAATACATCAATTATCCAAGAAAAGAAGGACAAATAAATAACTGCACCTTAATGCTCAGATTGGAGAGTATGATATAGACTATGTGGTCCTCGACTTAGGGTTGGATGTCAATGTCATGACAAAGCAGACCTGGGCACTGAAGGGAAAACCTAAGTTGATCTATTTCCCTATCAGGCTTAGGATGGTTAACCAATAGGCAGTAAGCCCTTTTGGAATATTGGAACATGTCCCTGTGGACATTGATGGAGTAAGGACGTTTGCAGATTTTGAGGTGATTGAGATAGTTGATGATAATTGTCCTTACCTTGTGCTGTTAGGAATTGATTGGGCTTTCAATAATTCCACTGTGGTCGATTTAAATAAAATACGAATGAATTTTGAAGGAGATGGCCTTAGGGTCATTACACCTTTAGATCCCAATGAAGGTCAGTGATACACAGAGCCCATCAAAGAAGAAGACCGCACATATGAACTAGAAAACATATACAAATTAACATCCAAACAACAGGATTACATTAATCCTACGGCGGATGGGAACCTAAGCTGGCGAAGTGATAGCGCATGTTCATTAGATTCAGAAGAAGCACTGGAGAACTGGCAGAACAAAATATACGAAGTATCTACAAGGAAATGTGCTAGATTAACCAGAGAAGTACGCTGTATCGACACAACAATAAGTAACTTATCCACCTTTGATGGTCTAAATCCTTTAGAAAATTTCTTGTCCGACTTTGAAGAAAGTGTACCAACGCAACAATGATTGTTGGCAATGGATGAGTCGTTGAAAGCCACACCAACAAGATGGTGGGGGACACACAAAAACTGTTGAAATAATGTAACTGCGAAGAGCATTCTTATTATTATTGGATTAAATCCCCATTACGGATTAATCATGTCATTATTATTATTATTGTTATTAGATTAATCCCCATTGTGGATTAATCATGTCGGTAATTGTATAAGGAACAAATCCCCTTTTGCGGATTGGTCATCGGACAATTACAAAGGGAAGAATAAGAAGTCGGCCCCAACAGTTATCATGGAAGACCCAAAATTAATTAAAGGTGGGTTTACCCAACCAGAGTGAGAGGTCGACCCTACCAATTGTGACCTTTCACACATGCCAGTCTTGTATAAATAAGAGGCTAGCGCCTCACTTCAAACACACAACTCACTTGCTCATTTCTCTTATGAGGCAAGATGCAATTACCAAAGAGAGGAGGAGAAGAGTGGCACATATCTTGGGGAGGAATTTCTGTATTGGTTTGAGTTATCTCTTGAACATTGTTTAAGCTATTTATGATAAGGAAGTTTTGTTGGGTTTTCTT
>JZKD02S1689380.1:113808-124324 GCA_000966675.3 Picea glauca
AGGGATCGATGAATGTTGGCACTTGAATGGAAGATATGAGATGACCTGGGGAAGTGATCAATCAACATCAAGCAAAGATAATCAAGGTAGGATTAGGTGGTGTGAGGGCTCCCAACATTGCTTCCCCATGGAATTTGGCTTGAATGGAGAGTATTGTTTCCATTGTAGTGTGACCTCTCCCATGAACACCATCATTCAACACCATGACTATCAAGGAAATGTATGAAGTTGAGTTTGAGTAAACACAAAGGTATAAACTTACAAAGCATTTGGAAGTTTTGGAGGTAGACATTCACTTGGAATGTTAGTGGGGGTATTTCCTCTCTTGTGGTTAGATCTATGTCTATGTACATGGAATATAATAACTCAATGTCGACTCAAGGGATTAAGAGGAGAGTTAGACCTTCTAGGGGATGAATCCAAGCAGAAGAGTCACCATCCCCTTGTAAGAAGAAGATGATGCGATAATTATCACTACTTCTCACCAAACTAAGGATTCAAAATCTACAAGTAGGGAGGTCAAGGCCATGGAACATAGAGTTAGATGAATAGGGGTGGAATTTCAAATATCGAGGTTGATGCATAAATTTGGTAGCTTGTTCCAAACATTGGCTTCTCGAGGAATAGGGAATCAAAGTACACCAAAATTGTAGCTTTGTATTAGCATACCAAGGAGTTAATTGCTTGTGGAATTGAGAGCAAAGAGATTCAAGAGAACATTATCCTTCAAATGTTGGAACAACTGGACTCCAAATACGATGTTCTTATTAATGTTCTCTAGGGAATCAAGTTGGACAATGAAGTGGCAATGGAGAAGGAGGTGAAGGTAGAGGAACCTTACATAATAGAGGATGTTGATGTCATTGTGCCATAAGAAGAAGTGAAGGAAAGGAGGTAAGAGGCGCTCTAGCTAGTCCAATTAATGTGGACCGAGACTTTGGGGATTGACTCCCAAACCACATGTTTCATGGTGCACTTGTTTACTTTGTTTTGGAAGAATCCTTTGATCATAGACTCTTTAGGCATATGCCTAGAGTTAGCATTAGTAATCTTAGATTTTGTTTAAAGAAAATCATAAGACTACTAGATAAGCCATTATATAGAGCAATGGGTCTATTCTCATATGTGAAAACAAAATGCGTTTCTATATTTTTTTTTATTAGGGCAGTGGACTCTCTTCTCAACAACCTAATACCCAATCAATATGTACTTTTTATGTGAATATGAATAGTTAACTAACTAACTTAGAAAAAAAACTCTTGATTTATCAAAATTCAAGAAAGAACAAAACATTATGAATGTAAATGTTTTTATAGCATACAAAATTGAAAAAAAATCTACATTGATTTTGTCTTTTTATTTTTTATAGATCTAAGTTTAAGATGAATTTAGATTAGTATTATTCTATTTTCATTCTCATAAATATTCAATACATATTTATTTATTTCTTATTACAATGTTAATAGATGTAAATATTATTATTTCTATTTATTATTAGTATTATTTTGTCAATCTATACTACATTAATGTTACATTACACATCTCCCTTGTACTAAATTATAAAATACATTTTCTCACTAAAATATTGTTTCGATGGAGAGAAATTTTATTAAGAATTAAATTCAAACTAACATTATGAGAATGGTTAACATTTAACAACATGCTCTGTGAAAGACAATAACTTCTAAAATCCTTCAATTTGGAAAACATGACTCACTGGGGAAAATGAATAACCTAAGTAAAACATCCCATTTTTGAAATATCAAAATGTCATGAGAGCTCAAAGGTTCCTTCAAAATGTTATATTTAATATTGTTAATCAATATCATCCATATTGTGATAGCTTCTTAAGTGTCTTGAAAAATAATGGGCAAAGCACTTTGAGAATAGGCTTGCAACTCCATACACTTGTGAAACTACACTCTATGCCCTTGTTGATCGAAAATTTTGTAACCTTGATTTTCCGCTCTTTGGAGGAATAAAAAAAGATGATATCAAAAGAAGCATAGCACAATCAATTAAGGTTTAGAAGGTTGGATTGTCAAAGGTTCATATAATCAAGATAATGTGGTACAACCATCAGTGTGCAACCCCATTTTTCTTCTTTCTCTTCTTCTTCTACACTATTTTTCTCAAGGATTTATGCTTGTATTTCTTAACTAAGCCTAAGGTTGAGATTTTTAAGTGTATTTCTTTTAATTCTTCCAATACTTTTACTCTAAAAAGATCATGGAGTATTTTACAACCATACATGTGACTGACAAATGTAAACAAAGATTGTCTAAATGATTCATGGAGGTTTAGTCCTTGCATTTGGCAAGCTTTATTTCCAAGCATTAGACAATTGGTTTACTGAAAAATGCTTTGTAATGTTGAACATATTTTATAAAACACCACAGAGGACTACTTTAAGGATTTCTTAGGGTTTGGGATTTTTGAACCTGAGATTTTTGGAGTATGCCCATCAAATTCTATTCAGTTTTGAATGCAGAACTCATTTAAAGTTATCTGAAATGATCAACACCATTTCATTATTTTTCTTGTGAGAAGATATGGTTGCATCTTCTGTTTGCATGTGTTTCAGAGGGTTATAATAATGAGGTTGAGCAAGTATTTATTTTGATATTGAAGCCTTTCTTCATCTTTTTATTGTCAAGAAGTTGCTTGGTCCATTTCCAAGAAAATATTGCACTTAAAGAGAAATATGGTTATCAAGAACCATTTCATATACAAATTAAAGCAATAAAGATTTGGGGTTTGTTGTTTAGCATTCTCCTGTTTGGCAGGCCAGTCCAAGAACATCATATATATCTTTCAAATTATAACATAGGAGTACTACCTGTATAAAAACGTAGGGGGGTTTTATATCATCGTGAGGTTATTGTTTAGATATTAACCAATCTTAATAGTGACATTTTTGGCGACTCAACTAGGGATCAATTTGTTTTAAAGAAACCTGATTCTTTTTAGGATTAGATATTATTGGAAAACTAGAAGATTTTTTGTTTAAGTTTTGAAAGAAGATCTAGAGATTGATTCAAGATGATCTGGGTTCTTGAAAACCTTGTTCAAGGAGCACTAAATGGCCTTGAAGATATATTGTTGAAAACTCAGTCACAAATCACTTGTGACAACTTTTATAGAACTAGAGAACCATCCAAGATTTGGGAGGATGATCTCCCTGATGACTCCATCATTGAAGCTCTAGATTTTAAAGAAAATTGCCTTGTTGATTCCACCAAAAAGATTTCAAAACTTCAAGAAGATCTATATGAAGATCCCTACGAGGAATTTCTTTCATGTTGTGAAGATATTTTTCCTTCCCCATCAAGTACAACAAAATTTTTTCAAGCTACAATAAAGGGAGAATGTACACAAAGAAATAAATGATTGCATAGAAGTCCACTCAAATTGCAAGGAGAAGTTCATCCCTTGCCATATATTTCCATGGACAAGTTTCCCATGTTCTTCAGAAATGCTTTAGAGGATGCAGTGAAACATTTGATTAAGTTTGATGGTGCTTATGAGATTTATATTGTGGTTGAAGATGATGTTGCATGTCAGCTATTTATCTTAACTCCAAAGGAAAATACCAGTGAACAATATTATTCATTGCTGCCTGGAACCATCACTAATCAAGATGTATTAGAAAATATTTGTCGAGAAATATTTCCCAAGAAAAGATCCATATTCTCTTTTCTTAAAGTTGATTGAAATCCATATAAATGAGGAAGAGACAGTCAAAGATTTCACTTTTATATCTATGAAAGTTCTTTATGAGATTCTTCAATAAATGTTTCCAAATGATGTCATTATTTTTAGTTGTTATGAAAATGCCTTGCCTATGAATTTGAGATTTTTATTGAAGCAAGAGGGAAAGTGCAGCTGGAAGGAGTAAATGCAGTGAGCTCAAGTCATTGAAATAAATATTCATGAAACCGATGCTAATCCATTAAACTTCCCAATATTGTTCCAAGACAAGGGAGGAATGGATTCAGAAGAAAATTTTGATGAAAGATGTGATTTTTCTTTTTTCATATATTGTTCTTGAAACAAAAAATGAGAACCCTAGAGTTTCAATTCAAGAAGAACACCATCCTCTACATGCTCCATTGAAGGGAAGTTTTGACCTCTCATGTGCTCAATTTGAGAGTAATGATCATAATGAGTTTAAAGATGAATTTAAAGAACCTCTACTTGAATTACACAATGATTTCAATCAATATAATCATGATGAGAATCTTGCAACAGATTCTCCAATGGCACGACCAACTTATACCAAGCCACAAGAAGAATGTTTACGTTGGATAAATAGAGGTGATCATTACTTTACATCAGAATTTTATGATGTTGGTTGCTCATTTGAAGTAGATTTTAATCAAGAAGATATATTCCAAGCATCAAAAGAAGGGCATTTGCAACAAGAGGATCCATGGGTGATATGTTTTATTTCTGAAGATAATAAAATTGTTGGTGAGAAATAAAATACAACCTTACAGTTCTCCACAAATATTCAACAACAATTTATCTTTGCAACCTCACCATGACAACACAACCTTTGCATGAAGGAAGAATGCTTTCAAGACATTGTCGATGAATCAAGAATCTTGGATGTGGTTGGGAATAAGGAGAAAGATGAAAAACTTTTCAAATGGGAAAATTCTCATCAAACCAAAGATAGCAACACTAATGAGCAACTAAGAGTTGATTTTATTGAGTCATGGTTCCTAAGCATCGTTTACCAAGCAATGCAATCAAATTTTTGGCACATCTTGTAACACACCAAGACTGAGCCCCAGTTGTAAATGTGAATATGTTTTATAGGCTAGTGAGCTAGGTTATTATAGGCCAAAAGGCTTATGTGATTATTAGGCCGGAGAACCTAGATGTTAAAGGCCAATGAGCCTATTTTTGTATATGTAAACACTCATATCATTAATAAAATACATTGTTGCATGTAGACCAACCATGATAAAATAGTATGGGGGACTAAACTCCACTAGGAGTGGAAAGGGGGGGCTAAGAGCCTAGGAAAGGGGCTAATATAGAGGGATTATCTTCAAGGGAATATTATAATATTATTCCTAAAAGACTAAGCTATGGATATAACTTATGAAATCCTAAGTTCTTATGGGAAAGAGAAATGAAATACAAGTGGAGAGAAATGAGCTCCTGGAGGGCCATGTGTCATCAAGGCCACATGCAAATAAATGTGGGGAAATTAGTCCATTTCGGACTCACTCAACCATTCATTCTAGGCTCTCCATCAGTCTTACCTCTTGATAGCAGGAAAACCCCCCCTTATCTACACCAGGGTTCATAATGTAGGCAAATCGATTAACCATCTAAAAGTCAATTAATTCTCTATACTACCCCAAACATACCAAAACTCATATGAAGAAAGCAAGGAAAAGGAGATCGGGTAACTATACCTCTAATCCCACGTCTGGTGATGACCTCCTCACGCTTGGAATTTCCACTGACTCCATGCCTCCTCCCATGGCTGACCTGCATCCAAAGATTGATAAACAGAAAACTACAAGCATGTTATTCCATATATAAGTTAGGGTTAGATGTTAGAATGTCAAACATAAACCAATAAAAGTATTCAAGACACCATCATTTGGGACATGAAAATGTAATTCTTTTATTAATAACACAATGATTATACCTTTACAATAAAATTCGGCCAGCGTTCCGCGAACCTGGTCCGGGCTCCTCTTCACCAAGGTCCAAGTGCACCTTATATGAACTTCTCCTCTCAACCTTCTGATCTCTTCTTGGGAAGTGAATGGGCTCAATCAGGGAGGATTTTGATGATGGAAATTTATTTTAAAATGTAAAAACCTTGACGAATCTTAATAATCCTTCATATTCCAAGTATAAAATGTTTGGCGATATTTTTGTAAAACTATTCAAATTTCTAAGGATTTTATATAGTTTGTATAAAATTTTGGCGATTTTTAAGGTAAAATAATTTTATCCTATAGAATTTGGGTGAACAATTTTTAGAATAGCGAATATTTTTTTGGGAAAAACTATGGAAAATTATCCCATGAGCAAAATTTAGCCCCTAAAATCATCCATGTTTCAATGGAGGGAGAAGGGGCTAATGAGGGAATGCTGAGGCAATTTCTCACAAAAGGCAGCAATATCTTGGGCAAGGAGGGGAAGTGAAATCAGGCAGAGTTTCATTGTTCTTATGCTTAGATGTGAAATGATACCCCAACACCTCCTTTTATATGACAAAAGGATGGTTATTCGGTTGGGTGACGGGCTACAACAGGTGGATTAGTTGGGAAACTACCAAATAGCCTGTAATCTCAACAAGTTCCTTGCAACTTTTTATTTTTTTCAACTTTTGCAAGTATACGCGGGCTGTAATGGTGCAACATGCATATGTACGTGAGTTGTAGTGGTGCATCAAGCGTATGTACACGGGAAGTAATGGTGCAGGGCATGTACATCTTCAAAAAATTGGTTTTTAAAGAAGAGCAACTCATCAATGCTTTGGAAAAAAATGCAAGTAAGAGGGCCACGACCATGTATGCATGTGTAGAGAAATTTAGGGTTATAACAGATGCCCCCTAATGTGTGAGGTCAAAAGAGCATCTGATGGCCGAAATACATTACAAAATCTTCACTAGTGTATGAAATCGAGTGAGCCCGGGACCAGAGTTCGGGAGGTGCCATTTGCAAAATAACAATTGTCTCTCTGAGGTGGGCATACCCATGCTCAGGATGAAATAAATCATGGCTGCCAATCAAATACACTGCAGATCCATGTCATATAACTATATAAAGTGTAGCTGTGAGCAATACACAATTTATGTACATCTCAAAATCAAAGATATACAAGTATAGTATCCATATTCAAGAAGCCAATAATGCCCGATGGTTGGAGATGAGGTCTTCATAGCTCAAGCAACAACTTCAAGATCTTCAAAAATCAGGTAGGAGTATAATGGGAGTGCATAACTCACTACCCTGAGGTCTTCGACGACTCATCGAGAAAAGACAAGAGGATCTCAATGATCAAGCAGAGAACTTCATCGATTTTGAATCAGGACTTGACTGGACTTTCGGGATGACCAACTCATGAGGTCAAGAGACAAATTATAGAAAGGCCGACTCAGGTTGGGTGAAAATTCCCTTGGACAAAAGCACGAAAGATGATCAGACTCAGGCATCGTGACATTGACATAAGTTCATGATGTAGGAGGCAACACAAACTCTCCACGTGTTTGGAAGAGTAACCAAACAGAGGAGGACACAACTCTATGTAGCGAGAACAACTTCTTAAGGTCATACTAGATCCCAATGCTTGACGAACAAACAAAAGTATGTTCTTTGTCCAAGGGCGACTCTTTGTGTTTCCAAAAAAGAATACATATTTCCCATCCCTCTTTTTGGGATATTTAATTTTTTTGTCTTTTTCAATTTTTTAAAGAGCCTGAAAAAGAATAAAAGAATGCTACGTTACAAAGGAGGAACGAGTGTCGCAAGAAAGCATATTAGTTCCAGGCGTAAGGAACACACTAATGCTCAGAGCAAGGAGACATGTGCAGGAAAAGGACACTCGTGGAAAATTCCTCCATGGGTCAAGGTGTCAGGTCGCAGAGACAAAGTGATACAAGGCTTGCATATAAGGCATGCTTCAAAGGTTCAGTTGAGAGAAACATGGAGCCGACATTAGGCCAAAGATGCAGAGATGCAAATGCGATGAAACAAGACACAATGAAACCCCCTTCAATGTAATTTTAACGAGCCCAGAGAAGGTAAGATCAGTAGTTTTTTCACGTTAGAGAGTCTGAAAAAATGTAACAGAAGACTCCAAGGAGTACTTTTTTCGGAAATAGTCTAGTCAATTCAAAAAAGGGCTAAACTTGCATCGAAAAGACGTCTATTCAAAACCATTTTAATGAGTGTGACAAAGACAAGATCACTCAACAATATTTTCAAATTTAAGGAGTCTGAAAAGAGATTAACTATGGACCCACAACCTTTTTTTGAATTTAGTCTCACTAGCCCGAAAAAGTATAAAAGTTACTGAGGAGAACTCTTCCGGTGAGATGAATCTCCTGAGGCGTACCTTTTTCCGCAATAATATATAGGCTGAAAAAAGGGGTAAACTCATGCCAATAGTTGTTCTTCTGGACCAATTTAACGAGTGTGAAGGAATAAGGTCACTCGACGATCTTTTCAATTTTAGGGAGTCTTCAAAGAGCGTAACTATGGACTTCGTGGGGGTTCCTTTTTCGTAAGTAATCTCCAAGGCCCGAAAAAGTTGATAAACCAAAACCAAGGAGAATGCTCATTTTTCGTAAATTTAGTCCCTCAAGCCTGAAAAAGGGTTAAACTTATGTCTGAGAACACTCTTATAGCAAACCCAAGTTCCTAGAGCATATCTTTATTTGTACAATTGACCATCCGAACCAAAAAAGGGGTAAACTACCGCCGGACAGACGTGCCTTCAATTTTGATTTTGGCAAGTGTGAAGGGCAACAAGATCGCTCAGAAATATTTTCATGTTTAGAGGGTCTGAAAAGGGCTTAAAGAAGACTCCAGAGGGATACTTTTCTCAGTTAATCCAGGCAAGATCGAAAAGAATAAACACAGTCTCATCGGATGTTTCTTTCAGATTTCAAAGCGAGCTTGAAAGACAACAAAGTGTGCTCATTTGGGAGTCTTAATGGTGAGGCCAAAAATGGTGGTGAATCAGACGAATGAGGCTCAATCTCATAATAATGATAGGACTAAAAAGGACTCCCCAGACTATAGTCATTACAGACAGCATGGACGCCAAAATGCAACAAGGATCTACCTAGGCATCCATGTAAGGGTAGTCTCTATCACCTAATTATGACACTTCTAGAGCAACAATGAATGGTTCCGTGTCGCACTTCGGTGGGATCGATCCTATGGCAAATTGGAAAAGACAACAAGATGCAAAAAGTGGAGGTGAGATCCTAACTTATATGCAAAAAGTTGGAAAAAATGACTTTTACCAAAGGACACCAAAAGGTTACCAAACCAAAAGAACAGTGTATCGTAACATCCAATAAGAAACTTAGAAACAAAATCAATTGATTTCCAAGCCAGGAAAAAATGAAAAAGGGGGTCCAAAAAGTGGCAAAAAGGGCCAAAAAAGTCTATAAATAGAAGTTGACAACTCATTTTCACCATTGCAATTTGAAAATCGACCAAAAGGTGAAAAATCCCCTTTGTTAAAGAAGTTGATTCTGGAAGCTTCAGTGGACGAAACAAACTCCCACTTGGACCAAGTAAGTAGAAATCCATCCCTCTTTCATTTCAACTCCTTACTTATGCATTTCTTTTTGTTTTTGGAGGGGCGCACTCTCCTAAAAAGAGCGGCCCTGCATGTACACAGGCTGTCTAAGGACAGCCCACATATGTATGCAGGCAGAAAATAGTATGCCTGCATACATACATGACTAAGACCAAAACAACCCGCGTACACCCTCAAAAGATTGGAAAAAATTTAAAATGCAAGATCTAACTCCCTTTTTATCTACCATGGAACATGATGTATGTCCATTGGAGGGAGAGGGAACACAAGGACATTGATATATTGGTCGATGAGGACCCTGCTGCCATGCCGCATTGAAACAATGTGGGTTGTGAAAGTTCTTCATGTGTCCATTTATGAAGGCACAACCTAGGCTATTGAATGCCCCGGTTGAATAATAACATCCGGATGTAGAGGCATTCATGATAGAGGTACAATCATTGAATCCAACGACTGAGGACATTTACTTATTGACTGGCCTCTCGAGGAGAGGGGAACCAGTCAATCTGTGGACATTTCCCCTTGGGCCTTTTAACATCGAGGAATACATCCAGATGTACTGCGAGGCCGACACTGAGAAGGCAGGTTCTTAAGTGCCAATTCAAAAGATCACCAGTTTGTCTCTGAGAGTGATCTTGCTACTTATTGGGAGGATTACTGGATCTGCGACCCTTCACCAGGCTTCCCGGGTGCACATGCATTGTGCCATTTAGTGCCAGGAGGCACATATATTCGACTGGAGTATGACCATGCTCACATGAATGAAGATACAATTGACAGAGTGTCGAGAATGCAGCAACAAGAACTTCAGGTTTAGGACTATTCTTTACTCATTCTTCTTCTTCGAGAGTGCCCAGTCTGAGTCCTAGAGAGACTGTACGGGGGCATGTGGCCTCCTTCCCAGCAGTATGCAGATGGGAACCACTACTGCCACAACAGGGGGGAGGGAGGACCATAGAGGCCTTTGACGACAAATTTTTTGACTGGTGGGCACGGCAGATTCTAGCGATAGAGGACTACCCCTATACTGGAATCAACTTTTCCATGGATCCGAACATGCCCGTGCCTCTCGGAGAGGAGCGAGGAGACATAGGTAACATGTTTTTTAAAGTTATTTAATTTTTAATTGTTTTTATATATATCATTTTTATATATGTATCAGAGTACTGACTTTTATGTATTTGTTATGTACAGATGTGGGACCAG
>JZKD02S1689391.1:0-38648 GCA_000966675.3 Picea glauca
AATTTGAGACATATACAAAGTTCAACTAAAATCCTTGAAAAATAAGTTTCAACATCTATCTCTTCACTATTTAAAATTCTTATCATTTTATCCTAGACTTGGTGAAAGTAATGATTCAATTCCATAGTTAAATTCTTATCATTTTCTCCTAGACTTGGTGAAAGTAATGATTCAATTCCATAGTTAAATTCTTATCATTTTCTCCTAGACTTGGTGAAAGTAATGATTCAATTCCATAGTTCTCTTTACTTGGATGACATTATTACATTTGGTCAGTGGTTTTTCAAAATCGACCATGTTGATAGGGAGATATTGATAATCAAATTTCCTTGTGCACCACTCTTAGAAGACCCTTGCCTCCATTGCTTACTTTCCTAGATCAACTAATTCTCATAGCTCACTCATTTACTTCAATCCATGACAATTTCCATCACAATGGACCAAAATGAATCCCCATTTAAGTACTTCCACTTGATGTACTTCATGGATTTGAGTGGAGATAGATCAATAGTGCTAGTTACAAACTTCTTCAAATACCTTGATCCACCTTAATATACATGAGATAATACTTTAGGCTTAGATGTGTTTTTCTGAGACTGCCTCTCCCACTGAACACTACTAGAATGATCACCTCCTCCCTGATGCTTCTTGAAGGAAAAAAGAAGCAGGAAAATTTAACTTCTATTAAGACCTGTACCAAGACAATGAAAGGGATGCACCCTCCCTCCACTTAGGAAATCCTTACAACACTGTCATTTGATCAACAAATCCCACCAACACTGTCATTTGATCAACAAATCCCACCCACACCCCCCTCAGTTGTGGCAAAGGGGATGGAGTCATTAGGCACCAAATTAAAACATTGAGTTGGGTTTGTTGTCCATAACAATAATATCTCACTTGGATGTTAAACATACTAATATGATTTAGCTCAAATAGATTTCTTATAAGAGTTTATTTCACACTCCTATCGTGCATTTGTACTATTGTACCTAGTAGTCCCATGTTTGACCTATTCATGGTCACTAGCTAGTTTATCTCATCTTAATTTAATATGGAGATTTACAAAAAACTCAATGTTGATGAAGTCCATGTAATATAATTTTTCCAAATTTAACTTTTAGTGGAGATAGATCAATAGTGCTAGTTACAAACTTCTTCAAATACCTAGATCAACCTTAATATACATGAGAGAATACTTTAGGATTAGATGTGTTTTTCTGAGACTGCCTCCCCCNTAAAGGAAAAAAGAAGAAGGAAAATTTAACTTCTATTAAGACCTGTACCAAGACAATGCAAGGGATGCACCCTCCCTCCACTTAGGAAATCCTCACAACACTATCATTTGATCAAAAACTCCCGCCAACACTGTCATTTGATCAAAAACTCCCACCCACACCCCCCTCGGTTGTGGAAAAGGGGATGGAATCATTAGGCACCAACTTAAAACATTGAGTTGGGTTTGTTGTCCATAACAATAATATCTCACTTGGATGTTAAACATACTAATATGATTTAGTGATTTCTTATAAGAGTTTATTTCACACTCCTTTCATGCATTTATACCATTGTACCTAGCAGTCCCATGTTTGACCTATTCATGGTCACTAGATGGTTTATCTCATTTTAATTTAATATGGAGATTTACAAAAAACTCAATGTTGATGAAGTCCATGTAATAGAATTTTTCCAAATTTAACTTTGAGTGGAGATAGATCAATAGTGCTAGTGACAAACTTCTTCAAATACCTAGATCAACCTTAATATACATGAGATAATACTTTAGGATTAGATGTGTTTTTATGAGACTGCCTCCCCCACTGAACACTACTAGAATGATCACCTCTCCTTGCTGCTTCTTAAAGGAAATACGAAGTAGGAAAATTTAACTTCTATTTAGACTTGTACCAAGACAATGCAAGAGATGCACCCTCCCTCCACTTAGGAAATCGTCACAACACCGTCATTTAATTAACAAATCCCACCCATAGGTCCCCCCTCAGTTGTGGTAAGGGGGATGGAGTCATTACCGTCATTTGATCAACAAATCCCACCCACAGGTCCCCCCTTGGTTGTGGCAAGGGGGATGGAGTCATTAGGCACCAAATTAAAACATCGAGTTGGGTTTGTTGTCCATAACAATAATATCTCACTTGGATGCTAAACATACTAATATGGTTTAGCTCAAATAGATCTCTTATAAGAGTTTATTTCACATTCCTATCATGCATTTATACTATTGTACCTAGCAGTCCCATGTTTGACCTATTCATGGTCACTAGCTGGTTTTATCTCATCTTAATTTAATATGGAGATTTATAAAAAAAACTCAATGTTGATGAAGTCTGTGTAATAGAATTTTTCCAAATTTAACATTGAGTGGAGATAGATCAATAGTGCTAGTTACAAACTTCTTCAAATACCTAGATCAACCTTAATATACATGAGATAATACTTTAGGATTAGATTTTTTCTTCTGAGACTGCCTCCCCCACTGAACACTACTAGAATGATCACCTCCTCCCCGATGCTTCTTAAAGGAAATACGAAGCAGGAAAATTTAACTTCTATTTAGACTTGTACAAAGACAATGCAAGGGATGCACCCTCCCTCCGCTTAGGAAATATTCACAACATCGTCATTTGATCAAAAAATCCTACCCACACCCCCCTCACTTGTGTCAAGGGGGATGGAGTCATTAGGCACCAAATTCAAACATTGATTTGGGTTTGTTGTCCATAACAATAATATATCACTTGGATGTTAAACATACTAAGCTGATTTAGCTCAAATCAATTTCTTATAAGAGTTTATTTCATACTCCTATCGTCCATTTATACTATTGTACCTAGCAGTCCCATGTTTGACATAATCATGGTCACTAACTGGTTTATCTCATCCTAATTTAATATGGCGATTTACAAAAAAAATCAATGTTGATGAAGTCTGTGTAATAGAATATTTCCAAATTTAATGAAATATGTGTTTCTTGCCTTTTATTGATATAGTATCTTTTTTTATTTTTAATTAGGGCTTTGTACGTATTGATCTTATCGAGTTTTAAGGGCTCATTAGAAGCATCCCTAATGGATTTCCTAGAAATTTTACATTCTTTATCATAGCAAGGGTTGGTTGTTCTATTATTCTTTTTATGGGACACCTCTAAAGAGAACTTGTTAATGGAAGTGGAAAGGGTAGTTGTAAAATTATGATAGAGTTCTTCAATGTTGTCCTTATAAGTTAGGAGTTTTAATTTATTATTTAAACCCTTTAAGAAAATGTCAACTTTACTTTTGTCAAAGCACAAATTCCTTTGATTATCATAATTCTCTTCAATGGTGCTCCTATGCATGGAAAATTTTAGAGTTGGGTTTAAAGGTTTATGATCAGAGTTAGGCTCATGGTCATTTAAAAGGTCCAAAGTTGTTATTTGGTTGGAAACAGGGATATCATATATCACATAATCTATAACACTACTACCTAGCCCATGAATACAGGTCATTTGGTTGGAGTTTGGCCACTTCATTACTCCATTGCAAATTATTAGGTCTTGAGAACTGTAGATCTTGACCAACTCAGTACCAAACAAATTCTCAATTAGGTCTTCAGATCTTCTTTTGTAGCTATTAGATAAAACAAGGTCTTCATCTAGCCATAAAGGATTATGGTTGGAGTCATCACTTAAAAGAGTAGCTTGTTTAGTTGCAGTCCTAGCATTAAAGTCTCCTAGTAGGAGGATATTACCTTCATTTTTCAAATTATAAATATCTTGTTCTAAATTATTATAGGGACTATTTTTATCTAGATTATTTTTCTTATAAAAAGTAGAATTAATAGGTGCAAAATAACAAATTGTTATATACATATTCTTAGCATTGGTGTCTGGAATTTCTATCCAAATGTATTGATTAAGAGGGTCAATCTTACAAAGTTGAATGTGAGGAGAAATACTTTTTAGTTTTAAGCACTTAAAAGTAAGTTTTCTTAAGCAATAAAATATTGAAATTCAAATATGTTTTCATTTAATATTTTCAATGTCCATGCATTTAAAAGGTCATGTAATAGTTTTTACTAGTTATTGATTTTAATATGATTTATGGGTGTTTACCGACATAATTTTAGGTATAAAATAGTGTCTATATATTTTAAAAATATTCTTTTGGGAGAGTAATGATAAATGAATGAATCTTTTTATTTATTTTTATTTTTTTGAATATTAATATTGTTTATATTAATTAATATATTATAATGAACAGTTTGAGAAATGATCATGTCTTTTTTATAGAAATTATTGGAAAAAATGAATCAAAGGCCATTTCAAACCCATTTGTTATGTTCAAGAGAAGCAGTTCAAGTCATGTAAGAACTAGTGCAAGGAGTGCATAGTCGCCTAGAGAAGGGTAAAGTTGAAGAAGTCCCATGCAAGGTGTGAACCGGGCCAACATTGAGCTAAGTGTTGAGGAGCTAAGTCGATGAAGCTAAAGGAGTGTGTGAAAGGATCTTGCAGACCTTTAGAGTCTCGAGCAGAACAAGTGTTAGAATTGTGTATGGAGGACTTAATAAGATTTTTCCAAGTTTGAGGTTTCACAATGTTCAGAGGATCCCTAGGAAGGAATCTGAGGCCTAAAACACCTCCTGAAGTCAAGCTCAAGAGGAGTAGATTTCCTTGCAGGAGAATATCAAATACCAAGAATTTAAAATCTCAAGTGATTTCCTTCATCAGAAGGGAAGAGCATAGAAATCTGTGGAGAAAGAGCTACAATTGTCATCAGATCAGCTGTCAAATCATATCTAGACCATTGGATTAGATCCCTTATGGGAAGAGGAGAGTGCAGGGGGAGGATAGATCCCAACCATTAGATATGGGTGTGTGGATCACGAGTCATTGGATCCACATAAGTAATGTGGAGTTTAACACCTTGAAGTCCTTAGGACTTTGTGGATTTCGACCATTTTCAAATTTGTGCCAAGGATTAAGTGAAACTCGTGATGTCCCAAAGTCCCGAAGCCCGAAGTGGATCTGGGTCGTATGTTTATGAGGACACTTGTGAGTAGATCAGAGGTGGTTCGGAGGACTGGCTATCCGGGAGATCAAAAGTTTGGAAGTTCTCAATCCACCTGAAGCTCCGAATCATGCAGTTAATACTATTCGTTGATCAGGAGGAGACACGTGGCAGTAGATCCTGTGGTCCGAAGCTTCAGAAATCTAGAGGTGTTAAATGTATGTTGGGTGGAGTTGAGAACTCTCGGTGCTCCAAAATATAGAGCATATAATAGTCGTCCATTTTCAAAGGACACATGTCATTGGATCATGGAATATGGAATACTAGCTATACGGGAGAAAGGAGGCATAGTGGAGAAAATTAACAAGTCTACCAAACCTCCAAAGAAGTGGAGCATATCCTCACCATTGATTGGAGTGGAAACTTGATTGGAGATCCTGTGGTCTAGAGGTTTATCACTCTGGAGGAAATGGGAATAAATTTGCATCTTTTTTAATATTCTCGAAGCTCCAAAAGCTGGAGAAAGTCCTCCTCCTCGCTAGTGAGTATACATATCAACAAATCCCCGACTTCGCGAGACTATTAGTCCATGAAAAAAGAGGTGAAAGGTCTGAAGAGTCTAGAAATCCTGAAGCTTTGAATCATCATAGTAAATCATGGTCATTGCCACCCGTGACATGCGACAACATATCATATGGTCCAGAGGTATAACACTCTAGGGAAAGGTTGGAAATAAGTCATTTGGGTCGAGGACTCTCGGAGGATCGAAGGTTGGTGTCCACCTTAGTCGTCCATCATTATGGACACATGGAGGGTAGATCTTGCCTCCTCTAGTTCGACGCTCTGGAGGATAGAGTGTGTTAGGCATTTGGAACTCCCGAAGTCAGGATTCCCAGAGTGGATTGTGGTTGTTGGTTGATAAGAAGGTGTGGTCCATTGATCATTTTCTTATAAAGGTTCACCAATTCAATACTGTAGGGAACTTGAGGTGTAGTGTATCAAAAGTTTCTAAAGCCGGGAGCATAGAGTAAATGTGGAACATTTATCCTTGAAAAGAGGATATTCATCTAATCCATTGGTTCAGAGTTCAATACTTCACAAGTGTTGTGGTGTTGGAGTGGGAAGGATCGTTGAAGCCTAAAATCCCAAAGACTGTTTGAGTCGTCGATCTTGGCGCTCATTAAGGGTTGTTGATCTCGATGATCGTTAAGGTTCGTTGAGGGTTTTCAATGAAGTGAAAGTGGAACGGGTGAAAACTTGTATTTAAAGGAAACACCAGCTTAGGAAAAGTGCCCATGGGTCTAGCATTTGACTTGTGTGTTTGATTTTGGGGGCTTAGTGGAGCCTGAGAGCTAATCCAACTCCTAAATAGAATGATCATAGAACGATAGGTTTCGCGAACCCTGGGAGAGGGTGGGGTCTGCATCAAGTGGTATCAGATCTGATGTTATTTAGTAGACAACCAGGAGGTCTGCACAAGAAAGCTAGTGGAGTAGCATTTTTTTTTGAAAACACAAGAAAAGGTCAAGAAGACATCCTTGTAGGAGAAGATGAAAGATTGGGCCTTTGAAATCTCAAGTAATTTCTTTCATCGGAAGGGAAGAGCATAGAAAGTCACAGAGGAGGAGCTTCAAATTCCTTCGACTCAACTATCAGAGAAGATATGGACCATCATATCAGAGCCCTGATAGGAAGAGAAGCACGCTAGGGTGGATATATCCCAAGAGCTATGCATGTGTATCAAGACTAATTGGATCGAATTAAGTAGCACGGGGTTTAACCCCTTGAAGTCCTTAGGATTTCGTGAATTTTGACCATTTTCAAATTTATGTCGAGGATTAAGTGAGACTTCTAAAGTCCCAGAGTGGATCTGAGTCATCTATTGTTGAGGAAACCTGTCAACATATCAGGGATGGTTCGGTGGACTGTCTATCCAAAAGATTAGAAGTGTGGAAGTGATCAATCCACCTGCAACTTCTAACTGTGGAGTTAATCCTATCCATTGATCGGGTGGAGACACATGGTAGTAGATCCCTCGATCTGGAGCCTCAACACTCCATAGGAGTTTAATGTATGTTGGGAGGAGTTGAGAAATATGAGAGCTCCAAAAGAGGGAGCATATCGTATCCTTCCATTTGTAGATGACACACGTCACTAGATTGTGGAATCTGGAAGACCAACTATCTGAGAGACATGAGGTGTAGTGGAGAAAATTAACCAGTCTCTCGAAGCTCTGAAGAAACAGAGAAGATCCTCACCATTGATTGGAGGGGACATGTGGATGAAGATCATATGGTCAATATATTTATCACACCGGAGGAAACATGAAGAAATTTTCGTTAATTTTAAGACTCACGAAGCTCCATAAGCTGGAGAAAATCCTAGTCATTTCTGCTGAGTATACGTGTCAAAAACTCCCAGACTTCACGAGTCTGAGAGTCTGGGGAAAAATAGGTGAAGGATCCCAAGAATCTAGAACTCCCAAAGCTATGAATCAATGAAGTAAATCCTGGTTGTTGCCACTCCTGACATGCAACAAAAGATCATGTGTTTTGGAGGTATAACACTCTAGGGAAAGGTTGGAAATAATATGTTTGGGTTGAGGATTCCCGGAGGCACAAAGGACAGAGTCCAACTCAGTCATCTATCATTAGGGACACATGGAGATAATATATTGCCTCTACCAGTTTGACGGTCGGGAGGATAGAGCGTGTTAGGCATACATAACTCCTGAAGCATGGATTCTCATATTGTATCATGGTGTTTGGTTGAAAATAAGGTGAGCTCCATTGATCTTTTTCCTACGGAGGTTTTCCAGTTCGACACTCCGAAGAACTTTAGGTGCAGTGTAGAAAAAGGATCTAAATCTCGGAGTGTTGAGTAAGCATGGATCGTTGATTCTTGGAAAGAGGATAGTCGTCTGATACATTGGTTTGTAGTTCGAGACTTTGTGAGTGTTGGAGAAAGTAGGATCACCGAAGCCCAAAATCCCAGAGACTTCTTGAGTCATTGATCTTGGCACTTGTTAAGGGCCATTGACATTGCTGCCTATTGTTTGGTAGTTCTCCCTTTTGGCCATTCAGAGGAATTGAGGTATTGAGAAGTTGAATATCTTGGAGCCTGGAGATTCAGAGCGCTGAAGTAGCGTGCATTCTTTTAGTGCTTGGAGAAGGCCCAAGGTCATATGAGGATTTTCACTGATGTGAAAGGGGATAGGGACAAAATTTGTATTTAAAGGAAAAGGGAGCTCAGGAAAAGCACCCGCGGGTCTAGTATTTGACCTATGTGGGAAATTAAGGACATGTGTTTGATTTTGGGGGATCAATAGTATCTCGAGAGCTAATCCAAATCCTAAATAAAACAATCCTAGACCAAGAGGTCGTGCAGACCCTGGGAGAGGGTGGGGTATACATCTCTACATCGAAAAGACATGAAAGGTCCTTGATAGAGTTAAAGAAAACTATTCTTAGGTAATTACAAAAACCTAAGTGAGAGTTTCAATGTATTACTAAAATCAAGAAGATTAAGAAAAAATAAGGATAAAACATGTGGGACTATGACCGATGGTTCAAAATTTTGTTGGATAGGCCAACGTTCCAAATTCAAGACATACAACATATAGAGTTGTTTATTGTAGGGTTACTTCCCCATATATGATTTCCACTCACCCAACAAAAGGTGATAACTAAAGCATAAGCTATGAAAATTTCCATGCATTTTGAGGCTACACCAAGAGGGGGAGAGACATTGATAAGATTGACATAGGTGCAGTCATAGTTGGTCAATATGACGATGCATTTGAAAGATATGGCAAAGAAAAAAGTCGTGCATGAGCATGTATGGTGTGTTGCATGTCGATATGAGGGGCATCATAGGGATTATCTCCTCGTATGAGGGGAATCATAGGAACCCCATGTGTAGTCGCACCAATATATCCTAATGAGGGAGACAAATAAAATGATCTAGTGGATGAGGATGCACAAAGGTTTTTTATTGAAAACATTTCTAATATCACTAGGTGTAGGGAAGACTGTATCAATCCCACCTCAGATGGAAAGTTAAGCTAGTGGAACTTGAGGTCATATGAAATCAATTCTAAAGAAGCCATGGAAAGGTGGTAGAAAAATGTGTATGAGATCTCCACTCGTATATGTGAAAATATGAATAAAGCAGTGCATTGGATCAGATCGCAATTATGTGATGCCCCACGATTTGATGGAACATGGCTAGTATAGTCTTTCCTAGTACATATGGAGAAGGTCATCCTAGTAGAAAGGATGATTTGGGAAATGGATTTCATGGTTCAAGTAACACCTAGGTGATGGTGGCTGATGCATCACATAAATATCCATGATTTGGTGCAGGTGGTCGAGTTGATAAAAGTATGGTTCTTGCCCATTGCCAACTTCAAATTTGCCAACCAATACAAGGGCACCGGATATCCCCAAGAGAACATTTCATTTTGCAAACGATGTTGGAATTTCAAGATTAATCCCCATCCCAATGGGTCCATTGGTTCATTCATGCTATGGATATGGTTCCTGGGAGCTGGTATATCGAGGATGAACTCAAAAGGAAAATGATCGATTTGACCCATGTATGTGTACAATTTTTCTCAACATTTCTATTCACATCAAAATATCCATCTCAAAGAGGGGCCCTCCTCTGGATTAAAGACTTCATATTTGTTATAGGTGAATCCCCCTACGGACAAGTGGATTCCCTCTTGGTCTCTAGACTCCTAAGACCAAGACAAAAAGGGTGTTATCATTGGTCACTGACATCCTTTTAGATCTAACTAAGCTAATGTATGAAGATGAAGAAGAAAAGTGTACTTTTTTTATGGTGTTTTTCCTCACACAGTCCAAGTTGAGCCTCAATCCTAAGCTCCTTGATAATTCCTGTAAAACAAACAAAGATACACCAAGCTTCCTATTCTACTGATATTATCTCAAAAATAGATCTATCTACTAGAGAAAAGTTCATGTGAAAAAAACACAAAATTGAAAGAAACATGCCAAGCATATATGTATACTAATGAGAACAAATGAAGAATACTTAAAGATCTTTGATGAAGGTGCAATAGCTTCTTCCAGCTCTCTTTTTCCAACCTTTTCTCAATGTAATCCACATTGATTATGCTTCAATGATATCTCACTTATGAGATCATAAGTTTGATGCTTTATATCTTCTTCAATTCCCCCTTTCACCATGAGAAGGCCTCCTTATATAGGCTTGGAGAGGCCTAACAACTTGAGAGATATTTGGGATAAGTTAAGGATTCCTTTCCTTCAATTATGGATCTTCCCTAAGATCGAGGTTTGACCTCAGATTCGAATCCAACTACTTTGAGCGATTGAGGGGATTCTTCCCTGATTTGTTTCAATAGTCCAAAATTCGCTCAAAAAGGGCAATGCTCCCTCAAAAGGGGGCACATAGCATTCCAACGCTCCCAAAAGAGGGCACAGAGCACCAACGCTCCCTAACAATGCATAGGGGGGCGTTTCCTTCCAAAAATGAAATTTGAGTGGGTTTCTCAGTGGAAAAAAACTTGTACCCCTTGTCAATTGATTTCTCCTCTTCAAAATTAGTATTTGAGGTGTCTTAAGTGTCCTTATGATGTCATTGGAGAGATGACATAGGAAATATAACAGTATGATGTTGGCGACACTTGCAACACTTGTGGCCAAACTGTGACATTTGCAACATTGATAATGACGACACTAGGTCACCATTGTAATGAGTGATTTTCATGTGTAACAATGTTTCATCGGTGACCAAAGGAAGCCACACCCATGGTAATATGCTCATATCATCATCTAGTAGAAAAAATGAAAGAGGTTGTCTATTGTTGAAATTTTGATGTCGATAAAATTGATGGTGATGACCCATGGGGAATATAGATCAAAGAATCTAAAGAAGAGCATGCACTAAAAGGAAAGGTGGCTGATATGGATGTAGTGGACTGTGATCATCTAATTAAAACCAGGAAACATAGTATTGGCATAGAGGAAGCACCCAATATGGCCATCATTGGATATTATTGGGATAAGGAGACCGTTACTCAAGTTGTTGACCTACTTAATGAATCTGAGGACTTATTTATCTACAGCTTTTACGAAATGAATGGAATTGCAAGGCCAGTGGGAGCTATGAAAATCTATCTCAATATGGATTCTAAACCGATTAAGATGAGGCCTTATTGATTAAATTCCAAATATAAGGAAAAGGTGCACAAGGTATTAGACATGATGCTAGATGATGGAACAATTTTCCCTATGGAGGAGTTTGACTGGCTTAGTCCTATGGTTGTGAAACTTAAGAAAACCAGTGACATTCAAATCTATGTAAATCTAAGAAGTCTCCACACAGCCTACGTCCATGACCCTTTTCCTACCCCTTTCATAGATGAGGTGCTGGAAAATGTTGGAGGTCAGGAAGACTACTATTTTACAGATGAATTTTCAGGGTATCATCAAGTTCTGATCATAGAGGAGGATCAAGACAAAACCATCTTTGCAAAAATTATGGCATTACTGGTGAAATGACTACCAGTTTATTTAGATTTATGCCAAAATTTCTTCCATGTTGGAGAACTTGTTATGCAAGGATACAAAGTACAATTGGGCATTGAATGTCAAGAAGAAATGGACACTCTCAAAGAGAAACTCATCATTGTGTCGATCCAAGTTTTTTGTAATTGGTGTAAGCTCTTTCATGTCCATGAGATTCCTCATCTATCGAATTGGGCACATTTATTGCGCAACCAAGCGAAGGTAATATTGACCATGTAGTATATTTTACTAGTGGCAAGTTGTCTGAAACAAAAATGAGTTATACTACAATAGATTGTGAGGGACTCCCCATGGTATATGCATTTCAAAAGTTTTTCCATTTCTTATTGTGGACCCCTTTCAAATTCTTTACAGACCACTGCATGCTCAAATATTTGGTCAACAATTTGATATTAGGAGGAAGAATATGCCCTTGGTTTCTTCTCTTTCAAGAGTTCAAATTTGAAGTTGTTTTCAGGATGGGAAAGTATAATGTTGGACCAGATCATATGTCACAGATCAACACTGGAGAGGCTAGTCAAAGTTCATATGATGAAATCCCAAATGTGAAACTCTTCCACATTGAAGTAGCTCTTGATCAATTAACTGATATTTCTGAAACTCTCATGACAATACAGGCTCCACCACGGTATACCTAGGCTCAGTGTCATGAACTAGTGACCTGTAGCACATATTATTAGTTATTTTCAGGAATCTGTATAAGTTGGGTGCAAATGGCATATTTCACATGAGTGCACTAGAAAATGAACGAGATCCCATTTTGTATGAAGAAAATGAGTTTATTTGTAGAGGAGACAATTCCAGGAAGGCCATGACGCAAAAAAATTTACGTGCAAGACTTTCGTGGCCTTCCCTTTTTTCGAATGCTAAGGAATATTGTAAACATTGTGACATCTATCAACATATTGAAAATCCTTGCCAAAGATATGATCTCTCATTGTTTACCATTACAACGCTAGAGCCATTTGATAGATGAGAAATAGATTTTGGAGGGCCCATTAATCCTCCCACACACCAGACATATGTGTGCTACATTATTATGGGTATTGAATATCTAATGAGATGGGCCAAAGTCATGCCAATTAAATATTGTACAAGAGAAATGATGATGCAATTCATTTTTGAGAATGTGATTACTAGATTTGGATTTCCATGGGTGTTGATGAGTGACTAGGGCTCACCTTTTTTCAATGAGACCATTCAACAATGCACTTAGGAGTTCATGATCCATAACCATAAGATACATCCCTATCATCCACAATCTAATGGTATGGTTGAAGATTTTAATAAAATTTTAGAGGATTCTTTAACCAAAGTTTTTAATTTGAAACATGATGATTCAAATCAATGAGTCAATGTTGTATTATGAGCCTATCAGGAAACTTAAAAAGGGATAATAAAGCACACCATTTATATTTTTCTACAATAAATAAGCGGTCATGTCGCTAGAATTTCTAGTCACCAGCCTCAGGGTTTCTCTGGCAACACAAATGAGAGATGAACAGTCCCTTCAACACATATTAGATGAGATCATGGAGCTTTATGATGACCGTATGATGGAGATATTCATCCAAGTGGTTTAAAAGTAGAGACATAAGGCATCGAATGATCACAACATTTGGTATATAATCCTCCATCTTGAATCTTTAGTTTCTTTATATCAAAACAAATAATTACAACACCCTCGCAAGCTACATACGAATTGGTTGGGTCCTTTCTATCTAGTCTACATCAGTGAAGCAGGTTCCACCAAGATGTCTACATTACAAGGATAGTCACTCAAGGGGATTATTAATGATAGTAGGTTGAAAGTGTACTACATCCTACAGGGGTTAACCGTCACTTATCCTCCTATCTCAATCCTATAGTTCAGTAGCATAGGGTTAGTGTAGGATGTACAAAATATTGAAGAATACATAATTAGTAAAAAAATTCTTTTTTTTTGTGGCATAAGATTCACTCTAGCCACACAAATGAATTAGATGGATTAACAATTTAAAAATTCCGAAGATTTCCAATTACAATCAAAGTTATAGCTTACGTACAAAGTATTGTCTTGAGTAGATGATGCACATGGGAATGAGATGAACTACCTTATGATGCATTACATTGAAGGGTCAATTAATTAGATTAAGAAAAATCACCTTTATCTCGACATGTAAGAATATTTTACACCACATTCCAAAAGGCCCATCGCTAGTACGACGGATATGAACCACTATCTCTCCATCTTTAATACTTCACTAGAACACCGTACTTATTCCCGAATCACTCTTCTTGATCGGTTATTTGTATTATTACAACTTACCCCTTCGACCATTTTTCACGATATATATATCCACTTTTTCCCATTCAATCTGTGGAGCAATTCTCCACATCCAATTTTTCTTCGTCCCTTCCTGTAGCCTATAACCTTGATTTTACCCAATCCCTATGCTCCCGTTTCACGTTCCACTACTTTTCCACCCCTCATTTCAGGTCCCCTACCATGGCCTCTAGTCATAGACATTCTGCGACATCCAATTCCTAGTTTGGTCTGACAACTCAAGAACCCATAGTGCAATTTTCACAAAGATTTTCATTTCATCATCAGTTGCTAGGAAGAGGTCCCACCCTCTTATTTTCATCAAGATATTCCTCATATTTCCTTGAATTTTGTTTTGAATATGTGATATTCCACTAGCTCTCTAAGAATGAAGTTGATTTTCCTGTCATCATGCATAATCACATTTTTTGAAAGATGAAATTCTAGTCTCCTGGATGATGATGATGCCCTCTCTTGAGGGAGATTAAGCTAATATAGTAGCATGGTGTTTGGATGGTGGAATTTAAAAATATCCCTCATTCATCACCATAGACATGAGTGAAGGGAAATAGGTAGGAATATGACCAACTAATACTCTCAACCATCACTTACTTTGGGGCCTTCTTGACTCATTCCAATACATGTGACATGTTGCAACTACAACTTGGATAGATGTTTTTCTATTACTCAAACATGAATTCAACCACATCTTGGTTTGATACTTTGGTCCATCACTAATGATGATTTTATATTACTCATTTCCCATCAAAGTCATTCAATAATGCAGTTGGATTAAGGATGAGCCAGCTAATAGTGGTGGGGGCATGTTGGAGCCCAAAATTTTTGGTTAATCTTACACACACACAAATGAATTTGTGCTCGACCATTCCATTTTTTCATACATCCAAGACAACGTGTGAGGATTGACAAGAAGTGTGCGTCAGACCTAGTTTTGATATTGTGTGCCAAGTCCAACATCTACCAAATGCACATTGGTCCAAGTTTTGAATGCACACCATAAATCAAGAAGACCCACACCAGAATCAAGAAAGGAATCACCGAGAAATATCCCCAAATGATTACTGCTAGCAACAAAAGGGAATGTGGAGAAAACAAAAGATGAGTTGGTGAGGAAATTAATATTTCCCCAATTCTAGAAAGGAGGCATAGAATGAAGGAAAGTAGTAGAAGTGTGTGATACTGCTAGGCAACAGAAAAAGTCGAGCAGAATCGATAGAGATAGAATTTCATAGATGAGAAGGATATAAAAGGAAGAAAGGAAAACAAGGAATAATTTTTTTCTACAATTGTTTTTACTATTAAGTTGATTCACTAGGTCAATTCTATGGTTTTTTGTCGAAGAGATCACTCTGAGTATTTGTAGTAATGTAATGTTTTAATGCTTCCAATTGTAATTATGATTCCTTCATATGTCTAAGATTTTAAAGGATGTGCATGGAACAATGTATTGTAAATATGGGGAATTATCTAAAGAGGACATGAGAATTTGTTGTTGTCAAGTATGTTTTTCTTAATGTATGCATGTGTTTAATAGGACCAAGGAGAAAAATAAAGCTACAATGATTCTTCTCTATCGTGTGTTTCTCATGTGGTATTTGGATTTGTGTGTGTATTGTTTTTTCATATTAATAGTAGTATAATTCTAGAGTTGGAATGATTTAATGTAAAACCATATGGATCTCTGTGATTCTCATTGCATCTTGGATGATACTTTCTTTAGTCTTGGCTGAAGATTGATATGTCGATGCTTTGGATTTTTGTTGGTCAAATTTTAACAAAGCTTGGGTCTTAAATCCATGATGTTAATAAGGACACATGAAAGTGTGAAATGACACAAAAATCATCCTTGTCGACAATATGACCAAGGTACTCAACTTCAAACACTCTAGAAACAATTTTAGATTGTTTGAGAAAAAGTCAGTGCTTGGACCGTAGATGGAGAATTTGATCCACATGGACGAGATGGTGTTTCCAAGTTTTAATACAGATGAGAATATCATAAAATAAAACTAAGAAAAAATGATAGAGTAAAGGATGGAAGACATGATTAATGAGACTTTGAAAAGTGGAAGGGGCATTATAAAGAAAAAAATGTACGACCAAGAACTCATAGTGAGTCTCATGAGTGTGAACGACAGTGTTGGGAATTATTCTTTCATCGTATAGATCTGGTGGTAGCCATAACGTATATCAATTTTGGTAAAATACTGAGCCTCATTCAATTCATCCAAAAGGTCATCAATGACAGCAATGAGGAGTTTGTCTTTGATTTTGATTTTGTTGAGAGTGTGGAAATTAGGACACGTGTTCTAGGTCCCCTCTTTCTTGAGTACCATGACCACATGAGAAGAATAAGGGCTAGTATTATGACGAATGACACTTGGCACTAGCAATTCCTTAACAATTTTCTCAATTTCATTTTTTCCTACAAAGGGATGATAAGGGAAAACATTGGGAGGTAAACTACCAAGGACCATGGGTACCTTGAGAAGGGGGAAATCCTCGGGAAGTGTGAAAAAAATATTGTTGTTAGGATAATATAGATTGAAGGTCATAAGGCATATTAGGTGAGAGAATCTCAATTGCTTGAATGGATTGGAGTTGGGAAATAATGCCCGATTGACCTTTTCTGAGTAGATTTTCCATTATGTGGGAATTTATTATATTATGGAGGCCTGCCATGATGCCTTGTAACTTTTACTATTGTCCCTCCTATTGGAATTTCATGGTCAAGTAATTAAAATCAATGGTTATGGGTCCAAGTGCACATAACCAATCGACACCAAGCACAACGGTGTGACCACCCATGTCAGTATAAAACATATCATCTTTCAGGTGATAGTGACCAATTTGTTGGGGCTTATTGTCACATCGGCCCCCAAATTTCATGTAACCAATATTTTCAATCATAATTTGAAAATTGGTGACTTCTCAGATATAGCACATTCTCTCTTGAGAAATGTGGTGACGAATAAAATTATGGGTGCTACAACTATCAACTGAGATAATGAATTTCCTATTATTAATGTATCCAATTTTCTTGAGGGTTTGGGGAGCATAAAAACCAATGAGTGCGTTCAACGAAATAAGTTGTTCAACTTTGGGTGGATCAAAGGGCATGGTGGAATAGTCTACTTAGGCTAGTTATTTAGCCGAGGAATATCAATATCCTCATCAAAAGCATCCTCAAAGATGACCATAAACATATTATTTTCCTTACACTTATGACCCAAAAAATATTTGTCATCACAATTATAAAAAAGGCCTGTAAGTTGTCATTCAACCATTTCTTTGATGGCTAATGTTTGGATCTTGAGATGAGTGGAAGGCGGGGAATGATTTATGGGTTTAGGGTGAGGAATAAAGGATGGTTTTATCTTTTGGGAGGAGACAACTTGTTATTCTTCCTTGGATAATTTATTAGCTTCCAACCAAGTCTGGGGGTGATTTGTTAGGAACTCATATTGGATTTCATCCTTTATGCCACTTGTAAATAATTCCCCAAAGAAAGTGTCATACATGCCCTCTATTCTAAAATCCAATTTCTCAAAATTGGTGATATAGTCTTCCAATATAATAGAATGTCTTAGGTTGGTCAAACGACGCAAATGATGTGTTTCAATGTCAAAGCATTCATAAATATCTGCAACAAACTATGTCCAAGAAACATACCATGGACATGAAGTTTTACACCATTATCACAATTTCTAGCATTTAGGATCCAAATAAAGGACACAATAACAAAGTTTTTCCAACTCATCAATAATTCCATGCAAGGAGAAATAATTATCCATTTGAATTACCAATCCTGCGAGATCCAAGCCATCAAATTTGTTCACCTAAACTCTAGGAAGATAGAGGTCACGATGAAGGGAGTCTGAAAGGAGGTAGGGCCCTAGGATTGGTTCAAAAACTTGTTGAGAATGGATTGAAATTAGTCAAATTGGCCATTCATGGAGTCAAATTCTCCTTAACTTGGTCAGTGAAGGTTTCAACTTTGGAATTAATGAAATCAATTTCAAAAGTAATTTTTTGAATGGTCCCCTTTTTTTGTTTGGTTTCGACTTGCAGGGTAAGTATTTATTGGTTGTGAGTGGTGGCCAATTGGAAATGAAGGGTTTTGGGGAGGGGGAGTGGTTCAACAAAGAAAAAGGTTGATAAGTGATATATACCACAACAATCAGACTAAAGAGAGAAATCAAATGGGATATGTGACAAATAAGGGTGTTGGGAAGGGTGGGTGTGTCCATTGAAAAAACGTCTTAGAAGTGATAGGTACCACAACAATCAAGGAAAGTAAATGAATAAAATTAAATAAGCCTCAAATAAGGGTTCCAACGATACTCCATCCTGAAGAATACTACAATGATAGAATGCCCAAATTTTTAATAGGGAAAATTATTTAGGAATTTTGCAACCTAGATGTAAAAGGAAAGTTTATGTGGCCAAATTTCCCCTTTGTTTCTTCTCTATTATGTTCCATTCCAAAGTATCAAGGTTTTCAAGGTTCCTATAGAAAATGTTTTTCCTTTCTTTTATCTCTCTCTTATATACATGCATGGTCAAACAATAGTACTAGGCCTAATATCTTAGGGAACCAACTAAGGAGTATCAACCATACTCTTAGTTTCACTACTCGATTACCTAGGTACTAGAGAGTATTATTTCCAAGTAATATTATTGGTGCCATTGTATTAGTTAGGTGGTTAATCAACTAATCTATAGCTACTTTTAAGAGATCCAAGGGACTCTTGATATATGTGTAGGTAGATGCGAGTGATGGTCGTGTATAAGTGTTTTTTGATGTGATACTACTCAAAGGGATACCAAAATGGGTGATATAGGTTTTTAACAAGGTGGAATGTTTATTTCAAGTACATGAAACTGTATGTATTTCCTACCTGTAGTCTTCTCCAACCACAATTATACTAACCGAATGATAGATATTTATTTTTTAAATATGTCGACAATACACATCTCTATCCTTAATTTATTTTTTCCACAATTTCTAGGATACCACTTGTAAGGTACCATAGAAAAGTGCAAAGCGTTAGGATACCAAAATGCTAGGATACCACTTGTAAGGTACGATATGTACTGTAATAAGCAGAAGAATAAATATTATGATAAACACCAACAAAACAAAAAAATATAGACAACAATAACACCAATAATGATACCTCTATTAATGGAAATCCAAGTTCACTTGCCTATTCGAGGGAGAAAATTCTAGTAGAGAAATTATCTATTACAATAATCCTCAACACAAGACTTTCTCATGCCTATATACTCCTATTCATACTAATTCTAGATTCAAAAGTACATTATACAAGAAGATTTTTCTAGAAGCATGGACTTATGTTATGTCTTCTTACATTAGATGCATTCACATTATTATCTAGGCCTTATTTACTAACGTCGACCATTATTAAATAGAAAACATATTATTCTACCTACATGAGGGGTTAGGGAGTTTAGATCCCTAATAAGAGTTCTCCCTTCTCTTTAGCTAGTGATGCAAGATGTAGGATTGTGTTAGACTATCGATCCATGGAATAATTGCCTTCGTTGCAGTAGCCACTAAGGTAGATAACATTGTAGGAGAGGACTTTGATACTCGAGAGGAGATATATGGATGTGATAGAGATGATAGTGATTCATTGATATGGTATAGGGCCAAAGGATGATTAGGTTGTGTTGGTGAAAAAATGTAAGAAAAGGATGATGAGAGGCAAGATGGTTATTTCCATTACATTTGGGACAAAATGTGTAGTTGTTAGTTGAGTTTCATCTCTTAGAAAGTAGATACTACCTCGAATCCTAAGAACATATATATTTTATGTACCTCTCTATTATACATATATGTCAACCAACTACTTAAAATATATCTCTCATTACAAGTGGTAGTTATAAAGCTCATATGGATCAAGACCTCCTTGTTCTTAGTCTTCAGGATCCAAAAAATGGGTTCATCCCAAGTCGATTATGGTTTCCATAGAAATGATACTGGCTTATCTCTAGGGTTCCTACAAAGCCTAAGTTCCAAGAGCCATAAGTTTCTAGAGGCTTCATTTTAATCCCTCCCCTCGTCTATCTCCAATGAGGAGGACCTCATGGATTGCATGGAGGATTCGTTGGACAGGTGATTTGTAAACTGCATGGATATTCCACTAGATAGTTCATCACAACATATTTTAGATTCTTTAATTACTCATTTTTTTTGTTTAAAATGTATGAAATAGATGAAATTAAAAACAATACAGAACATAAATAAATTCTCATACACCATACACAAATAAACACAAGGTATAACTTGGGAAACCCAATACGGGAGAAAGTAAATGAAAGTACAAATAAAGATGCTCTCTTTGTGGAGTTTGTGTTGATATTGTGTCTTGTATGGATGCTAAAGAATCTCTCCTCCTTTTCTATTATCTGAAAATACTAGTCCTAGGTTCTCTTCTTAACAATGGAGCAAATATAGTGCTAAATAATGGAACCCCTTCTCTTCCTAGCGACCTGATATTTAACATTGCATGTTAGCCATCTAGGGGTAGGGTTTTGATTTCTTCAACCCTCAATTGTGATAAGATTTTGGACCTTCTAGAATATTATTGAAATTACATACATGGATATCCCCATATGCATGAGTAATGTGGTATTACATGACATCCACTCATACCATGGTAGTCAACATGGTAGGTCAACTTGTGTGAGGAATAATGTTTTCATACAAACTATGATTGAAATAATTTTTGCACCATTTGAAAGGTCACAACATGTAGAATATCCTCAAGGGGTATAATATTTGACCTACAAAAAATGCATTTGATGCATCAAAATGGATCAGAAGGTTTCAAACCCCAATTTTCCAAATTGTGATCTGCCACTAAAATGACCTTGTAGGTTGATTCCTCCATTTTTTTTCACTCTGAAATCATTGAGATAGATAAAAATTGGAGGAACCTTCGAGAGCCATATTGAGGAATTGAACTATTGTTTTTGGGGTTCTAGTTTTTAAAAATTAATCCCACACCCTTGATGATGTGTTACACTCCTATATATTTCCAACGGTATAGACCATGTGTCAATCACAACTGGTATGAAAAATTTATTCCTCTCGCAAGGTGACCTATCATGTTGACCACCATGGTACAAGAGGATTCCATGTCAACCCCATTTACTCATTCATATGGGGATATCCATGTGATGAATGTCAAGAATATTCTATAAGGTTCAAAAACTTATAACAAATGAAAGTTGAGGAAGTCAAAACCCTAACCGTAGATGACTATTGGACTATGTTAAATACCAGGCCTCTAGGAGGAGAAGGGGTTCTATTATATGTTATTGTATTTTTTTCCATAGTAGAGAAGAACAAGTGGGAGTGGGATGTTAAAGTGATGACTTATTTACAAAGGCTTTCTCATGTTCTACAACTTTCTCCACCAACTTCTCAAATGTGATGGATTTAAGTTGTCCAATTTCTTGGAGCGATTCAAGGTAGTGAGAATATGTAGGGTAGACGGCCTTAATGAAATATGTGAGAGGAATATCTATGTTAACTCTAGTGGTTTCAATGTCATGCATCATGGCTTTGATTTCTGAAGATAAAACCTTAGTGTTATCATTCTTCAGCTCTATATATCCTAGCATAAATTTAAGAAATAGGCTGTAACAAATGATAAATGTAAATAAAAAAATGATTAGATGGAGCAGGTATAACCACTCCAAACATTTACCCATTCTATATATAACCCTAAAGATGGAATAAAAAGACGATTGGATATCCTTCCCAAATACTCTCCTTCTTTCTTGGGTTATGCCTGTCTTGATGTGAATTCCAATGTAGTCTCTCTTCAATGTTGAGTCAATTTCCTAAACTACAACATTTTGGTTCTCATGTGACTTGAACCTAGACAATTTTCTAGATATGATCGTGGATGTGGCTCAGAGCTTAAGATTTCTCATTAAATGCTCATGGATGTTAATAGACTACTACTTATATTTAAGATTTTGTGCATGAAAAATGATAATAAAGAGCGAATGGAGTGGTTTGTCTCTAGATGAGATGAAATATATGGAGATCAAAAAGACTTGTAATCTCAAAAGTCACTCATGGATGTTGGTGGATGCTCATTGATCGATCAATGATGCACAAGATAAACAAAAAATGCTATGAAGGATTATCTAAATGGTAATTGTACTCCTCTTGAGGTAATTCTGTCAAACAAGGTGTATAAAGTACAATAAACAAGGGAAATAACTACAAAGCAGCTAGTCCCTGCCTCATATATATTTATTATAGATTGATCTTTAAGATGTTAACATGAAAGGCGATTTCAACAATGATATAAATACGAAAAACTATATACTCAACCTCTTATGACGGATTGATATGTGGTAATGAAGAAAGCATATTAGCAATAAAACAGATATGGTAATCATCATCAACATAGTTGAACCAAACACAAACCAACAGTGTTTAACAAATACAATAATCATCATCAACAGAGTTGAACCAAACACAAACCAACAGTGTTTAGCCATTTTGGATTCTTTCTCTTTTTTCCAAATATTTTGGTACAACAAGGAAATTGCTGACTGTTTTAATGTCATATTCCAAATTTGGCTCCTCTAATAAAAATTACATGTTGTTGAATTGATGGTGAACAATCATATTATAAATGGCACATTGTATTGGAGTGGTTTAGAAAAGTTTGAAAACTACTCAACCGAAAAAATATTAATTTAAAGGGAGATAATTTTTTTCTTAATGAAGAGGAGGGGAGGGTTGAATGGAAAACAAGTGGCCAGACTTATATAAGAAGAGATTAATAGGACTAGGAATCAACACATCAAAAACACTCTATCATTAACCTTCGCTTTCTCTAGTTTTTCGTTCACATTAATCATTCTCGATTCCTTCACCCATTCTTGGCTCTTAATGTCAATAGAAATACTCGCCAATATTCATCCACATGATAACATTCAAAATATATTGGAAGTAAATATTATTCAACATCTCTAAGAAAGTATATTTATAATTAGTAGATTTTAAAGTAAAATTCCAAACAAAAATCAACACCCTAAACAAATGAAGAACCCATAGAAAAATATGACATGTGATGATAATCACAACAAACCCCATGGAACACCATAATTGATAGTTATTAACTAAAAATACATGCTTACTTCCCAGACTTGAAGATAGATGTATAGCTCCATTTATATAGAGAAACTTGACATATAAATACATATTAAGTGAAGAAGGGTTCATAAGAGAACTAAAAAACATAATAAATAAAGTTACTAATAAAAGAGAGTGCGAGAATATCATCCTTTCATGTGGGAGCAATCAATTCAATACCCACTGAAGACTTTATCTCTTCATTATTCGGCTTTCCACCATTAATAAATACACACTTCATTACCTTCCATTTCCAATTCAGTTAGGACAGATTCATTTATTGCATTTATTGACTGCCAAATTGCTCCTCTCCAATACCAACAAAATTTAATTCATCCTGTGACCACTTTCCCAATGGATAGCTTTATATATTTTCAATTTGCCAATACCCTTCATGAACACCCTTAATTTCATGTTATTAGCTAAACAAATCAGTCACCTATTCTTCTTAAACTCATGTGAATTCATATTAAATTCATAATATCCATCTCATTCAATGCTAATACCCTTGAATTATGGATGAAAAAAAGTAAAAATCTCGTTCCAATCTAATAGCACATGTTTATGGTAATATAATGGGTGAATGATTACACGGTAGTATCTTACTATCTAACCATGACATGTAAACATGATGAAAGCAATGATAATTGAATAAATGGTCAATATTTTGCTAAACTACATAATTATTATTGTACTAATTCCATGATTTATATTTTTGTTATATTAGTTGGCATTTCGTGCTAACATACGACCCAAATTGAATATGGTCAAAACTTTATCATAAGAACATGGTATTAATATGGAATACAGAGGTGATCAAATTCACAAAGCATCGCACGGAAAAAGACAAAATCGAATGCTCTAACATATGTTCCTATACATTTTAATGAAAATCATCTTGCTCGATATCAAACGTTCAACAAAATCATAATACGCACAAGGTTTACACTTTGAAGTGGCTATTGTTATCACAAATTGTGAAACCTATGATTTTTTTAGGGGAACAAGTATTTCACTGTTTCCAAAGAGTAGATACAATTTTTTTAATGTTTATTTGATCTACTTTGGAGTGACGCACGCTTCAAAACAATGCGTTTTTTTATTTGCATAGTAATGTGGGAATGAAAAGAACGAAGTGTGAAGAACATGGATATTTTGCACAAAGAAATAGTCACACTATGAAATAGATTTGATATAAGAATCAATCTGGTACTGTAGCCACATATCTTCGCTCTCACAGGAAGGCGGTTTCTTAAAATATTACGACTTTCTGAGTTCCTAAAGTTATAATAAGGAGTAACGGAGAGTAGAGAAACACCTTCGAGCTCTTAATAAGAAAATATAAGGTGACATCTGCCTTCCTCGATTCCGGGAATTCAGTTCCCACCTCAAATATAGAAAAAGGTTCAGTAAGCGCCATATATCACCCTTGCATGTGACTGTCAAAACTTATGGTAGTCCTTGCAAGAAACAAAATAACTCTGTATCCTTCATTCTACCCAACGATCGAATTTTACGGCCAAAACAAATGGAATCCTTCATTCTACCCAGAGCTCAAATTTTATGGCCAAAACCAATGGAAACCCACAGCATAGAGGAGGATACTGGTTTTCCCAAAGCTCCCTTACTCTGTTCTACGGATTTCTGGTCCCTTGAAGAATATTAATGGAAATAAATGAATACCTTTTATGATATTTATCGGCGAGGCTACTGTTGGACATGAACTCGTACAGGAAAATGAGAGAATTCTATTTGTCGGCCCATAGCATCGAGTTATTTCTTCTCAACAGCAATGACATCCCTTCTCGACATCTCCGCTTCATGAAGATCCAATGAAAGTAGAGGATGGATGGAAAACACGCCAGGAATGCTTTGTAGGTAGTTGAACTTTAGTTGTAAGAAGATTACAAGGTTCACATCATCTACAATATGGAAGTCATTACAGAGAGAAAACAAATTTAGATTTAAGTTTGTATAATAGGAATAGTCTATTGAAATTGAACACTATGACAACTTAGATATCCAGAGATAAAAGTCTAGTCTATTCAAATTCAACACAATAACAAGAGAGATATCTAGCGATAAAAGGTCGAGGTATGGTACCTGTGTATTTTCTTTTTAACACGTAGAAAAGGTATATGTATATTCATATATGTATATAGATAGACAGATAGATAGATAGATAAAGAAAAAAGAATAACGATGAGGAAAAGTATGGTAAGAATAAAAATCTCGAATGAATTTGGTGGTGTATTAATAGATAGGTATTGCCTTGCAACAGGGCACATGTATTTCACCTATGGACTTTAGCAGGTGCCCAAATTCCTTCTTTTCTTAAATTACTACTTCTAGATAGCAGGCCTAATTCCTTCGGGTAATTGCTACCAAGACGGAATCATTACGACCATGTGCAAGGAAGATGCCAAATGGGATGAGAGGGACTATCACAGAATAATCCAAATGCATGCGTTAGCCCCTCGTTCCTTCGACGCCATTATGGCCTCGGTATCTCGGGCCCATATGAAGCAACATATGATGAAATACCAGTGCACTGCACATGTTTTCGATCTAACCAAGGACAAAGGAAATGACAACGTTGAATGAGATATGAATGTGCATTATAACCTCATGGATTCTTTCAATAAAGAGAATTTGGACAACGATTTGGTGAGGGCTCTCAAAATCCTCATTGTTGTGGAACACATCACAATGATGGTCACGTGTTGAAGATCGAAGTGTCCAGCGAGACAAACGAGATAGATAAATACGTGCTTGAAAATAGAGGTTGGTGTCCACTGATATCTGCAAATCAGATGGGAAGTTGCAGAATGGGAGTACATCCTGCAACTGCTTGTGTCGACGAGAATGAAAAAACGTTTTAAGTTGAAGGATTTTGTTTTCCCTATTGCACTCAGTGTAAAATCTATGATTACTATGGAGGACATTGTTCTCTGCATTTCTCAATAGGTCTCAAAATTCCTACAAGAAAATAATCCCTGGCGCAAACCCATTCCTTCCAAAGGGCTACTTAAGCTCTCGGTATTGGATCGTTTGAATCTCTGAGTAAGAGCGACTCCTTGGGTCCCTGCGACACCCAAAATTACCTTAGCCACACACAGGGGCTCTTCCGCAAATGACCACGGCTATGACCGTGGGTCTGTCTCCTTCGCGGTTTTGGATTTCGTGGATATTTTGAATCCTTTCTTCACTCCGCCCCAAAGCGCTCAGCTTCGAGTCTACGAAATTATGCCACGCCTCTCCTCAAATTCGTCGGCCCCATAATGGTTCAGATTTTGTGACTCGCGAAATTCTAGATCTTTCATTCACAGCCTCCAATCTCCCGAATTTCGAGCTCTTGGATCCTCATCGCCACATGTTCTCTTGTGATCAATAGTCGAGATTGAATCGTGACTTCAGGATTCGCGACCCGACTTTCGTCAAGTTTCCAACTTGTCTAACTACGAACTAACGAAATACTTCACAGCTATCCTCTATGTAGCTTTACCATATCTAACGGTCTGGAATCATTCTTCTCTTTCAAAGAACGAATCTTGCACTCACTAGCTTCGAAAAGAAATTCAAGGTCTCCTTTCCTTGAAACTTTCCACCGCTCTCCCTTCTGAGGTTTCCTCCTTTGATTTGTTCTCCTGAGAAATCTCTTTGACTCCTGGTCAAATTCCTGGCCTGTGCACACTTTGCAATAGACTTCTCTCCTCACTCGCTCTTCTGTGAATGATTTCGCACTCCTTGCAACTGTCGATACACTCCTTGTAGATGTGTATGTTTCGGTATCTCTCGTGAGCTTTCGAGTCTCAATAGAATCAATCACGCACTCCTTAGGGACACTATGCACACCTTGCACTCACTCAATAAAGAGAATTCATTGGAACTATCTACCTCGCGCAAATGACTCATACATTCAACAAAGAAAATGCAGACATGGGTTCAAAAGCAGAAATAACATAAAATCTACCATTCATTCAGATAGATACACCCATACACACATTTGGGACAGTCTACCTCTGTTATATTCATCCAACTGAAACTTACATACACTCATACAACTTTTTCTGCATCTCCCAACTCTTAGCTTACATTGGCAATCTACACATACTAGATTCAACAACATCCCAACCTATATTTGACAACAACAACTATTGGGCAATATTACAAATCTTTGTACAAAGAGATGCTCTTTGAGCATTCCCTCCAACTACTCTATGCTACCTTAAATAGAATTAAATGACATCACCTACTTAACGTCTATTACAATAAATATTGTGTCATACAAATAAGAGCGCAAGCTCCAAATCTGTATTGTGATCCGATTCTTAAGACAAAATACATTGCCCCATCAACTTTCTTGATGGCAAAGCCTTCAAACATTTAAAGACAATTATAACTCAAAATTTATGATACACTGATCAGTTTTGAAATTCAAAATATTTGTCCCAGCTGTTATACATGTTTGCGCTTTGTTCGTGATGCTCCTGCATCAAGCCCCCTCCTCCACTTTTTGATGGAGTCGATACGAAGTATTTTATAAGGCAAGGAAAATGATCTGGAATGCATGCATGCAGATAGCGAATGCTTTGGAATGCATGCAGATAGCAATAGCACAATCGCAAGTATACACTGCAACTTCTAGACATGCATCGACTACAACGTCACGAGAATGGAGTGCAGGGTAGCTTCTGGACATGAGTGCAACTTCCTAAATTCGTTTTATAAAAATAATTTTTAATTTTAATAAATAATTTAAAATAATCGCATATACCACTGCAAATAATATCACATCCAAATTATTTCAACCAATCCAAAATTCAATGGAGAAAATTTAAATGTATTGTATTTGGTTAAAAATTTGAAATAATAAATATATACTTAATAACCTTGTAATATAATTTAAATATTCCACAAAATATACTAATTAGCCCTAGCCGAAGGAGGGACTAATAATGAATGTTGCAAGCTGCTTTTTGCATGGTAACGATATATGATATTGTTTTCTGTGGATCTTCTAACAAGATTGTTAAGTTTGAGAAGAGAAGAACGCAATTTCATTGCGTAGTGGTTTTCAATAAACTGTATTGTTGCATTCTATTACAATCTATGCTCAGATCAAGAAAGCGCACAGTATGTATTACTTCATGCTAGAAGCGATGATACTCGCATTTTGGGCGTGTCATCCATTTAATTAAAAAAGCCTGTGAACTAAAGAACATCTAATAGTTGAGAAGAAAATAGCTAGCTCGTTGCTGCATGTCAAAAATCATTAGTTTATGTATGTAAAGAAAATAATTGGCTTGCTATTTTTGAAAGAAACTGTAAAAATTGTTGCAAGATGATTATTTTATTCCCGTTTATGAGAAGATTGTGAAAGTATTGCACAAAGGAATCCTAGAGATTTTTTCTGCTCTCATAAACCTATGAAATCATATATTGGGCCGACCTATTCACTACTTGAAGTTCGACCAAAATGGTTTTGTCGATATGGAGATATTGCACATATGCAGAAATATCCCATGTGGAGTATGTTGATGACTGATAGAAATTGAATTCGTGCCGCAACAAAGTCACATGGCATATGATGAATGAGCATTGACCTTAAAAAATAAATAAATTTTGAAGCCATTTTTCGATATATACAAAGAGACCACATAGGATCGATTGACCTCGAACACATATGTAAAATCCATCGGCCTGTCAGATGGAAGTTGATTGAAATTCGGTCAATGAATTATAAGCTATGAATAATTTTCTTAAAACATATTCAAAGTTGAAAGGATTATAAAAAAATTGGAAATATTCTCAATAGAACCATGGTTGTGAAAAGCACATCAAATTGGAGTTTTAATCCACACAATAAAATTAGATTGATATATTGGTGTGAAATAATTTCAATCTAGAGTTGGATGATAGTACACTTGGCCAAGAAGATGGGTACATACTTTCATAAAGTAAATTGATTATTACATTAGTAAAAAATTGTGGCATTGATATTAAAATGTCATGAAGTATTTGGCCGAGAGTCATGGAGGGTATAAAGTTTCATCAATCGAAATAAATGTAATATAAAGGGAAATGGAGTCTTGAAGAGGAAAATGCATTACATGAAGTTCATCTTATGTCAAGTTGAGTCTAATTTAGTTAATTTAGTTGGAAAAAAATAAAAATTGATCTTTATGTTTTCGACTGATTGTTTGCACATCAGTCAAGGAGGGGTTAAAGTGTGAGGGGTACCCAAAGTGTCTTTTTCATTGAGTCGTTAAGCCAAGTCATAGTCAAATTTTCCTTCATGTAACATCAAATGCAAACTTAATGATAAGCATAGAAATGGTAGGTTGGCCGAAGCATGGAGCTCTACTGTAAGTTGTTGTGCAAGTGCGAGATGAGCCCAAGACGAGTCACTCATCACTCCAAACGCACCACACAGAAGTGTAACGATAGGATCAAGAGCACCATTTTTGGGTGGGAGAAAAGTGCTCATAGACTCATTGAATGCACAAATATCTAATGGATTGAAGACAAAGGCTAAAGAGTAGCATGCCATCAATTATTTGCACACTTGTTCGGGACGAGCAAGGAATTGAGTGTGGGGGAGATGTTTAGGGGGGACTCTTAGGTCATAATAGTCATCACATATATGTTTTTTTTTTTAAATAAAAAAGTGGAACCTGCTATATTAGATAGACAAAAAAACTTTTACAGAGTATACAAAAGTGTAGGTCTGATGTCACCAAAAATGTTGCCGATTACCGGAAACTAGCATAGGTGGAGGGCAAGTAGCATGATAAAACATCAAATAGAGTAGCATCTATCTTGCCCAGAGGAAACTAGGACAGATGTGTATAGTCCAAATGCACATAAAACAGTAACATAATAAAACTAGGAACCAAGAGAGCATAAAAACCTAGGTGCCTGGTGACCTATCGTCCTCGCCAATCTCCCACGTGGACCCAACCAGGATGGCGAATGCTTGCGCGCAGAGGGGGCATTTCCACTTCGCTGGAGCATTGGAAAATGCATCGAGGAGCATGTCCATGCGCTGGCCCATGAGGAGGGCCCGATGCTCCAGGTCAGACATGTGGCCACGAAGGTCGAACACTAGAGCCAGGTGCTCTTCCCAGAGGAGAGAGCCATGCATGCTGCCACCCACGTCGCTGAGGGGAACATTCCTCGAGTCCACCACCACTCCAAAACTAGCATCGAACACCCTCTGCTCTGCATCAACCTCTGCACTCTTCGTTCCTGCTTCATTCACCTGTATGTCATGGCTGCTAAAATTGTCATCGTCGGGCCAGGGGATTTCTTCCACAATGTAGCCAGGGGTATTGTCTTCCTGTGCCGGAATGGGTCTGCATTCCTCCCGATGAGTCACCTCAGTGGCCCTCCATGCAATCGACAGGTCCTCCATGAACGGGTCTTCCACCACTATGCAGGGGGGAAACTTCTCCTCAGTACCAGCTTCCTGCCGGTCTCTCGGTGTATTAGCCTTGACGTCTCAGCTGCAGCCAACTCCCGGTTCAACAATGGTGGCGAGCCGCGCTAATTTCTATTCCTTGGCTTTCTTCCGAAGAATAGAGGTCGCCAGAGCCAAGGCGCATTCCAATTGCTCCTTCCGTCATTGCTGCGCCTTATGTGCATCCCAAGCCACGCCACGACGAGGTCTGCCTCTCTTTCGAGCCATGGTGAAAAAACAGAGCAATTGCAGGGAAAGGCAGATGAGCCAGGATGAGAGCAGTTGTAGGTGCAAGGCACGAGAAAGCCAACTCTGTCTCGTTACACACAGAGAAAAATACAACAAAAATGCAGAATGCTGGGGCGCGATGAATGTTGGACTACACTAGAGCATCCAAGCGAAAAGCAAAGCTGAGGCAGGTGCAGTCCCGCTCTGTCTGGGCATATAAAAAATCAAATAACCAGGAGCTGAGGTGACCTGCCCTCACTTAACCCTTGCCATCCCGAGTGCGCTGTGGTCATAAATGATCGCGTGAGGGAGAGGTCCCTCCATCCTGTGGCTGTAGCTATGGCTGTCCCCCATCGTTAATGCAGACTTGTGGGTGGCGGCCATCGACATTTATGCCCAGGCTGAGTGCGATTCCAACTGTTTCCATGGAGCTACATGTGACCCCATCCGAGGCTGGGAGCTCTCTGCAAGCAAGGTCTCTACAACACCTTGAGAGATTTGTTTCTTCAAATACATGGCCCTGCCAATATATGAGTTCTGCTTTGGCGTCAATCCTTGTATTTGCTAGGTGATCTGCAACCTTGTTGGCTTCTCGTTTGACATGAGAAGGGATTAGGGTGAGATTGGAGTTGGTAAGATTTCCAAAGTCCTCTAGAAGTCCAGAGAGTCTCCAACTGGGGGAGATCCGCTAGGGGGGCTTGCCGTAAAGCATTTTGGAGATAAGTTGGATTATTACTTGGGAGTCTCCTTCAATAACCAGTCGATGATACTGATGTTGAACAACGACTTGGAGGCCTCTTACTAGACTTGTGAGCTCCGCCATGTTGTTCGTATTTTCAACCAAAAAGCCAGCTATCATATGAATAATCTTTCCCATGTGGTTCCGAAGGATGGCCCCAAAACCAGCTAGTCCAGGGTTACCCCTAGAGGCCCCATCGAAGTTGAGCTTGAGAAAATCAAGGGGGGGTGGGGTCCAATCCGTGGGACTATTGACCCTCCCTTTTTTGGACTTCCCCTATGGCTACATATGCATTTGCAAGTTCCAGTCTTCCAGAATGATCTTTTCCTCGGGCTTACACTGCGTGTCTTCGTGGAGCCAGGACTTTCTGTGAACGATTTCACGAATGAGTCGTTTAACCCTTTCCCAAGTAGTAGTAGAGGGGGACTGTTTGGAGTTGAAGATTCTCTTATTTCTTTATTTCCAGATTGACCATAGCGTGAAGCCCGGGAGAAATTGCCAGATGCGCTGGAGAATTGGGTTGTGGAAGGATATTGTTTCCCAATTTACTAGAGTGTCCCGTATGCTACCTCAATTCCGCTGGGATCGTCGCATGGCTTGGGCTCCCCAATCCCAAATCTGTTGACTGTAGTGGCAATTGTTGAGGAGGTGTTCCATGGTTTCCTCGCTTTCCTGACAGAGGGTGCACCTAGAGGGGCCTGTGAAGCCTCTCTTTTGGAGGTTGTCCCAAGTGAGGATGCAGTTTTGAGTTGTGAGCCATAGAAAAGAGGAGACCTTGGGCCAGAGAAAAGGTTGCCAAACTTTGCTCCATATTGTATCGGAGATCTGGTTTGGTGGATTTCCTTGTAAATGGTAAGCCTCTTTGACCGAGAAAATGTCAGAGGTGGAGTGGCCCCATCTAAGTACGTCCGGTCCTTCTTTACTCGGAATTTTCTGGTATTGCATGCATTCCTGCCACGGTAGAAGGTCGATCTCCTCCGTAATCTATAGATCTGTTCTACTAGTTTTCCATTTTCTCTAGGGTTGCCTTTCTTGAGTTGGGATCCAAAAATCCTTAACATTTTTGAAGTTGTTTTGTCGTAAATTAAGCTTGATTGTGTGGAGGCTTTCCATATCATCAAGAGGGGGTAGTTGTTTCCATGAGTCCTGCCAGAAGAGTGCACTTTCTCCATTTCTTACCTCCCATAAGGCATGCTGCTGTATTAGGGGGCGATTTCGCCAGGCGGTGTTCCAAATATTGGAACCTTGCGTCTGTTCATTGAATCTTATTAGTTGGTTGGATTGTGCATTCGGGGCATACTTTTGCTTCCAGATCTGCGCCCAGAGTTCTTGTGGGTGTTGGAGCCACCTCCACCACATCTTGGCTCCCATGACTTGGTTCATCTTCCCCAGGTCTCGGATTCCCAGCCCTCTGAGCTTTTTGGGTTTGCAAAGTTTGTCCCATCCAACTAGAGCCCATTTCTTGTTGTTCTGGTTTCCCTTCCACAAGAAATTACGTTGGAGGCTCCTAATAGCCTTGATAACTGAGATGGGCAYGRCCAGTGCTGTAAAAAGRTATGTGGRMAGAGCTTGAAGAACTGACTTGAGCAGGACCAGTCTGGCARYAATATTCAWTGGTCTGAAGGTCCAGTTGTTCAGCCTGTTGGATATGGATAATAGCAAGTTGTCCCAAGAGATAGATTTCGTTGACTCTCCGGTTAAGGGAATTCCTAAATAAGTGGAAGGGAGGGAGCTTCTGGTTATGTCAAGAAGTCTTGAGAGGTGATCCTAAACCGAGGCTGGCGTGTTAAGGAAATAAAGTTTTGATTTGTCCAGGTTAAGCAGCATGCCAGAAGCGTCCGAGAAGTCAGAGAGGATTGAATTGAGCTTGGTGGCTTCTCTAACCATGGGGGTGTTCATGAGGAGTGTATCATCGACAAATTGGCTATGTGAGGGCGTTGGGTAAAGGTTGTGGAGTGGCAGCCCAGTGAGTGAGCCTTCAAGGACCGCCGCTTTGAGATAGCGACCTATGCCCTCTGCCATGATAACAAAGAGGAAAGGAGAAAGGGGATCTCCTTGCCTGATACCCCTAGTGGAGTGAAAAGGTCAGGAGGGTTTGCTGTTAACAAGGATTGAAAATAAGGGAGAAGAGGTGAGCATGAGAATCCAGTTGACCCAGTGGTTAGAGAAGCCAAAGGATTCCAAAACCGACTGCAGATATTGCCAGCTTAATCTGTCAAAAGATTTTGAGAGATCAAGTTTGATAAGCATACCTGGTATTTTGCTCATCTTTAAGGAGTGGATAACCTCATTGGCCAGTATGACATTGTCCATGATTTGTCTGCCCTCCACATAGCCAGATTGCTCATTAGAGATGATGGTCGGCAGTACCGGTCTGAGGCGATTGCCAATAACCTTTGTGATTATTTTATAAATGACATTGCAAAGGGAGATTGGTCTGAACTGCTTCGGGTGAGTGGCACATTCCTCCTTGGGGATGAGAGTGATAAAGGTCGCGTTTAAAGCAGAGAGAACTTGACCTGATGTTATGGATTCTTCTACTACGAGCCAAACATCTTCCTTGATCATGTCCCAACAGTAGTGGAAGAAATTCGTTGTGAACCCATCAGGGCCTGGTGCCTTACCAGGGGGCATGTCCTTTACTACTGAATCCACTTCAGAATGAGTAATAGGCCTTATCAGTGCTATATTCTGCTCAGAGTTAATCAACTTGGGTATGTGTCAGATGACTTTTTGGATGGCCACTTCCCTGTTTGTATTGGTCTCTGTGAGGAGATCTTGGTAGAAGGAGTTGAGTGCTTCCTCTATTTGGTCATGATCTCTTATTGAGTTGCCTTGATCGTCCTCAAGCTGGGTGATGCGATTGATGTATCTGTGATGTGTCATCGCCCTATGAAAGAATTTTGTGTTGCGCTCCCCTTCTTTAAGCCATTGGACCCTGGACTTTTGCCTCCAAAGGATCTCTTCTTGTTCTCCACAGGCTTCTAAGTCCACCATGACTCCTTCCTCTTCCCTTGCCAGGTTCTGAGTTTGGCTCCCTGTTATGAATGTTAGTTGAATTTCTTCGAGTTGGCTCTCAATTTCCCTCTTCCTAAGAAGAATGTTTACAAAGGTGGACTTGTTCCACCTTTTTAGATGTAGTTTGAAGTTCTTGAGGCGCTATTGGAACTTGTACATATGAGTGCCATGATCAATTTCTGCCTGGGCCCACCAAGTGTGTGCCAGCTGGTTAAATTTTGGGTGAGTAAGCCAGAAATTTTCAAAGCGGAAGGGCTTGGGCCTAGTGGGGAATCCCGGGTCCAAACAGAAGACTATGGGCCAGTGGTCCGACCCTGATTTTGGTATAATATTTTCTTCCATTGCTTGATCACTTTCAAGGAGTGCTTCTGTCACTAGAAAGCGATCCAGCCTACAGGCCACATGTTGGTGCCCTATTCTTTTGTTGGACTAGGTAAAGATTCCATTCTGGGTTTCCATGTCAACCATATTTAATTTCTCTATTAGGGTTTTAAACTTACCACTGTCCTGCTCCAACTGTTTTGTTCCTCCAGTTTTATCCTCCAGAGTTAGGATCATATTGAAGTCGCCTCCAATGATCCAGTGCGGCGTATGTATGAGGGTTTGAACATAATGGAGGGTTTGTATAAAGCCCTCCTTGTCGTGGACAGATTGCGGGCCATAGACATTTGTGATGTCTCCTTCCTTGGAGGAGGCTATAGCTATGAAGTAAGCTGTTAGGGTGTCTTTTGTGGAGAAGGGGTGAGTCAGAGTGACCGTTTGTGGGTTCCAGAGGATGGCCAGTCCTCCTGTCGTGCCTACGGAGTCCTGAAAGAGGAATTCCCTGCCTCTCCAACTGCTTCTAAAAATACTTTCTGCCTCCCGTCCTGCACAGTTGGTTTCCTGCAATAGTAATATATCTGGATTCTCTGTCTTAATACAATCTCGGAGGATCCACTGCTTGGATCTTCCATTAAGACCTCTACTGTTCCAAGATATAGTCTTCATCATGAGGATGGTGGGGGGGCGGTGGAGATATCCCTCTGATAACCTCTGTATCTGGCCCGAGTTGATCATTATGTTCCCTGCCTCCCTAATGAGTTGTTGGGATGGTTTGTGTCCTCGCCTCTTGTTTTCCTTGGTGGATTTTTTGTGCTCGGGGCTGGGATCTGACGAGATGCCCAGCCTATATATGGAGCCCGCCGTGGAGTCAGTGAACACTTTGTGCACTTTCCTGAGCCGTTCTACTGGAATATGTTGCAAATCCTTTTGATTGAGGGCTTCCTCCAGTTTTTCTAGGTCTATTTCTACGAGATCCGTTTCATCAATAAGCATATTGGTGTCTTCATCCCTACCGGATTGTGTTGATTGAGTGGTTGCCTTTGGATGAGTTGTGTGTGGTACTTCAGGGCTTTTACCTTTCTCTTGCATTGATGCTTGGAGGGGGTTCTATAATTCTGCCTCTTTCTGTGGCTGATTGAGAGTCTCAAAGGAATTCTTGGAGGGGGCCTTTGGGGCTGAGCTCTGGTTCTTCTTTTTTGACGTATTCTTTCGCCTTCCTGTGATGCTGGTAAAGTTGTCCTTCTGCTTGGCTTCAACGGGTTTAGGGGATGAGGCGTTCAAGGGGAAATCTCTGAACAAGTGGTCGTTCTCGTGGCACTTTCGGCATCAAAAGGTTATGTGTTCGTAGTCAATTGTCTGGTTCCAGTCCTCGTCCTGGTATTCCAGTGTGATAGAACCCAGAAAATCTTTCGAGATGTCCATGTAGATGCAGATACGGGCATATGAAGTGTATTTTCTTATTTTTGTGGCTTCTGAAGCTTTGACATATTGTCCCACCGTGTTTCCTATACCCATTAGTATTTCTTCCAACCAAAATTCCTGGGGCAGGGAGTACAACTGTATCCAGAACGGGGCTCTTGAGAAGTCCTCTTGCTCTGGACTGAATCTGTCGGTCCAGAACCTTAGAAATAGGCCTGTTGAGTTATAGAAGTATGATCCGTTGTCAAATATTTTGTCCTTGTCTTCTAGGTTGTACAGGATAATTGTAAAGAAGCCCTTGGATCTAAGTTGTACCTCATAATCTCCTTTAGGGTTCCACCAGTCCTTTATCCAGCGAGTAAGATCTCTCTCGGTAGGCCAGAGGCCCAGGAATTTTCCTATCAGTGTGTGGTCCATCATAAACTAGGTGTGTTCCCCCACCCTTGTCGATTTGAAATGATAGAGTGGTGGTTTTTCCATTTGTGGAATACACTTACCTGGCAGCCAGTTTTTGGAAGCTTGCGGATGGGATGTGTTGGGCTCGAGTTCCATTTCTTTGCTGAGACTTTGTTCCTTGGTAAAAAGCTGCTCCCTCAGATGCACCGGTGGCTCTAAGGTGGGCCTCTTAGCACGGGTTCCAGATCTGTCACTGGCGGCTATGTCATTGTACGAGTGGGGTTTCCACCCCTCTTCCGTGCTCATTGTGTGGAGTACAATAGCCTTGTGAGGCGCTAATCTGCAGAGAAGCAAGGCGGGTGGCAGTGTAGAGCAGCAAGGCGGGTGGCAGTGCTCTGACGTCAGAGCACGCAACATACAGACACGGGGCTTGGTTCTTTAGTGTGCTAGGGTTCTTCGGTGCTCTAGGGTCGTCACTCGAGAAATTTTAAAACCAGTCATCACATATATGTTATTATACATTAGACTACATGATAATATGTCATAAAGTAAGAATACATATAATAAGTGGATAAATATAAGAAAATGTTTATAACAAATGGTAAATGTAACTAAACAAAGAATTAATTGGAGCGTGTATAACCACTCCAACCATTTATCTATTATATAAATAACCCTAAAGATGGAATGCAAAGACTGTTGGATATTCTTCCCAAATACTCCTTCTTTCTTGGGTTATGTTTGTCTTGATGTGAGTTCCAATGTGGTGTCCCTTGAATGTTGCCTCAATTTCCTGGACTACAAGAGTACAACATGTTTGGTTTGCTACCTAGTCTACAACTCTTGTACTTTGATTCTAAGAGAGAAGATTGAAAGCATGATTATGCTTCTTCTTCAGTGATATTAAGGACTACTACTTCTTTGCAAATGCATTTCCACAGGTCATTAAATATCAATGTGTTCTTCAGTGAGACTACTACTTCTTTGCAAATGCATTTTCATAGGTCATTAAATATCAATGTGATTTTGATCTTCATGTATCGTTCTCTATAGTTTTATTTTTGAGTTAACATGAGGTCGATAATGGAGATGAGAGAATGCATTTTCTTAGTGTCTGGCAAGGTAATGATATTGCATAAAGAATACATTGTTGTTGCACCAAGAATAATGAACATCTCTTTCACCAAGAAGGGTTATGCTTCAATGCACACCATTATGCTTTAATGTATAAAAAATGGCACTCACCACCTCAAGGTATCCATAGAATTTACTTTCTAAGTTTGAGCATTGAGGGTGTGAAATCACAAGCTAGGGTTTAGGCATTAAGCGTTGAGGAATGAGGTCTAGGCATGTGAGGAATGGCATTAATAAATGAGAGAGACATTATAACACAACACATTAGATTACTTGATTCATTATACAATACATTTGTGGCTCATTATATACAGCTCACTGATAGTTATCAGATCTAACTTATTCCAATTATAGGATGAGAGGTTGAGCAAATATCTCAACCATAAACACTAATCTAAGATCTCATAAATCCAACTCCCTAACAAACTCCTAATAATAAGATCACACAACTCACGTAGATATTGACTCTACTTCTTAATACATCATATTAGATAAGTAGGAATTATATATTCCAACACTCTCCCTTAATGACTACTTATCTAAATATCTTTGTGGTCATATCTTCATCACTGTCATGGCTTCAATTTTTCACTTGAGCTTGCTTTACTACGGGCTTCATCCTTGAAATTTCTTTTCTTCCTCTTGTACCTTGTACCTGCATATAATTATTGATGTCCATATAAAACACAATCCATCTACCAGAATGCATGGGTCATCTGCCATTGTAACCGCTAGTTCTCTAGGAATTGTTTTCAGCTACATAGCTCATCAATGTTAAACTCTCCCTTAAACGTAACTTGGTCCCTCACACTCTGAGACTCACAACTTGGTCTCACA
>JZKD02S1689391.1:38658-52551 GCA_000966675.3 Picea glauca
ATTTTTTGTAGTATTGCAGAAGTCCTCTACAATGATTCTAAAGGTAACAGGATGGTCCAAAGTTGAATGATATCTCCTAAACCTGGCTTGACCTTAAACTCTTTTACCGTGACATTCTAACCAAAGGCTATTCTTCTTTTCCAAAATAATTCCATAAATTTAGGCTAAAATGGAACTAATCATGATGTTCTGATAATTAGAGGGATTGTTTCTATGCTCATTTTTAAAAATAGGAGCAATGAGGATTTGCATCCAGGGTTTAGGGAAGCCCTTCTTGACTACTAAATTGAAGATTTTGTGTATGTGAGGGATAAGGATTGGTCCTCTTATTTAAAAAAATTCATCTTGGTAGCCTTCAATGTCCTTAGATTTCCCATTTGAAAGTCGCTTAACCCCAAACTCTATGTCATCTAAATAAAAAACTGCTTCCTTTGTAGGGACAATAGGAATGGTTTCCATGGAATTAGGGAACTCATAAGAGATTTTAATGTAGGAATTCCAATCCCTCGAGGGAATCCTATTATTTTCTTTAGTATTGTGTTTTCGAGTTTGGCTCCAGAACTTCTTAGGATCCATCTTATATAGTTGTGAAAGTTTCTCTTGACCATGAACATTTCTCAAACCATATGGAAACTACATGAAATCATCTGGTTGGAGTTTGGCCACTTCATTAGTCCATTGAAAATTATTAGGTTTTGAGAGATATAGAACTTAAAAAACTCAGTACGAAACATAACATTTTAAAAAAGTAATGCTAGGTAATTAGATTATCATTATAATAAATTTATTTGGTTTCTTAGCATTTTTTATTTTTATAATAGTTTAAACACTTAAAAGTAAGTTTTACTAAGCAACAAAATATTGAAATTCAAATATGTTTTTCATATAATATTTCCAATGTCCATGCATTTAAAAGGCCATGTAATAGTTTCCACTAGTTATTGCTTTTAATGTAATTTAAGGGTGTTGACCGGCATAATTTTAGGTGGAAAATATTGTCCATGAACATATATTTAAAAAACAATATTGTGATAAATGAATGAACAATTTTTTTTATAATTTTTTTTTGAATATTAATATTGTTTATATTAATATTTGTAAGTGAAAAGTAATATTGTAAGTTTTGTTGAAAAAGACAAAGAGCAGAAACTTTGTAATTGAAGACTTCTAGGGTTTCTATTCAATGCCTTAACTTCGAGCTCACCATCGGCTTGGTCCAACCATGGTCGTCGTGGAAGGGGGGGCCCAAGGGCCCGCTTATAGCAAGGTCGTTTCTCATGATCTCGGCAGTGGGATCTTTAAGGGACCACATTTCGAACCACCAAAGAAATTAGAAATATCCTATAGGAAGAAGACTCATTGAAAGAGAAACCCATGGAAGTAAATCCAGACCCAAACGATGCAAAAGCGGCGCCTACAACCCCCAAATATGTGATAAATACACCCATATCAGAAGATTAAAAGCAATACATATGAGATTACGAACTGATAGAGACTTTTTGGGTCTTTGGCTCTCAGAAAGGGACCTAGTGAAATGGATTCAAAACTCATGGAAACTCAAAGGTAACTATTATTTTCAACTCAACGTTAAAGGCTTATTTACCATCATCTTACATAATCTCGAAGACTGCAGCATAATATTTGAAGGAGGCCCATACTTCTACAACTCGGCAAGGCTATTCCTTTGTTTCTAGATAGAAAAGTTCAGTCTGAAGAAGGAAGACTTCACACACGCTCCAGTGTAGTTATGACTATACTCCATGAGTCTTGCGTTGATTTCCATGACTCTTGCTTACTTCCGACATTTTGTGGAATTGAAATAACTTCGTCTCTTATGGATTTCATTTCTTGTAAAAAGAGAATATTTGGTTGATCTTTCATGATCCTTTCCCATAGCATGCATTTCTTGCTACGTCAATTGAGATCCCTCATGTTCCATGAGAGAAGCTTCATGATGAGGGTGAGGTTTGGAGAGGAGGAAAGTTGTTTGAGATCAAATGGATGTGTCCTAAGTTTACTAGGAAGTGGCCTATTTCTTGGATGAGTTGTTGTTTTGTTTTTCTGCGCGTTTTCTTCTCATATTTTCTGGGTTTGCATTGGTCTTTCGGAGGCCCTCATTGGATTCCTAGGCTGGAGTTATCTTTGAATGATCTGCTCACCGAAAATTTAAGGAAAAATTTATGCAGTTTGCATAACTGGTCTGGTGGGATTCTGTAAAGCTCTTGTTTCTTATAGGCTTGTTCCAGATGAATTGGGTCAATTCCTGCTAGGTATTGGTTTTCGAGGTAAATGTCAGGGTCCCCAATGCCTATTCCTAGACTGGCTGGCATAGCGGTATCAGAGGGAATTATAAGAGGATCTTAGTTATAAGGTGGAAGATCCATTGATTTACCTTTGGAGTTCGAGGAGGGAGTTTATTCAAATGGAGAAGTTGAGGGGTTGATGTGTTTCTCTGGGATATGATGTATGGCTTCAAAGGATTTACTGTTATAGGGGCCAGACGAGGCAGGAGGGGCCGCTTTTCTTCTTGGTTTCCTGCAACGGCCAGTGACTTGAGTGTAACCATCCTTGTCTTTATCAGAGGGTGCGGGATCTGCCTTGCTAATGTTACTAAGAGGGAATTCATGAAAGAGATGGCCATGTCCATGGAATTTTCTGCAGCGGAACAGTATGTGCTCATAGTCTAGGGTTTGGGACCATTCCTCATTGTGATATTCCAGAGTTATGGAACCAGGTAGGGGTTTGGAAATATTAAGATCAACATATATAAAAGCTTAGGCAGTGTACCTTCTTTGTTTTGTTTCTTCTGAAGCTTTGATCTAGACTGAACTTTTATGTCGAGAAACAAAGGAAGAACCCCATCGAGTTGTAGAAGTATGGGAGTGAGGAAGTTAGTGGTTGAAATCACAACCATTGATTTATTGGGACGACTAAGAATATTCCATCAATATTTAATCTTTTGCATCCAAAATTGATTAAGCACTAAAAACCTATTAAATTTTCCCACTCTCAATAGGTGTACGCCTTTCGACATAATTAACTGAAATTACTATTCATATTTAGTTATTAATTAAACAAAATAACTCTCCAATTAAAATTGAAAACTACCTTTCAAAATATATTTAGAAAAATTGCCTCTATTACCTCATTCACTTTGTTATATGTTAGTTATATTATATATATATTATATATATTTGTTTTTTTAATTTGTTAGTGTGTCCCTTATTTGCGGAACTATCTAGAGAAAATATACACAAGGGCTACCCATGGATTTTATCTGGTCCATTGTGTGAAGTATTAATCGACATATGGCTCATCAACACTTCAGTTTTTTGGTTTTTCCAAGTCCATTAGTTTTAAAAAATATTTCTCCAATTAAAAACTACACATGGATTTTTGGGTCTCACTCAATGTCCCATAATCAAAGCTAAATTATCAACCATGGATTATGGGGAAGTACTCTGAGGGATATCCGTTCACGTTGCTAATATTTATTCCAACCCTACTTGAAGCAACCTTGGGAAGCGTCTTTTCTTCCATGGTGTTTATCTTGTTATTGTACATTAAGTACCTAGCACAACCGCTAACTCTATGCTTGTGAACATCGAAAGGCTTACTGCTGGTAAGATGAAACAAAGAATATGCAAAAATTAAATGACAGAAGAATATGAAATGATTCATTGTAATTATGTGACTGTCATAAGTAAACATGGCACAAATGTAAACCTAATATTGTAAAATGATAAAAAGTTACTAGTGGAGTAAATTTTTAATTTCAGCGTGGTTGTCGCCATAAAAAAAAATTACAACCTCCCTCTACTCACTTATCCACCTTGGACCTCCCTCCTCTGTCCTCCCCCTAGGTGTGCAGGGGTGAATGGTTCAACAATTCAGGAAATTGTCTTGGTTATGCACCTAAATCCAAGGAGAAAGTTCCTTCGAGCCAATTGCCACCTTCTTGCCCAACCTCTTCAATTACATCATCACCCCTGCTTCCACCTTCACCTCCACCTTCCTCTTCACCTTCGCCTCAACCTCCTTGTGCACGTTGTGTTGAAAATTTGGCGCTTCGGAATGCAATTGCAACCATCCAGGGACTAGTCTTTGAGGTTCGACACGACATGGCATATTTGTTGTTCAGATACAAGCTACGAGAACGTCGAGATGGAAACCTTGAGGCGTTGATTTCTTCTCTTCTTCACACAAATCTGACTCTAGGGATAGTGACCACGGTCATGGCTCTAGTGAAAAATACAGGAGGGAAGCAAACCCATTTAGATGCGGGTTCAAAATGACGACTAGTGTCTCAGGTTTTCCAATGTCATTTTTTTTCAATGTCATTATGGTTTTTTTCTTTCGTTTTAGCCCTGCATGGGACTTAACTTTTGAAGGTGAATTTTTCACCGATGATACCTTGATATGTATTGTAAATAATCACCAAGTTTAGTTGTATGAACTATCATAGTAAAATATTATTGTGAAAATACAAAGATGACTTGCTTAGAGAAGAAAAAACCTAGGATGGTTTTTCTGATACTAGATGTTATGATCCAACCCCTTAAAAATGATAAAAAGTCAATTAATATAGTCCACTTCAAGGGGGGGAAATCCTTTTACAATATATACAGTTAAGAATACAATATGAGATGATATAAGATGATCCTAAGAATAGGTTTCCTTGTTATATAAATCGGAGACAAATGGGTGCAATTATAATGAAAGTGTGTCATGAAGAATTTAAGATAATATGAAAGATTTTCTTTGAACTTTAGGTTTTTTGAATCCATAGTAATATTTTATTTTAATTAAATTAAAAAATATTAATTAATTCTAAATTTTTTTATGTTTATAATAAATTTTAATTCTAAGTTAAATTTTTGGATGTTTGTAATAAATTTTAAGTATGGATTTATAAAATTAATAATCAAATAAGTAATATCATTTCACGTAATATCATTGTTGTGTAAGATAGTATCAAATATTTTACTATCTCTATTGAAAAATATAAGCCATAGAATTTGAGAATGGCATCCATTTTGAAAAGAAGAATAATTTGAAAATAGCATCCATTTTGAAATGAAGAACTGAGAGAAGAATTGAGATCCACTACACTACAAGAAAGCATTAAGGCATTTTAGTTGTATATACATCTCCTTTTAAAAAAACTGTAATACTTTAAATTTGAAACTTTGTCTATCCAACCAAGCTGGAAATGTAGATTGCCCTAAATTTAAACTGAAATTGAATTCTGGAAATGCTGAAAGTAATTGGATTTTTTAACCAGGCTTGTTCAATCGAATCCCTTGCAATAGAAAATCTCATTATATCGAACAAATGTCAATAATAACTACCTTTTTAAAGCACGAATGCAATAAATTTTCATACCCGAGTTCAGTCACTTATGTATTCATTTAGCGGTGATCCCGGCGTGATATGCTAAACATTATGATTTTAATTTTAAATCTCAAAAGTAACGACAGAGAGAAAAAACTGATCACAATCCACATGAGAGTTTTGGGGCATCGTAATCGATAGAATTCGTCATGCGCTACTGCTATAAGTGGAGGCTTCAACATTTAGAAAACATTTTAACGGCCAGTACCCTTAACATAACCGCTAACAAAAACTCTGTCACGCCACGCTACGCAACACACGATCGTTCCAAGGGTTTCTGGATGAGAAACAGCCGCCCTCCAAACGTTTTCCTTGGATTCATATACCATCACTCCTTGCTCGTTCTGGAACCAATAGAAGAGCCCGTCGGATAAACCAACTGCACATCCATACGGTCGAGGGCGTTCCCCATTGTGGACCGTCCACATATTCTGAAGCGTGCTCCACGCCCTTTTTTCTGGATCGTAAACTTCTGCATTCCACTCCAATCCATCAACCGACTCAGCATTGAAACCACCGATCACGAAGAATTTCGCTTCATTGAAAACACCAAAGCAGGGATCCTGCTCCTCGCTCATATCAGGAAGAAGCTTCCACTCATCTTCCTCTACATTGTAAACTGCTGCTTCTCGCAGAGCATTTTCATCGTCTTCCATTACACCGGAAACGTAAATGAGTCCTTACGGGGACACGGAGCAAGCGTCAGATATTGTAACGGGCGGCATGTTTGTGTCACGGCTCCACCTAGCAGACGAGAAATCATAGATGAAAACGGTGTAGAGCTTCCCCCAGAGGTCGGCGTCCCATCCACCTATCAAAACAAGATTTTGTTTCACACAAACGTAGTGACAATGGAGTGGAATTCCATGATGATGGCCAGGGAAGTGGGGAAGGCGAGGGAGTGTTTCACGGGTTCCTTGCAGAGGGTCATACACATGAATCATAAATTGTAGATCATTAGGAGCGTCACTATAACGATATTGCCGGAGCTCGATCAAACATATACACTGCTGGGAAATCCCAAGATTTTTTCTGTCTTCATAGAACTAGGGGTTGTTCACCGTGGCCTGCCAGCTTCTACAGACGCCTGCAAGGTTGTTATGGGATGTGTAAGGCACTCTTAGGAGACATTGTATATCTAAGTCCCTTGGAAGAGCCGGAAAAAGGTCCATACTCAATGGAAGTACCCACTAACCTAGTACAAACTGATACTATTGGAGGGGAGAATGAAGATGAAACTAGCCATAGAATTTCAGATCTCATGGAGATTTTCTTTCAGATCTCATGGATTCTCTTTATATACTTAAGGTTCCTAGTATACAAAGGGGGTAGGGTATGTATATCTTCGTAGACTTTATCAGTCAAATTGTTGGGTGAAGGGATCCCTTGTCCCCCACAAACAAAGGTGTCTCATACACTAATTTAATGTGGCTTGGCCATAAATTTAACAATAAAATATTAATATTATTATTATTATTATTAAATTTCACATCCCAACCATGTCTTTTATATATTTAAGTTCTCTAGTTAAATCATTAAACCTTATTTTAAAAGGTGAAGTGTCACTTTATAATGTGAGGGTTTACAGCCTTTAAGTTAGTCAGGTTGATCTTTGTGGAGAATTGAATTTGTGATTTAGGTTGATTTGTTTTTAGAATTAAATTTGTTATTTTGAAAGTTAAAGAAAATATTTAGAGACTCTACATTAACACATTAAACCCTTTAAAATGATACATTAATTTAACATTTATAAAAATATTATTAACTTGCATCAAAAATCAATAAAATATACATGATTTCAAAGTAGCACACATGAAAAAAAAATGAAATATTATTAATGATGATGATGATGATGATGATTAATGTCCACTAAGATCGAATTTGTTTATCAAACCTTAAGAGGGTAAGTGATTACTTGCGATTCTTTAGAAAAAAAATTATGTACTCTAAAGCACTAAGAGAAGCTTTCCAACATCACCATACTTTTGTTGAGTTAAGAGGTCATGAAGGTTGGTAGTGTGAAAAATATTTTGAAAATGAGATCTAATATGGGTATAGGTTGGACAATCTAAGAGAATGTGCTTTTCATCTTCAACCTTCTTAGTGTCATAGAGGTGACACACTCTTTCATCCCATGGCATTTTAGGAATTGACCAACCCAGTTTCACTATGGAGCTCGTGAGAATTTGTTCTTATCTTAGCCATGCTTATTTTCTTCTTTACACTTGGAAAAACAAATAGATAATTTTGATCTTCTAGATTAGGGTTTATTACATCCTTATAATACATTAATTTTATTTTTTCCTCTATCTCTTTATCACACAACATTTTCTCCTTAAATTTTGATTCGGCATTTTTATAATAGTATCTTAATTCTACAAAATAGTGTCTTCCATGATTCCCTAATAGTTTAGCCGAGGCATTTTTATGCCAACCTCACTTGAGTCAATGGTGGTTATGACTCGATTTTGAAGCAATTTTATGAAGCCTCTTGTCTTCCATGTTGTTTAACTTGTTCTTATATATTAGGTATCTAGTCATAGTGATGCTCTCAATGGGGGAGAGGCTTGTTTCTAATAGGAGGATGGGATAGGGCGTATTTCATTTAATTTTGAGATTATAGGTTATAATTTTTTTTTGTATTTTCTCTATCTTTCTCTAGGATTCACGAGAGATACTATAGCCCCAGACTTCACATCCATAAAGAATAAAAGGTGTAAAAAGAGTCTCAAATAGGATTTTCTTCTTATCCCAACTCGAAAGATGAGCTGATTTACAATTGTTTTCAAACCCATAATAAGATTTCCATCCCCCAATAATCCTTTTCTCAATGCTATGATTCCAAATGAGCTTGTGGTGAATATCAATTCCAAGATATCTGTATGAAGTCACTTCCTCCAAGTTGTTTTTGTCAGATACAAAGGTACCATAAGGGATCTTATTGGATTTAATAATCATGACCTTAGTCTTATCAGTATTAACAATCATACTCTTATTGGAGCAAAATTCCTTGAGGATTCTTAGTTGGTTTTCAAGATCATGGGGATTTCTTTCCATAAGAATGTTATCATAGACATAAATAAGAAGATTGATGACTATACCAGTGAGAGTAGGGCCAACACAACATGCTTCTTCCAAGCAATCTCTTTTGACCGACCCTCGGTGTTTTTAAACTTATCAATAATATTCTCATACATATTTATTGCAGTAGCCCTCAACTAGAGAGGAAATTTTATCTCTTCCAACCTATTCCAAAGGTTTTTCCTAGGAACCATGTCAAAAGATTTTATAAAGTCAATAAAACAACATAAAAGATTGGTTTTAGTATTGCAAAACTCCTCTGCAATGATTCTAAAGGTAAAAATATGGTCCAAAGTTGAATGATATCTCCTAAACCCGGTCTGACCTTTAGCTCTTTTACCGTGAAGTCATATTGTTGGAGTTTGGCCACTTTATTACTCCATTGCAAATTATTAGGTCGTAAGAGTTTTAAAGTTCAAACTACTCACTACGAAACAAAATATTTTTAAAAAATAATGCTAGGTAATTAAATTATTATTATAATAAATTTATTTGGTTTATTAGCATTTTTTATTTTTATAATAGTTTAAACACCTAAAAGTAAGATTTACTAAGCAGCAAAAAACTGAAATTCAAAAATGTTTTTCATATAATATTTCCAATGTCCATGCATTTAAAAGGCCGTGAAATAGTTTTCACTAGTTATTTCTTTTGATGTAATTTAAGGGTGTTGACCACCATAATTTTAGGTGGAAAATATTGTCCATGAACATATATTAAAAAAAATTGTGATAAATGAATGAACAATTTTTTTTATAATTTTTTTTCGAATATTAATATTTGTAAGTGAAAAGTAATATTGTAAGTTTTGTTGAAAACGACAAAGAGCAGAAACTACAATTGAAGGATTCTAGGGTTTCTATCCAGTGCCTTAGCGTGGAGCTTCTCGCCGCCAGCTTGGTCCGACCATGGCCGTCGTGGAAGTGGGGGGCAAGGCCCCGCTTACAGCAAGGTCGTTGCTCTTGATCTGGGCAGTGGACTCTTTAAGGGACCACCTTTCGAACCACCAAAAAAACAGAGACCTATCCTATGGGAAGAAAACTTGTGGAAAGAGAAACCAATGGAAGTAAATCTAGACCCAAACCATGCAAAAGCGGCTTGCACTTGGGGACCTGGAAATTGCATCCTGCAGGCACCTATAGCCCCCCAAATATGTGATAAATACATCTATATCAGAAGATTAAAAGCAATACATGTGAGATTATGCACTGATAGAAACTTTTTGGGTCTTTGGCTCTCAGAAAGGGACCTAGTGAAATGGATTCAACACTCATAGAAACCAAAAAGTCACTATTATTTAAAACTCAACTTTAAATGCTTATTTATCATCATCTTACATAATCTAGAAGACTGCAACATAAATTCCTTCATTTCTCGACATAAAAGTTTAGTCGAAGGAATACTTCACACATGCTCCAGTGTCGTTACGACTCTACTCCATGACTCTTGTGTCGGTTTCCATGAGTCTTGCTTACTTCCGACATTTTGTGAGAATTCGAATAACTTCGTCTCTTATGGATTTTGTTTCTTGTAAAAAGAGAATATTTGGTTGATCTTTCATGACCCTTTCCCATATATGTCAATGGAGACCCCTTATGTTCCATGAGTGAAGCTTCATGATGAGGGTGAGGTTTGGAGAGGGGAAAATTGTCTGAGATCAGGTGGATCTATCCTGAGTTTACCAGGAAGTGGCCTGTTTCTTGGATGAGTTGTTTTTTTGGTTTTATGGCCCTTTTATTCTCATATTTTATGGGTTTGAGTTGGTATTTTGAAGGCCCTCATTGGATTCCTAGGCCGGAGTTATCTTTGGCTGATCCGCTCGCCAAAAATTTAAGGAAAAATTTATGCACTTTGCATAACTAGTCTGGTGGGATTGTGTAAAGCTCTTGTTTCATGTAGGCCTGTTCGAGATGTATCACGTCAATTCCTGCTAGGTATTGGTCTTCGAGGTAAATGTGAGGGTCCCCAATGTCTATTCCTAGACTCACTGACAGAGAGGTATTAGAGGGAATGATTAGAGGATCTAAGTTATAAGGTGGAAGATCCATTGATTTACCTTTGGATTTTGAGGAGGGAGCTTATTCAAACGAAGAATTTGAGGGGTTGAGGTGATTCTCTCGGATCTATGTCGGGCTTCAAAGGATTTTCTGGTATATGGGCCACACGGGGCAGGAGGGGTCACTTTTCTTATTGGTTTCTTGCGGTGACCAGTAACTTGAGTGTAACCATCTTTGGCTTTTTCAAAGGGTGCAGGATCTATTTTGCTAACGTTACGAAGAGGGAATTCATGAAAGAGATGGCCATGTTCATGGAATTTCCTGCAATGAAATTGTATATCCTCATAGTTGTGATTTCAACCACTAAATAGGTGTACGCCTTTCAGCATAATTAACCGACATTACTATTCATATTTAATTATTAATTAAACAAAATAAATCTCCAATTAAAATCTAAAACTACCTTTCAAAATATATTTAGAAAATCTTCCTCTATTACCTCAATCACTTTGTTATACGTTAGTTATACTCTATATATATTATATATATTTGTTTTTTTAATTTGTTAGCATGTCCCTAATTTGCAGAACTAGCCAAAGAAACAAGACCCAAGGGCTACCCATGGATTGTATAACTCAACCCAAGGGCTACCCATGGATTGTATCTGGTCCTGTGTGAAGTATTAACCGACATATGGCTCATCAACAGTTTAGTTTTTGGTTTTTTCAAGTCTATTAATTTTAAAAATTAATTCTCCAATTAAAAACTACACATGGATTTTTGGGTCTCACTTAATGTACGATAATCAAGGCTAAATTATCAGCCATGGATTATGGGGAAGTAATCTGAGGGATACTGAGAGCACACTGCTAATCTTTATTTCAACCCTACTTGAAGCAACCTTGGGAAGCCTCTTCTCTTCCATGTTGTTTATCGTGTTCTTGTACATTAAGTACCTAGCACAACCACTAACTCGTTGTTGGTGAACGTCGAAAGGCTTACTGACGGTAAGATGAAATGAAGAATATGAAGAAATGAAACGATTGATTGTAATTATGCAAGTGTCATAAGTAAACGTGGCACAAATATAAATCTAATCTTGCAAAATGATAAAAGTTAATAGTGGAGTAAATTTTTAATTTCAACGTGGTTGTTGCCATAAAACAGACTTGCAACCTCACTCATCCACCTTGGACCTTCCTCCTCTGTCACCCCCCTCGTCGTGCACGGTTGAATGGTTCAACAATTCAGAAAATTCTCTTGGTTACACACCGAAAGCCAAGGAGAAAGTTCCTTTGATCCAGTTGCCACCTTAGTGCTTCACCTCTTCAATTACATCGTCACCCTCGCTTCCACCTTCACCTCCACCTTCCTCTTCACCTCTGTCTCAGCCTCCTTGTGCACGTTGTGATGAAAATTTGGAGCTTTAGAATGCAATTGCAACCATCGAGGGACTAGTGTTTGAGGTTCGACGCGACATGGAAGATGTGTTTTTCAGATACGAACTACGGGAAGACCAAGATGAACACCTTGAGGCGTTAATTTCTTCTCTTCTTCACACAACTCCAGCTCCAGGGATAGTAGCCACGGTCATGGCACTAGTGAAAATACAGGAGGGAAGCAAACCCATCTGGATCTGGCTTCAAAATGATGACTAGTGTCTCAGGTTTTCCAATGTCGTTTTTTGTCAATGTTGTTATGGTTTTCTTCTTTAGTTTTAGCCCTGCATGGCACTTAACTTTCGAAGGTGAATTTTTTACCGAAGATACCTTGATATCTCTTATAAATAATCACCAACTTTAGCTGTATGAATTATCCTAGTAAAAAATTATAGTGAAAATACTAATATGACTTGCTTAGAGAAGAAAAAACCTAAGATGGTTGCTCTCATACTAGATGTTATGATCCAATGCCTTAAAAATGATAAAAAGTCAATTAATATAGTCCACTTCAAAGGGGCATATCATTTTACAATATATACAATTAAAAATACAATATGAGATGATATAAGATGATCTAAGATTACATTTCCTTGTTATATAAATAGGAGACAAATGTGTAAAATTATAATGAAAGGGTGTCATGAAGGATTTAAGAGAATATGAAAGGTTTTCTTTGAAATTTAGGTTTTCTGAATCCATAGTAATATTTTATTTTAATTAAATTAAAAAATATTAACTAATTTAAATTTTTTTGATGTTTATAATAAATTTTAATTCTAAGTTAAATTTTTGGATGTTTGTAATAAATTTTAACTATGGCTTTGTAAAATTAATAATCAAATACTTAATATGATTGCACATAATATCATTGCTGGGTAAGATAGTATAAAATATTTTACTATCTCTATTGAAAAATATAAGCCATAGAATTTGAAAATGGCATCCATTTTGAAATGAAGAAGAACTCAGAGAAGAATTTGAGAATGGCATCCATTTTGAAATTTCAGAATGGCATAGTTGTATATACAACTCCTTTTTAAAAACTGTAATACTTTAAATTTGAAATTTTGTCTATCCAACCAAGCTGGAAATGTAGATTGCCCTAAATTTAAACTTAAATTGAATTCTGGAAATGTTGAAAGTAATACGATTTTTGAACCAGGCTTGTTCAATCGAATCCCTTGCAATAGAAAATCTCATTATATGGAACAAATGTCAATAATAACTACCTTTTTAAGGCACGAAATTAATAAATTTTCATACCCGATTTAAGTCACTTATGTATTCATTTAGTGGTGATCCCGAGTGATATGCTAAACATTATGATTTTAATTTTAAATCTGAAAAGAAACGGCAGAGAGAAAAAACTGATCACAGTCCACGTGAGAGTTTTGGGGCATCCTAATGGGAATGGCATCCCACTCTCCAAAGAATTCGTCTTGCGCTACTGTTATAAGCGGAGGCTTCAACATGTAGAAGACATTATCACGCCCAGTACCCTCAACATAATTGCTAACAAAAAATCTGTCACGCCACGCCACACCACACAGATCGTTCCAAGGGTTTCTGGAAGAGAACCCGCCGCCCTCCAAACGTTTTCCTTGGAATCATATACCATCACTCCTTGCTCGTTCTGGAACCAATAGAAGAACCAACCGGACATCCAAACGGTCGAGGGTGTTCCCCATTGCGGACCGTCCACATATTCTGAAGTGCTCCACGCCCCTTTTCCTGGATCGTAAACTTCCTCATTCCGCTCCAATCCATCAACCGACTCAGCATTGAAACCACCGATAACGATGGATTTCCCGTCAATGAAAACACCAATGCAGGGATCCCGCTCCTCGCTCATATCAGGAAGAAGCTTCCACTCGTCTTCCTCTACATTGTAAATTGTTGCTTCTCGCAGAGAATTTTCATCGTCTTCCATTCCACCGACAACGTAAATGAGTCCTTCCGAGGACACGGAGCAAGCGCCA
>JZKD02S1689391.1:56419-84840 GCA_000966675.3 Picea glauca
CAGCTTATTGTTTTGTGGCTCCAAGGAGCAGTTAGTGGATATGTTTACAAAACCATTAGGAAAACTTGCATTTGAGTATCAGAGACAACACTTAGGCATAGGTAGTGCGGATGATATAATCCCGTTCGTAATTAAGAGGGAGTATTAGAAATAGTAATTACTCACTATACATGCAAGTTTAGTTAAGAGTCTAAGTTAAGTCCAGTAGCTTTTATGCCTTTTCTGCTTTTACCAAGTTAGAGTTTTATTCTATTTTCGACTCTATTGCATGTTGGCAATAAGTCCGCTTTAGTTGAGTTTGCATGCTTTACGCATGACTGTAAAAACCATTGTAAATCTATACATTCGTGTGAATAGTTAGACGACTGTAGAATCAAGCCATTTCACTTTCTGCTTGTAAATATTATTTCTACTTTGCGTATTCTATCAAATGTCAGTACCCACTGTATTAACCTAGTACAAACTGATACTATTGGAGGGGAGAATGAAGATGAAACTAGCGATTGAATTTCACATCCCACCGATTCCCTTTATATACTTGAGGTTCCTAGTTAAATTTCACATCCCAACCATGCCTTTTATATATTTAAGTTCTCTAGTTAAATCATTAAACCTTATTTTAAAAGGTGAAGTGTCGGCTTTATAATGTGAGGGTTTAGAGCCTTTAAGATGGCTAGGTTGATATTCGTGGAGAATTGAACTTGTGATTTAGGTTGATTTTTTTTTAAATTAAATTTGTTATTTTGAAAGCTAAATCAAATCTTTAGACTTTACATTAACCCATTAAACCCTTAAAAATGATACATTAATTTAACCTTTAAAAAAATCTTATTAATTTGCATCAAAAATCAATAAAATATACATAATTTCAAAGTAGCATGGATGAAAAAAATTAAAATATTATTAATGATGATGGTGATGATGATGATGATGATTAATGTCCACTAAGATCAAATTGGTTTATCAAACCTTAAGAGGGAAAGTGATTACTTGAGATTCTATAGAATTTTTGTTATGTGCTCGAAAACCATTAAGAGAAGTTTTCCAAGATCATCATACTTTTGTTGAGTTAAGAGGTCATGAAGGTTGGTAGTGTGAAAGATATTTTGAAAATGAGATCTAATATGGGTATAGGCTCGACAATATAAGAGAAAGTGTTTTTCATCTTCAACCCTCTTAGTGTTACATAGGTGACACACTCTTTAATCCCATGACATTTTAGGAATTGACCAGCACCCAGTTTCACTATGGAGCTCGTGAAAATTTGTTCTTATCTTAGCAATGCTTATTTTCTTCTTTACACTTGGAAAAACACATAGATAATTTTGATCTTCTAGATTAGGGTTTATTACATCCTTATAATACCTTAATTTTCTTTTTTCCTCTAACTCTTTATCACACCACATTTTATCCTTAAATTTTGATTTGACATTTTTTTAATAGTATCTTTATTCTTCAAAATAGTGTCTTCCATGATTCCCTAATAGTTTAGCCAGGACCAGGCATCTTTATGCCATCCTCGCTTGAGTTGATGGTGGTTATGACTTGATTTTGAACCAATTTTAGGAAGCCTCTTGTCTTCCATGTTGTTTAACTTGTTCTTATATATTAGGTATCTAGTCATAGCGATGCTCTCAATGGGGGAGAGGCCTGTTAATAATAGGAGGATGGGATAAGGCGTATTTCATTTAATTTTGAGATTATATGTTATAAAATTCTTTTGTATTTTCTCTATATTTCTCCGGCATTCACGAGAGATACTACATCCCTAGACTTCACATCCATAAAGAATAATAGGTGTAAAAAGAGTCTCAAATAGGAGTTTCTTCTTATCCCAACTCGAAAGATGAGCTAATTTACAATTGTTTTCCAGCCCATAATAAGATTGCCATCCCCCGATAATCCTTTTCTCAGTGCTATAATTCCAATTGAGCTTGTGGTGAATATCAATTCCAACATATTTGTATGAATTCACTTCCTCCAAGTTGTTTTTGTCAGATACAAAGGTACCATAAGGGATCTTATTGGAGTTAATAATCATGACCTTAGTCTTATCAGTATTAATAGTCATACCCATATTGGAGCAAAAATCCCTTAGGATTATTAGTTGGTTTTCAAGATCATGGGAATTATTTTCCATAAGAATGATATCATCGACATAAAGAAGAATATTGATGACTATACTAGTGAGAGTAGGGCCAACACAACCTGTTTTTTCCAAGCAATCTCTTTTGACCAGCCCTCAGTGTTTTTAAACTTATCAATAATGTTCTCATACATCCTTATTGCATTAACACTCAACTCGAGAGGAACTTTATCTCTTCCAACCTGTTCCAAAGGTTTTTCCTAGGAATCATGTCAAAAGCTTTTCTAAAGTCAACAAAACAACATAAAAGTTTGGTTTTAGTATTGCATAACTCCTTTGCAACGATTCTAAAGGTAACAAGAAGGTCCAAAGTTGAATGATATCTCCTAAACCCAGCCTGACCTTTAGCTATTTTACCGTGACATTATAGCCAAAGGATAATCTTATTTTCCAAAATAATTCCATAAAGTTTGGCTAAAATCGGGCTAATCATAATGGTCTTATAATTACAGGGAATGTTTCTATCCCCTTTTTTAAAAATATGAACAATGAGGCTTTGCATCCAGGGTTTAGGGAAGCCCTTCTTGACTGCTAAATTGAAGAGCTTGTGCATGTGAGGGATAAGGATTGACCCTCTGATTTTAAAAATTTCATCTTGGTAGCTTTCAATGTCATTAGCTTTCCCATTTGCAAGCTGCTTAACCCCGAACTCTATGTCATCTAAATAAAAAATTGATTCCTTCGTAGGGACAATAGGAATGGTTTGCATGGAACTAGGGAACTCGTAAGGAATTTTAAGGTAGGAATTCCAACCCCTTAAGAGAATTCTATTATTTTCTTTAGTATTGCATTTTCGAATTTGGCTCCAGAACTTTTTAGGATCCATCTTATATAGTTGTTAAAGTTGCTCTTGGCCATGAACATTTCTCAAAGTATATGGAAACTACATGAAGTCATCTTGTTGGAGTTTGATCACTTCATTACTCCATTGCAAATTATTAGATCTTGAGAGTTATAAAACTTAAACAACTCAATACCAAGCATAACATTTTTAAAAATAACGCTAAGTAATTAAATTATTATTATAATAAATTTATTTGGTTTATTAGCATTTTTTATTTTTATAATAATTTAAACACCTAAAAGTATGTTTTACTAAGCAACAAAATATTGAAATTCAAATATGTTTTTCATATAATATTTCCAATATCCATGCATTTAAAAGGTCGTGTAATAGTTTTCACTAGTTATTGCTTTTAATGTAATTTAAAGTTATTGCTTTTAATGTAATTTAAGGTTGTTGACGGGAATAATTTTAGGTGGAAAATATTGTGCATAACATATATTTAAAAAAAATTGTGATAAATGAATGAACAATTTTTTTTGGAATATTAATATTGTTTATATTAATGCTTGTAAGTGAAAGGTAATATTGTAAGTTTTGTTGAAAAAGACAAAGAGCAGAAACTCTGCAACTGGCTTCTAGGTTTTCTATTCAGTGCCTTAGCTTCGAGTTTCTGGTCGCCAGGTTGGTCCCACCATGGCCATCGTGGAAGGGGGACCCAACGCGCCTCTTAGAGCAAGGTTGTTGCTCCAGATATGGGCAGTGGGCTCTTTAACGGACCACCTTTTGAACCAGCAAGAAAACTGAGAAATATCCTATGGGAAGAAGACTCGTCGAAATAGAAACCCATGGAAGTAAATCCAGACCCAAACCATGCAAAAATGGCTCGCACTGGGGAACCTGGAAAATGCATCTTGCAGGTGCCTATAGCCCTCAAATATGTGATAAATACACCCATATCAGAAGATTAAAAAAAATAGATGTGAGATTATGCATTGATAGAAACTTTTTGGAAAGGGACCTAGTAAAATGGATTCAACACTAGTGGAAACCCAATGGTCACTATTATTTACAACTAGAATCTAAAGGCTTATTTACCATCATCTTACATAATCTAAAAGACTGCAACATAATATTTGAAGGAGGCCCATACTTCTACAACTAGGCAGGGCTCTTCCTTTGTTTCTCGACAGAAAAGTTATGTATGAAGAAGGAAGACTTCACACATGCTCCAGTGTGGTTACGACTCTACTCCATGACTCTTGCGTCGGTTTCCATGACTCTTTCTTACTTGCCACATTTTGTGAGAATTCGAATAACTGCGCCTCTTTTGGATTTCGTTTCATGTTAAAAAAATAATATTTGGTTGATCTTTCATGATCCTTTCCCATAGAATGCATTTCTTACTACGTCAATTGACATCCCTGATGTTCCATGAGAGAAGCTTCATGATGAGGGTGAGGTTTGGAGAGGGGGAAAGTTGTCTAAGATCAGGTGGATCTGTCCTGAGTTTACCACGAAGTGGGCTATTTCTTGGATGAGTTGTTGTTTTGGTTTCTTGCCTCTTTTCTTTTCATATTTTATGGGTTTGCATTGGTCTTTCAAAATCCCTCATTGGATTCCTAGGCCGGAGTTATCTAGGAAAACTTTATATGCACTTTGCATAACTTGTCTGGTGGGATTTTGTAAAGCTCCTGTTTCTTGTAGGCCTGTTCCAGATGTATCAGGTCAATTCTTGCTAGGGCTTCAAAGGATTTGATTATCAATCCATAGTAATATTTATTTTAATTAGAATAAAAAATATTCACTAATTCTAAATTTTTTGATGTTTATGATAAATTTTGATTTTTAGTTAAATTTTTGGATGTTTGTAATAAATTTTAATTATTGTAAAATTAATAATCAAATACAAAATATCATGATATATTGATAAATGGATTATTTGACCTTAAAAAGAGAAGGATTTAAGAAAATATGAAAAGTATTTTTTGAACTTGGTTTTTTAAATTCATTTTTTTTTAACTTGGTTTTCTAAATTCATAGTAATATTTTATTTTAATTAGATTAAAACATATTAATTAATTCTAAATTTTTTGATATATATAATAAATTTTAATTTAAGTTAAATTTTTAAATGTTTGTAATAAATTTTAACTATAACTTTGTAAAATTAATAATCAAATACCTAATATCATTGCTGTGTAAGATAATATCAAATATTTTTTACGATCTCAAAAAAATATAAGCCATAGAATTTGAGAATGGCATGCATTTTGAAATGAACTGACAGAATAGTTGAGATCCACTACACTACAAGAAACCATTAAGGCATTTTAGTTATACAACTCCTTTTTAAAAACTGAAATATTTTAAATTTGAAATTTTGGTTATCCAACCAAGCTGGAAATGTAGATTGCCCTAAATTTAAACTGAAATTGAATTCTGGAAATGCTGAAATTAATTTGAATTTTGAGCATACAACTAGGCTTCTTCAATCCAATCAATGCAATAGAAAACACCATTATATCAAACAAATGTCAATAATAACTAAGATTTCGAAAGCACGAATGTAATAAATTTTCATATCCGAGTTCAGTCACTTGTGTATTCATTTAGCGGTGATCCCGGCGTGATATGCTAAGCATTATTATTTTAGTTTTAAATTTCAAAAGTAACTGCAGAGAGAAAAAACTGTTAAATTTCAAAAGTAACGGGAGAGAGAGTGTTGGGGCATCATAATGGGAATGGGATCCCACTCTCCAAAGAATTCGTGTTGCGCTACTGCTATAAGAGCAGGGTTCAACATGTAGAAAAAATTATCACTGCCAGTACCCTCGGCGGAGGCTTCAACAAAAAATTTGTCACGCCACGCTACGCAACAGTTGATCGTTCCAAGGGTGTCTGGAAGAGAACCCACAGCCCTCCAAACGTTTTCCTTGGAATCATATACCATCACGCCTTGCTCGTTCTGGAACCAATAGAAGATCCCGTCGGATGAACCAACCGCACATCCATACGGGCGAGGGCCTTGCCCATTGCGGACCGTCCACATATTCTGAAGCGTGCTACACGCCCCTTTTTCTGGATCGTAAACTTCCGCATTCTACTCCAATCCATCAACCGACTCAGCATTGAAACCACCGATAACGAAGAATTTCCCGTCTATGAAAACACCAAAGCAGGGATCCCACTCCTCGCTCATATCAGGAAGAAGCTTCCACTCTCGCAGAGCAGTTTCATCGTCTTCCATTCCACCGGCAACGTGTCCTTCCGGGGACACGGAGCAAGCGCCAGATATTGTAACCAATGGCATGTTTGTGCCGCGGCTCCACCTAGCAGACGCGAAATCATAGATCAAAACGGTGTAGAGTTTCCCATGACGTCGGGGTCCCATCCGCCTATCAAAACAAGCTTCTGTTTCACACAAACGCAGTGACAATGGAGTGGAATTCCATGATGATGGCCAGGGAAGTGGGGAAGGCGAGGGAGTGTTTCACAGGTGCCTTGCAGAGGGTCATACACATGAATCACAAAGTGTAGATCAGTAGGAGCGTCACTATAACAATATTGCCGGAGCTCGATCAAACATATACACTGCTGGGAAATCCCAAGCTTTTTTCTGTCTTCATAGAACTGGGGGCTATTCATCGTGGCCTGCCAGCTTCTAAAGACGCCTGCAAGGTTGTTATGGGATGTGTAAGGCACTCTTAGCAGACAATGTAGACCTAAGTCCCTTGAAAGACCCGGAAAAAGGTCCATACTCGATGGCAGTACCCACTAACCTACTACAAACTGATACTATTGGAGGGGAGAATGAAGATGTAACTAGCGATAAAATTTCACATCCCACCGATGTACTTTATATACTTAAGTGCTTGTTAAATAATTGAAAATATTTGAACCTTAGGCATAGAGGGACTATAGCTATCGATAAATCGTTGACCTTGTGGGTTGACCATAAATATTTCTCTATTGTCTATTGTTGGAACAAAGGAAGTGAAAATATCTATTTTTATATAATAAAAAGTATCATGTTTCTCAAGATCTGATTGGACAACTGATTGGAGGTCTTATTGCCTCCTTAGCTATTCCCAATGTAAAATATGTTTGCATTTCCAAAGTATTTCGTAGTATATGGTCTTTTTGAATCATAAATTTTGTTATGCATTGGTGGAATGTGGATTAATGCTAACATTAGTTCGAATGTTTCCCTTAACATTTTCTGTTGGGTGGAATACATTCTCCACGATATTGCTATGTTTGATTTTTGCTTTATTGTTGCGTGCTTCGAGAGAATAGTCCTGCCACGCTGTATCTTTTCTTAAATGCTTGCACAGCCCTACGCCCTTTGATGGTCCTTACTGTCTTAACAATTTACCTAAGAGCTCTGTCAATCTTAAATGTTTATTGTACAGATGCCTTGAGATACAGTTTTGTTCATGTTCGACATCCCTGCTCTTGTGCTCCATCCTTGTTCGTTGTTTCATTCCATGATTCTGGTTCTTGTTTGATTCAACTTTGCAAAGTTGAGGTCCTACACTTGCAGTTCGAGCTCTTCGTGGTTGTTCACTGGTTTGTTGTTCTTCAACTTTGCAAGTTGTTGGACTTGTTGTTGCAGTTTGCATTTTTTTTGGCGTTGAGGTCTTCTCATCCTTTGTTGACGGGTAAGTTTCTCTGTTCTTGCTGATTCTCAATATTCTGTTCCAGACCATTTTTGTATGTGCTCTTAGTTTCTGTTCCTAGAAACAATGAGTCTTCATATGGCGCATGTCGCATCCATAGTTTTTTCAAAAATTGCAATGCAGAGGGATTTACGAAAAGTAGTTGGGAGCTATCAGAAGAGGGAAGCATCGGGCAAGGTGTAGACGCAGTATATGCCTCTACTCTGTGGGCCAGAAAACCGCGTCTGCCTGTTTTCTTTCTGTTGAGTTAAGTAATGGTTTTATTTTTTTGCGGTCTTTCTTCTGTTTGGTTCAGTTTCCAGTGTTGGTCTGTTTTCTTCTCATCTACTATGGGAACTAAGGGGGATTCAAGTTGAGAAGAAGAAGGTTTAAAGATACATACGGGAATTGGTGCGTTATTTTTCTTTTCTTTTTTATTTTGCTAGTTTTTATTTTTTTGCTTGTGCTTTTCTCTGTTTTGATAGAAACTGAAAGTATCCAGCAAACAACTTCAAAATGACAGTTGAAAATATGAAAGAGGTAATAGATGTTGAGTCATATGAAAAAGATACACAATCCATTGTACATGACAACATTGACGTGGTTTTGCATAGGAATGGCCTTTTTAGATTGGATGCATTCTCGTATACTGTTGGGGATTGCGTTTTCAATACATTCAAGGTTCTATTGCATTTTTGGTATTCGTCGACCGAGCTGCGCAATGGATTGATAGATTATTTCTTGGTTTGTTTTAAAAATTGCGATGTTGAAGCTTTGCAGTCCTATGAATACGAACTAGAATCTGATTTTCTTCAGCAGTTGCATGGAATACATGATCTGGCTATGTATTTTTCAAAGATGCAGTTGTCTACATCTCCAGTTTTTCCTACACATCAGAGGGGACTTTGGGGAGATACATTTTGTATTCGGTGGCCTTCTAACTGGCTGAATATATCAGTTGGCATATGGCCATTGACAATAAAAAAACAAGATATCTACTATTCAACAAAAATGCATCTGCCAATCCATATTGCATCTTGTTCCATGATGTCGATGCCCTCAGTGGCCATTATAAACCACTGTTGTACATAAAAATGTCCATATGAAATATAGAAGGTCCTCATATCTACTTGTCTGTTATTTGCAAAGATCTTAAGTCGCAATGGAAACAAATTTTGGATGGCATAGATTGATATGGTTTATAGTTGGCAACAAATGCTGTGTCTAGCTGTGGAGATAGTATGTTTAATGCAATTTGTTGTTTAGTAGCAGTCGAGTTCGATGTTCAGTCGCTGTGTCTTTACACTTTACAGTCCTTCTGCAACGTGATTATAGGTGGAACCAAACAAGCTTTCAGGTGCTTGCATCAACACCTTTGCCCATATCTCGTGGAAAATATGTTGGGAGTTGGAAGTTGGCAAGAATACCTTGTGAACATGGCATTTCAATATGAAGAAGGGAATATGGAGGGTTGCAGATTCTGTTTGCAATGGCTATCTATGGTATTCAGGGTGAAGATCCAGGTTTGGTCAGCCTTGCCAGCTAGCACTATCCATTTCTGGGTTACCGATTCAAATTACGATCAAAAAATTCACATCCTGTCGTTGAAAACAGATTCAACACATATCCATTATGAAATTTTTCTTGGAGATATCGGTAGTTCAGAGTTGAGTGTGCATGCCACCCAAACGACATTGAATCTGCATACGTGTGGAATGTTTTTTAGTGAAAACGAGAGTCCTCTTGGTTACAATATGGGTAGACATGGATTGAACAAAAAAACATGCGTAGAATTCATTTCAGTTGTCATGAGGCCATAGAGGGCTTAAACAAAAAACGTAGAGTAAGTTTTCACAATTTGAAAAAAATTATTCATCAAATTCGTCCGACTTCTGATAAGAAAATAGAGGCCTTGAACAAAAAACATAAAATATTTTCTAAGAAACTGGGTGAGAGTGAAATTCATCACAATTGCCACCAGGTCATCCCGCCCTTGGGCAAGAAACATAGAGTAAGTTACCACAACTTGAAAAAGGTCACGCGCGAGAGAAAAAAATGCATTGCTACACTTATTTTTAGAGAGAAACTCACATATGACAATGTAAAGAAATTTGTTTGTGCAGAACGGAAAATAAACATGTGCGATTGCATATCCCAGAATGGTCATGCAACTGTGGCAGTTCGTGGTGTACATGAAAAACATGAAATAGTTTCTACCCATACTTCCCTGCGAAAATAAATGCAAGACAAACCTACATGAAACAAATGAAAGACACTCCTTCCATTGCATGTGCAATTTTTGAACAATTGAATTTAAAAAAAAACAGTAAGTCTTTCACGCCTGATTTGCAACAAAAATACCTCTCACTGACAGGCCACGATAAACCATTTTCCAGTGAGAAAGTTTGTCTTCCATGCAAATGATTGCTTGAAAATGGAAAATTGCCACAGTTTTCAACCCCTAACCGAATAAGATGCAATACACCACTAGCAGATGTAAGTGAACTTATGGAACTTGAGGAGAGACTTGTCTCTCTGCAAATTGCATTTTCTCAAATCATACCTTGGGGCTATAAGAGACCCCATATGGGCTTAATAGGATTAATTATTAATGTGCATGTTCAGCTAGATGTTGTGCAAAAGCGTTCCCACAATTCATTAACAATACAATTACAATTGTCGTGGCTCTGAAAAGATGCTTGCAATACAAAAATGTGTATCAGACATGCAAAGTGTGTGTGCATGGTGTTATGAAAGAATTAAATGAATTATGTTCCAGGGCCCTGTACAAAGCAGAGAACATTTGTATAAATGCCAACTGGAACAATGTTCTCGCAGAAGAACATGGAAACTTTGTAGAGACTCTCGAAAATCCTAGTGATTCTGATACAAGTGATGAATCGAAGAACGAAACACTTGCTGAAACATTGGTCCATGGATTCACTAATTCACAGTGCATTCGTGACTTGAAGACAAAATTGTTGAAATCGCACCTGGCGAGAGGCAACATCCACTTGGAATATTCAAGGACAAATTCGTTGAGGAAATGAACTTTCCAACACTGTTCTACGGAGATCCACATGGAACTGATATTACAGAACGATTCAGTTATCATAAAATAGTCCAATGGGAGCTACTACATTCAAGCGGTTACTTCTATTGTCACATAACAAATTTGTTTTTCAAAACAATGCGCATAATAATAGAGCAAGTTTTGTCCTGCATGTGGGCCTGAATAAGAAAAGGCTAGTTACAAGGAAGAAAGTTGTTGGACAAGGATGTGAAGTACAAAGTAAACCTAGAAAAAAATATGAAATCTGATATTGGATACATAGATTTCAAGAACATCTGCACCTCTCCTGACTATTTGCAGCAAAAAAAATAAAAATAAAAAAATTGCAATGATTCAACAATTGGGGTCACCAACATTTTTCATCACATTTACAAGTGTAGAGCATTGCTGGGATCCATTGGTGGCTGTCGTTTCTGACCTTTATAGTAATAGGAAACGTAAAAAAAAACCAATACACTGGAAAATAACGACATTGATGACCTCAGAAGAAAATCCCCGATGACATGTACTAAATACTATAGACATAGAATAAATGATTTGAGACAATTGATATGCCATGATGAAATATTTTTTGGAAAATTATCGGACTAATTTTTTTTGACTGAATTCTAGAATAGGGGAAATGAGCATGATGACACATTGTTGTGGATAGAGGGTGCACTGGTCTATGTTGTTGATAACAATTCAAAGATTGAACAATTTGTGGATAAATACATAACATGCAATACAGATCATTTGGAACTAGACCTTGCGAAAGTCCATAGACATTACCATACAAGAACTTGTAGAAAATGAAAAAGCTCGCATTGCAGATACAAATTTCCCATTCCGCCAATGAGAGATATAAGAATCATAGAGCCAGTTAGTTTAGAGGATGGTGTTGTTGTTGAGAAATCTAAATCCTTGTTTGCATTTCTAGAATAAGGAGGATTTGATGAAATGATGAGCTTTGATGCCTTCTTGGCATATGTAAATCTATCAGAAGATGAGTACATCCAAGCCATACAAATAACGCTTAGGCAACCAACACTTTTCCTTAAATGAAAACTCTCCCATATTTGGAACAACAGTTTCTCCAAGGACATGCCAGTTATGTGGAAAGAAAATATAGATGAACAGTACATGTAGAATGCATATGCTGCAACATCCTACTGCACCTCGTATATGACGAAGATTGACAAATCTATGACATCTGCATTCAGAAAAATACGCAAAGAATATGAAAGAAGTCATAAGATGCCATACAAATGATATGCACCCTTGGGAACACATTGCTTAATATTCAACAAATGTCTGCTCAACAAGCAGTTCACATTGCCCTTTATTTGCCCCTCACTTGTAGTTCAAGAAAATGTGTCTTCATAAACACATCTCCACTTGAAAAACACACATTTATGCTTAAACCATCGGTTTTGCTGCAACAAGAACCTGACAATTCAGAGGACATCATATGTCGCTCTATTATTTATTATTACATCCAGTGTCCATATCCTATTAGGCATATCTGCTTACCAGAATTTGTATCGCATTACAAAAAAAATGGTACACCCATATCAAAAAGAAAAAAAACCTATGTTATACAGTTTGTCAAATACAATAAACATTGTGACTATGAAAACTATTGTAGAGAAAAATTGTTGTTGTACGTTCCATTCCATGAAAATGAAGAGACATTAACACGTAACTTCTCTACATGGGAGGGTGTGTATGTTGCTTTTGAGACTATAGAGCATATCAATGAAGCTAGATTTACCTACAATGTTAATCCAACATGGGCTGATCTAGAAATTTCACTTAATGACCTAGAAAACCTCGGCGATCATGATGAGACATTCAGAAACCCCAAAACAACAAAAAATCCTTCTGAATCCTATGACTTACAAGCAGATTTTCCTCGTCCTCCAGCGGCTCAAAGTGAAAAATGTATCAACCTTGGTTTTCCAGTTACAAAACATCCTTTCTTGATTGAAAATAATGAATACCATAGAATAAGATGTCTGTTGAATCATGGACAACAAACAATTGCAAATGACATTGCCCTTCAAAACCGGTTGAACATGAACAGTCCTGCGCATGTTCCTTACAGGCGGAGTAGGAACAGGCAAGACATTCACAGCTAAAGCATTGTTCCAAATTATTATATGAATCTATGATTCAAACAATTTCTCTGATCCTATGAAACCAAAGTTCCTAATAGTTGCATACACAGAAAAAGATGCATACAATGCTTGTGGAACAACAATCTACTCTGCATTTTTAATTCCTTTTAACAAGTCATAGTTTCTTCCACTTAGCAAGGAAATGTTGGATACATTATCTAAGCTTTACAAGGAACTCCAACTTGTCTTTATAGATGAAGAATTTTTAATTGGCAGTTGGTTCTTATATTCCATTGACAGCCAGCTAAGAAGCATAAAACATGTGCAGACGAAATACTTTGGAAACATTGACATGATCTTCTGTGGCGATCTTTACCAGGCACAACCCATCCAAGATTCTTTGATATTTGAACAACCTAACCTTAACATGGAAACAGTGACCTATGACTTCTAGAGAGACAATATTAAACGATTTTATTTCCATACTACAATGCGCCAGACATGTGAAACATTCATTGCAATTATGAATAGAATGCGCACAAAAATCCAAACATATGATGACTTGACCTATATCAATTTGAGGTGATTACGGCCTGCACCAAAGGATCCAACGTTCCCTTACCTGTTCTACAGAAATAAGGATTCAAAGCATAATAGCCACATGTTGTCTCTCATGCCTGGCGATGATTTCATCATCAATTCGATTGACTTGGAAGAAGAAAACCATGGGAATGTCCCACATCATGAACATTCAGTCACTTTACCTTTGCACCTTGCACTGAAATTAGAAATGCTAGTTGAAATATATGCCTATAAATATGATTGATAGGATGGCTTGGTGAATGGTGCACAAGGAATATTGAAAGGCTATACGAAGAAAAAAAAAGTAGATGTCCTTTGGATTAAGTTACATGAACCGCATATAGGCAAGTGACAAGTAAGCAAGTTGTATTATCTATATAATTCAAACATTGCAAGACATTGGACACCTATTTTGTGAATATCAAAGCCAGTATTGACATCAACAAAGATAGTTCGACTAAATATTCACAAACAGTTTCTGAATAAACTTGCATGTGCACATACATTCCATAGATCACAAGGACTAACACTTGATAATGTTGTGTTTTAGCCTATTGGAATTCGGATACATGGACTTGTATACACAACACTATCCTGTGTCAGAAGCATAGACTCCTTGTATTTACTAAGTCCTCTAACAAAAGATTACTTCAAAGTGAAACGAAAAGTTGATATTGAGATAGAACGAATCAAGACCATCGTAAAATGACAACTGCATTATGATTACCAATCCATACAAATAAATTCATCTGTATCAATTCTCTCACTTAACACACGTAGATTAAATGCACACATGGATGATATAGTGAATGACTATGATTTAATGCAATCCTATATTTTGTGTTTGCAAGAAACAAACATGGCATTATGCATGTAGAACAAACAATTCCCAAATCACAATTGCATATCAAGTTACATTACACATGGGGTGATGATACTGGTGAAAAAACATGTACCAATTTTGGACCACATACATATCGAAAAAAATAATGTTGAACTGGTGCTTGCCAAAAAAAATTCCCATGGAACATAAGTTGAAATACTAAATCTGTACGTTGCTCTCCATGCAACATTCTCCAACATAGTAAATGTTATTTCCAATGCATTGGACCATTTCCATCTGAACGGATCCATTGTACTTGTAGGAGACTTCAATATTGACATGCTACAAAATATTGGCAGAACAAAAGAATTGCAAAACTACATGTGTAAATACAATTTGTGCTTTCTTCTGAACAACACAACCCATCTTCAAAACACACTTATTAACCATGTCTGATCCAATGTGCCCATTTATCAATACAATATGTTTGTCTTAGACACATATTGGTTTGATCATGATACAATTGGTATTGCACTTGAATTATGACATATACATCAAACTTATTGCAAACTCATATTTTTATGTTTCAAAGCATATCTATATCCCCAATTTCTACACATAGCGTTCTGGTGAGCATACAGACGGTCCTCTACTTTAATTATAAAATATACATTCTGCAAAAAAAGAAAAAATAAGATACATCCTCAAAAAAACTATTTGTGACTCTATTCATCTTATTCAACTTTTTTTTTGTATATGTACATAGTAGTTTCCTTTTTATTAACTTCTGAGTTTATGTTCATATCCCTTTTGTTTTTTACTTTTGTTCATAGAAATAGAAAGGAAAACTAGAAGGTGCAAAGAACTCCTACCCAGATATGTACACGAATCAATGCAAAGGTGCATTCTTTTTCTGCCTGTGTTCAATAATAAACAGTTTTTCCTTTACTTTCTCTAAATTTGTCAAACTTGTTTGCAAGTATGTTTTCTTTTTCTTTTTCTTTTTTTTGCGCCAAGAAGCCGCTACGCTGCGAGTGCTCCATCCAGCATAACTGCAATGTTGAGACAGCCAGCCCGCAACTCCATTTCTCAATATGTATATCGCCCAACTATAATTGCTATTTACAGGACACTGAACATTAGAGGCACAGTGTGCAACTCGCAAGTGCGTGATCCAAATAAGTGGATAAGTATGGAAGAAGGGATCTGTGCATAATAAGAAATTTGTAGGGCACCAAGCAATAGAGGCTCGTTTCTAACCCTGCCAACCTGACAACATGCAATGCACAAACTGTACATGCTCTATAAATTCTCAGCCACCCGGCAAGTCCTCTTGTCAAGTATGGAATGCGATATCGATACACGATCTAAAATCTCATGTCCATACTTTATAAAGGCACATATTTAATTTTTCCTCGTTTCTACACACACTAATCTGGTAATCACAGACTTGGTGTTGCACATGAATTATGAAATGCATAGTGGGATTCAGACAGAGCCCTTTTCTTTGCTTAGGCAATTTTGAACCTGCCAGCTCGAGAACCCAATTTCTATATAGAGGAAATCGGCCCAATGTACAACCCACAAATATGTATTTCTTGTTTGTGGGAGCCCACCAGCCCTAGAGTAGAATGTTGAGCCGGTCACCTAGCAAATCCACTTCTCAATTTATTATCATAAGATATTTACAAGGCACTGAACAATAGAGTGTCATTTTTTACCCCACCACCCCGAGAACCCGGGATCCAAAAACTGTAGATTGTCTATCAAATCTCAGCCAAACCGCAAGTCCGTTTCTCAATTTCTATATCGCGGAACTTTGTGTGCTACTTGTAGAACACCGAACAATAGAGGCCTTCTTTTGAACCCTCCTGCCCGCGAAACCGCGATCCTGAACCACACATTTTCAGCTTTGGCCATTCCTTCCTTGCTTTCTCTTCCTCATGGTCATTCCCTTCGCACGTGTGCATAATAAAAAACACTATATATATATATATATATATATATATATATATATATATATATATATATATATATATATATATATTTGTGTGTGTGTGTGTGTCTTCTTTATAAATATTTAATGCTAACAGTTCTTCATGTATCTATTGTCTAAGTTTTCATTGATGTGTGCAAGGCTCGAGAATTTTTTCCATTAATGAATTTTTTGTGAAGCATTTTCTTCTCCCTTCCAATTTTTAATTTCAAATGCCATGGAATTTCATTCACATGCCGCCAGCTTGCTTCCTTCACGAAACCTTCAATTGCTTCCCAGTCTTGATTTCAAATACCATGCAATGTCATTCACACGTCGCCATCTTGGTTCTTTCATGAAACCTCCAATCCTTAAATGTTCTTCTTTGTAACCCTCACCTTCACACTTCTAAATTTTCAATAAATGTTCTTTACTTCTAACAGGTCACCATACAACAGATGTAGATATTGTCATTAATGAGGAGATTTTCCATTGACACGTATTGAAGCAATGTTTGCGGGGGGTTATATTGTCCCCTCCATTTCTTCATTTCATGCAGCGTATGGAGCTAGCCAACCTTTTGATAAAATGTTGCCAGCAACTCCAGAACATATTTGTAGAGATACAGTGAACATCTTCCTCAAGAGCTTCCCGTGCAAAAGGACAAAAAAAGAATTGTAGGGGAGGTGGAGCAGCCCAAAATTTACTGTCAAAACATGCATCTTGACGTTAATCTGGAAATCAAATTTTTTAACCTTGATCAGCCTACACATGCAATTCAGCATGCCTGCTCAATGGACATGGTTGGTACCAAAATTTTTGATGAAGATGAATCCTTCGTATTCCAGAGCACTGTTTTTGAAACCAAATCAAAAAAATTAATCATTGAAAAAAGAGAAGTAAAAAATAAGAAAAGAAAACATCGTTCAAAACTTGACCTTGCCAATATGCACACATCCAAAATCTTTGAACTTCACGAGGAAACTGGAGATGCTCTTCATGATTATGTTGGATTAATTGAATTCGAAAATACCAGACTAAAGAACCGCATTAAGAAATTAGAGGAAGCTTTGTTTCTTATGTCATTGCTTGGCAGTTCCTTGGAAATAGCCATGCATGCAACTAAGTGCACCCCTGCAGCAAATATAAAAGGGTCCTCCAACTTCCTCACATCCTGTAGAGGATATGTGGAGAAAAATATCAACAAAAGAATAGAACTGATTTCCAAGGCCTGGGAAACATCATAGAATATGGATTCCCTAAGGAGCAGGGCACATAACTTGCTCCTACTTCTGTAGGCGGATTTAAAGAATGAAGAAACTTTCTATGTGCACTCGATTATCCCTTTCACCTTTCATGTCAACAACATACCAGAGATGTGAAGAAGACAACATGATCTCCCATCCAAAACAAGGCTCATTCAATTAGAAACATGCTGGAAACAAAAAGTGAAGATTTTGTACCTAATCGTGCAATTGTGTGAGCAAGCAATATCAAAGAAAGAAACATTATTCACAAAGCTCACCAAAATAGACCTAGCAGTAAATACAAATGGCTTCGAGAACCACAGATTAATCCTCAACTCGCTGACATTAACTAAGAAAGCTTTTGATCAACAAGTTGATAATTTGAAGGCCTTGTGTTTAGAATTTTTTTACAGAATTGTTGAATATCATGAAGAAGAGGTGGACAACTGGCTAGTCAGGTATTCGCTATAGAATGGAGACATTCATGAAGGTCTATGTAAACTTTCAATTGATCTAATTGAATTAAAAAATGAAGTTTACAACATTTGAATACACAATGAAATCAACGTCGCCCCCTTGAGAAGCTATATTGAAGAGAACTTGAAGTGGATCAGCCACGAAATCCAACAGGCAAATGCATAAATCATATGTGTATCAATCTAGTTATTGAAGTGGGCTGCCCACAAAAACCAACAGGGAAAGGCATCACCAACCAAACACAAAAATTACTTATACGTACCATCCTTGTAAGTGTATAGTTATAGTCCTTTCTTTATCAATCCAGTTATTCATTTTCTGAGTAGAAATCTATAGATCTTCCCATTTCTACTCTTCAGGTATTACATTCTAGCGTGTCCAACTTCTTTCCAAATTCCTATTTCTTGTACATATTTCTGTTATGGTCTGTGGGAGCCCCAATCCTAGTCTATATGAAAAATGCATTTACATTTCCAGGGATATGTAGCAAACTGTTATTTTTTCATATATTCCAAATAAAACTATTCTTTTGTCTCCTTATATATTTATGTCTTCCTGGATTTTTTATCTTCAGCTATGTTGAATGTGAATTCATTCTGTTTATTTTATCTCTGTTATCTTTTTTTCTTTCTCAAAATAAAGTATGACATAAATCATTCACTCAAATTAGACATATCATATTTCACACATATATATGTTTCTTTAAATTTCTAGGAATATGTAACACGTTTCATTTTTTTCCAATTTTCAACAACCCACACTCCAAAAACTGCCTAAGTATGTAATCTAGGCTCCGCCACACTATATAGAATGAGGGCTATGTACATGCTCTATAAAAGTACATATTTTGTATGTATAAAAGTAAATATCTACTTTAAAAAATTACATTTTTGCTATGTACAATTTATGCTCTCTGGGAACCTATAGTTTGATACATTCCAATTTCTTATATCCATGAGCCCTTGTTTTAAAGAAAAATAATTCGGGAATGATATTTATTTGGTCCTCATGTCCACCAACTTGTGTAACAGACACTGGTACTATATTTTTTGTACATTTTTCCACCACCGTGTGTAAAACCTATGTAAAGAAAAGTAATTCCCAAATGTTAGATATTTGGGACATGAGCACCTTGAAATTCAAATAGTCCACAAGTCCCATTATCAATTTGTACATTTCAAAACTCTTCATGTTATTTGAAGGTCATGGAACAACAAAAACTCTCTTTTTAGGTCCCTAGCCCAAGAACCCACGATCCAAAAAATGGCTAAGTATGGAATGAGGGCCACGTTTATGCTCTAATTCGGGAAGGCTAGTTTTCCTCTTGCTTTTATGTGTTCCTAGATTTTTCATTTTCAAAATGGACTATGACATAAATCACTTACTCAAATTTCAGATATCAGATTTCACTTATATATATATGTGTGTGTGTGTGTGTGTGTGTGTGTGTGTGTGTGTTTCTTTAAGTTTTCAACAATATGTAACACGTTTTATTCTTTTTTTATATAAATGTCGTAAAATTGTGTTCACTACTTTCTTTCTACTCAAACGTAAAGAGACTGTCATTTCTTGCATCTTTGCAACATGTCCTGCACAATGTTTTTCACAACGGCCCTTAAAATTAAAATAGTCCGCAAGCCTGCTTCTCAATTTGTAGACCGCGTATCTCTGCTTGCTCTTTGTAGGACATGGAATGAGGGCTCCATTGTTGTTCTATAAAATCTCATCCCCATACTTTATGAAAGTACATATTTTGTAGCTATAAAAGTAAATGTCTACTTTAAAAAATTACGTATTTTCTATGTATATTTTATGGTCTGCAGGAACCTATAATTTCATAAATTTAAATTTCTTGTGTCGAGGAGCCCCTGTTTTAAAGAAAACTAATTCGGGAATGCTATTTATTTCGTCCTTCTGCTCACCGCCCTATGTAACAGACATTGGTACTATATTTTTTTCCCTCTTTTCCACAAGTGTATGTAAAACCTATGTAAAGAAAACTAATTCACAAATGCTGAATTTTTGGGACACGAGCTCCTTAAAATTCAAATACTATGCAAGTTCGATTCTCAAATTGTATATCGCGGAACTGTTGGTTCTAATTGTAGGACATGAAAGAAAAAAAGCGTGTTTTTCAGGTCCCCAGCCCAAGAACCCGCGATCCAAAAAATGCCTAAGTCAAGAAGCTGCTTTTTTAAAGAAAACTAATTCGGGAATCATATTTGTTTCATACTTTTCTCCACCAGCCTATGTAACAGACATCAATACTATTTTTATTTTTTTTACTCCAGGAGCATATGTAAAAAGGAAAACTAATTCGGGAATGCTAAACTTGTTCGACATGAGCACCTTCAATTTCAAGTAGTCCACAAGTCTGTTTGTCAATTTGTATATTGCGAAACTCTATGGACTATTTGTAGGCCATGGAACAACAAAAACCCAATTTTCAGCCGACAAGACCGAGAACCTGCCATTCAAAAATTTTAGTCCTCAAAGTAGCATGTCAATTTGTATATCGTGGAACTCTCGGTGGTATTTGTAGGCCATAGAACAACATAAGCCCAATTTTCATCCCGCAATTATGACAACCCACAATGAAGCTTCCGTGCATGCTCTATATATCTACTTCATCAAATTACATATTTGATTTTTGTTGGCCACAGAACAATAGAAGGCTAATTTTCATCCCCCTAGCCCGAGAACCCGCGATCCAAAATTTCAAATAGTCCGCAAGACCGCTTGTCAATTTGTATATCGCGGAACTCGCAGTGCTATTTGTAGGGCACAGAACAACAAAAAACCAATTTTCAGCCCGACAACCTGCGATCCAAAAATTCAAATAGTCCGCAAAACCGCTTCTCAATTTGTATTTTGCGGAACTCTCGGTGCTATTTGTAGGCGAAGGAACAAAAGTAGCCCAATTTTCAGCCCACCACTCCGAAAACCCGGAATGAAGCTCCTGTGCCTTTGTTTTAAAGAAAACTAATTCTATATTGGTAGTTTTTTTATGCTTTTGTCCACGAACCTATGGGACCACAATTTTCATCCTGCTAGCTAGACAGCCACAATGGTCTATATATCTACTTAATCAAATTACATATTTGGTATCTAGCAACTCTTGTTTGTAACATACGTACGCCCTTAAATATCAAATAGACCACAACTCCAATTGTCAAATTGTATGTCGCGGAACTCTGGGTGCAATTTGTAGGCCACGAAACAACAAAGCCCGAAGTTCAGCGCACCAGCACGTTACTACTATTTTTGTGTATTTTATCCACGACCATATGCAAAGCATATCTAAAGAATAGTACTTTGGAAATGCTAAAATTTTTGGACACCATGCCCTTAAGATTCTAATAGTCCGCAAATCTGATTGTCAATTTGTAAATCGCGGAACTATCCCTGCTTTTTGTAGGGCATGAAAGAACAGAAACATCCCGAGAAGCCTCCATCCAAAAGCTCTCTAACTATTGAATCAGGACTCTGCCTTGTAAAATTACATATTTTGTATGTATAAATTATGCTATTCATGAATGTTTCATTTCATAAATTTCAATTTCTATTGTGTGTAGGAATGCTAATTTGTTTTGTTGTTTTTTGTCAAGAAACCTATGTAACCCACATTACCACTATTTTCCCTGTTTTTCTGCCCATGTACCCATGTACTTCAGCTTCCTACCCACGTGTTTGTACTCCTTTGCATTTATTCCCTTTCCGACAGATGGGGTGCTAGCAGAGCACACGCGTGAAGCAAAGCAGCTAGGAGCGATACTCCGTGGTGCCGACGATGTGACGAACGCATGCCACTCACTCCCAACTGTCTAATCAGTTCAAGTTTAGCTCACTCGAGGCATGGTGCCATTACTCTTAGTGCACCCTGCTCTGCCTTTGCATCCTTTCGACGGACCAGTAACCTCTTTGTGCCTTTACTCTGCACGTGCGGCCATTTATGGAACCTCACTAGTTGCCCGACCTATTTCAATTTCTCCAGTGGGTCCATATGGCTCATTCTTTCCTGTTTTTTCTTCTCAGAGCTCGGCTTCTTGCCCAACATTTCCCAGCTCTGCATTTGTCCTACCCTGCTCTGTTCTGGTCATGTTTTCTCTCTCCCATTGTCTTGAAGATGCCCCGGCTATGAAGGAAGTCCAAAGGCCGACCAACCTGCCAGCCAAACTGACCCCGCCTGGTCCTGTGTCTCCCCTCTGCTCCCTCCCTGTTATCCTCCTCCTCTTCGACCACCTTGTCCTCCTCCCTGGCGCAGTCCACTCAAATTACCACATCTCTCCTTCCCCTTCCTGCATCCCTTGCCAACATAATGGAAGAGATGGACTGCTCAGGAGCCTCACTAAACAACAACCTAGGACCTTTAGCCAATTTGGCATTTGTTTCACACCCAGGCCCTTTGGCCCCTCCCAACTCTCCGACCACCCAGTCTCTTCAGGACCAGCTTCACGACACCCAATTTCAGATTGATGGTCCAGAAGCTAGTCAAAATTCACGACGACAAACCCAATCTCGAGTGGGTTCCAACGCTGACCCAGAATGCAAGTGGAAAACAGGCGTTGCACTGGTGCAGAGCCTATTATTCACCCTACGTCGGGACATGGACAACCTCCGGTTCCCCCTATAGACCCTGGATGACAAAGTCTCTCAACTCCTATAGTTTCTCTCTGCGTTACAAGGTGCTCATCTCCTCACACCAGAGGCAGCCCAAGCAGCAGCAACCTTGGCACCAGTGTTCCCACTAAAAAATTTGGTCCACGCAAACGCAGACTACGAGGACCAGAGGCTTCCATCATGCTCGGAGGACATCTAGAAGGAAGAGAAACTGCCATCAGAGACGAAGAACATTATGTAAGTAGACTGCAAACCAATCCCGGAGGAGCCGCCTCCTCCTGGGGATAAGACATTTCACACCTTTTGCATAGCCGCGTCGTCGTACTACATCCCATACCGGTGATCTTTGTTGTTTTTATCTGTTTTTTTTTTCATGTGCATGTTGAAATTTCATGCATTTGTCCATGGTTATTATAATTACGCTATCTACACTTTCCATAGTTCTAATGCCCACCCTTATGGGCTAGAATTTTGAACTCTTTTTGCATCAGTGACAATCTACACTTAAGTTATGAAGCGGTTTGGTTGGCTGAGCTAGTTTTCCCTCAGGGAAGCTCATTATTTACAGCTTGAAACCATGGAAATTCTCTATACTCCTTCATTTTGACAGACTTCTATACAATCTTACTTATAAAAAAAATATATTGAATAAAATTTAAAAAATTGCTTATACTATTCATTAACTAAGACATGTTATAGCATTATATAAAGTACTTTAAATCTCCATACAACGTTATAATATTCTATAAATTTATCTGTGTCATGTATATCATCGAATTGTTCGCTGCAAAATGTATATGATGGAAGTCTTTGGTGCAAAATGTATATCACGTAACACACTAGACATGAAAATTGTGAACCCGAGACTCCGCCAACCCGCAACTCCGTTATTGTTCAGTACAAAATGTATGAAGTTTTATAGAATTATACAAATTACTATAAATCTTCATACAATGTTATAATCTTCTATAATTATTGTCTCATTTATATGACAGAATTGTTGGGTGCAAAATTCCTATTGTATGGTAATTTTTTGGTCTTCAACGACGTTGATGTTTTAAATGTTGATGTAATTTCCAAAGATGTGTAACAAACATTATTTATTTTATAATATTTTTTTATAGTTCGCAAGCCCTCTTGTCAATTTATATAGGGCACAGAACAACAAAGGCCCATTTTTGAAACCGACAGCCCAAGAACCCGCGATAAAAAAACTGGCTAAGTATGGAATGACTGCTCCGTCCATGCTCTGTAAAATGTGTGCAAAGAAAACCAATTCAGCAATGCTATATCTTTTTTTCCCAAGAAAATCCTTAGTTTTAAAGAAAAATAGTTCGAAAATATTAATTGTTTGGTGTTTTTCTCCACAAACCTATGTAACAGACCTTATTATTATTCTATTGTATAACTGACATTATTAATTTCTGATAAATTTCTATAGTCGACCACTCTGCCTATCATTTTGTATATCGTGGAACTGTAGGTGTTATTTGTAGGCCACGGAACATAAGAGGCCCAACTTTGAACCCGCACCCCAAGAACCTGCGATCCAAAAACTAGCTAAGTATGCAATGATGGCTTCATGCATGCTCTATAAAATCTCATCCTCATACTTTATAAAAGTAGAAATTTCTTATGTATAAATATAAATATATACTTTATACAAGTACATATTTCGTATGTATAAAAGTACATGTTTCATATGTATAAAACTATATATTTACTTTACTATGTTCTCCATGCAAACCATATCTACTTCAACTTTCTACCCACATGTCTTTACTACCTCACATTTACTCCCATCCCAACCTGGTAGGGAATCTGCTACTATGCAGCACTTGTTTTATAAGTTGAAGTGTCAGCTTTATAATGTGAGGGTTTAGAGCCTTTAAGTAGGTCATTGATCTTCGTGGAGAATTGAATTTGTGATTTAGAATGATTTTTTTAGAATTGAATTTGTGATTTAGAATGATTTTTTTAGAATTGAATTTGTGATTTTTAAAGTCAAACCAAATCTATGAAAACTTCACACTAACCAATTAAACCCTTAAAATGAGACACTAATTTAATCTTTAAAAAATTTATTAACTTGCACAAAAATCAATAAAATACAAGATAGAAAATATGAAAAAAATAAAATATTATTAATAATAAAAATTAAGAAATAGAGAATTTTTAAAAAGTAATGTTAGGTAATTAAATTATTATTATAATAAATTTATTTGGTTTATTAGAATTTTTTATTTCTATAATAGTTTAAAACACCTAAAATTAAGCTTTACTACGCAACAAAATATTGAAATTCAAATATGTTTTTCATATAATATTTCCAATGTCCATGCATTTGAAAGAAAGGTCGTGTAATAATTTTCACTAGTTATTGCTTTTAATGTAATTTAAGGGTGTTGGCCCCTCTTGCAACAAGATTGTTGCTCTTTATCTAGGGAGCGGGCACCCACGACCCCCAAATATGTGATAAACATACCCAGATTAGAATATCCAAAGCAATACATGCGAGATTATGCATTGATAGGAAATTTTTGGGTCTTTGGCTCTCAGAAAGGGACCTAGTGAAATGGATTCAATACTGGTGGAAACCCAAAGGTCACTATGATTTACAACTCGGCTCCAAAGGCTTCTTTACCATCATCTTACTTAATCTAGAAGACCGAAACCGAATATTTTAAGGAGGCCCATACTTCTACAACTCGGTAGGGATCTTCCTTCATTTCTCGACAGAAACATTGATTCCGGAGAAGGAAGACTTCAAACATGATCCAGTCTAGTTACGAATCCACTCCTTACCCCAAGAATTATGGGTGGAGGAAATCCTAGCAGGCCTCGACAATAGAATTGGAGTCTACATCAAAGCTTCATAAGCCATAAAACAAAGAAGGTACACTGCCTATTCCCATGTATGTGTTTATCTTAATATTTCCAAACCCCTTCTTAGTGCCACAAATCTAGAATATCATGATAAGGAATGGTCCCAAACCCTAGAATATGAGAACATACCATTCCACTACAGGAAATGCCATGAACATGGCCATATCTTTCGTGAATTCCCTCTTAATAGTGCTAGCAAGGCTTATCTTGTAGCTTCTGACAAAGCCAAGGATAGTTACACTCAATCCATTGGCTGCCACAAGAAACCAACAAGAAAAGAGGCCCGTCCTGCCCCATTTGGCCCCTATACCAACAACTCCTTTGGAGCCCTATAGCATATCCCAGAGAATCACCTCAATTCCTCGACTTCTCTGCCTGAATCAACTCTTTTATTTAACTCCAAAGGTAAATCAATGGATATTCCACCTCAAAACCAAGATCCTCTGATCATTCCCTCTAATATCGCTCTACCAGCCAGTCTAGTAATGGACATTGGAGACCTTGACATTGACCTTGAAGACCAAGACCTGGTAGGAATTGACCTAATACATATGGAACATGCCTACAGGAAACAAGATCTTTACACAATCCCACCAGACCACTTCCGCAAGTGCACAAAGTTTTCCTTAAATCTTCGATGGGAGGATCTGCCAGAGGTAACTTCGGCCTAGGAATATAATGAGAGACTTCAAAATACCAACTAAAACCCAAAAAAATATGAGAAGAAAAGGGGTATAAAACCAAAACAACAACTCATCCAAGAAATAGGCCACTTCCTCGTAAACTCAAGACAAATCCACCTAATCTTGGACAACTTTCCCCCTCTCTAAACCTCACCCTCATCATGGAGCTTCTCTCATGGAAAATCAGGGGTATTAATGTATGTAGCAAGAAATGCACGATATGGTAAAGGATAATGAAATATCAACCATATATTCTATTTTTACAAGAAACATAATCCGCCAGAGACGAAGCTATTCAAATTGTCACAAAAAGCAGGAAGAAAGAAAGAGTGATGTAAATCGATGTGATTTGTATGACAGGGGGCCTTGTCATACTTTGGAACCCTTCCACTATCCTCATGGAGGGTTTTTTACTTCCAAATGGACCATCTCAGCCTCCTACAAGATCATTGGATCAAACAAACCTGACTTTTTATCAAATGTGTATGTCCTGGCCACTCAAAGAGACAAGGAATCCTTTCTCCACCACATGGAATGGATCACAAACCAAATATAAAATCAAAATTGGATCTTGGGGGGAGATTTCAACATGATATGTGACCTAGAGGAACAAAGAGGGGGCACTTGAAGACTAGACAGTGACAACGCGCACTTCCAAGGCATCATTGAAACGCTAGGCCTCGTTGACATAGAGATGATAAATGGACCCTTTACCTAGTCAAACAAAATATCTGGCACCCAATAGGTATCATGTTGATCTAGGTGGATATCGGTGGCCGCCCACCTTTTCCAACTCACTCAAAACAATTTTCTGGCAATTTTGGCAATTTACTATTTTTAGCAGTTTTTAACTTCCGGGGCCATTTTGAGGGCCTAAATGAAGGTTTTCCGTGACTGATACTATGAATGATTGTTTAGGGATTTGATTGAGCCTCCAAAATGAATCTCCTCGACAATAAATTTCCAAATGTATATCATTCACCTAAAACGAAGATCGTATGCAAAAGTTATGACCCTAAGAAGTTGATGTACTAACTTACCCAAACGGGGCCCACATGACTTTTGGCACTTCATCTCCTAGGGTTAGGTTTTTAGATTTCTAGGTTTTTTGACATTCCTGTTTATTGTAAAAATTCCCTCAGAGCCTCATGGTAATCATCTTCTTTCGAATGAGCGTAGTCTTCAAATATCTTCTCAGAGATAAGTCGCCACCATTTCAACAAGCTTGTTTTCCGCTGCATTTTACAGTTTCATCTTATTTCCTTATTGAATAGAAAACTAGTTTTACTACATATTTGTTATTCTGTGTCAAGATTATTTTAATAATTTGTATTCATTTCATTCTTCTCATAAAATATGGATTAGTGGTAATAGAATGGTATGCTCCTTGTCATCTTAATGCATGTCCCCAACAAGGTTAGGGTACAAAGAATTGGGTCTCGAGCTTGTTTCTCTTGAGGACAAAATATCTTGCACGCCCAAGTGACCTCTCATGGTAGGAGAAAATAAATATGATGGGACATGAGATCATTTCAAAATGTTTGTTTAGGAATCCCTCATGCAACATAGGAACAATGTGATGGAGAGTTTCATGAAAATCCTTCATCGATTACCAACAGGCGACGTATCTTCCTTGAGTGGAGGCGCTGACCCCTTCAAGGTACAAATCAACTTCAATATTCCTATATTTGAAGGTTATATATATGCAAATGTTATAGACAAGTGGTTGAATCTACTAGAAGGGTATTTTTTATCCATAACTTTTCGAATAGAGAAAAGATTACTTCTGCACTCCTCAAAGTCATTCCTCATGTCAACGATTGGTGGGAAACTTTCCGTGAGAAAAAATAAATAGAGGAACCCTCATTATTTACAACCGCTACCACTTGGGAATCCTTCAGGGATTCTATTAAGGAACAATACTACCTTGTCGTAAGTTATGATGACTTGTATAACAAATGGACCACACTGCGGTAAGAAAGAGACCAAGTAGTGACAGAGTTCACAAATATATTCCATACCTTGCGCACCAAGATGGGTATCAAAGATTCAGAGATACATCTAGTTCTCAAGTATCATGGTGCTCTGCATAGATACATCCATACCAAAATGGAATTTCTAGACATCTTGTCCTTGGGGATGGCATGTCGGTATTGCATCAAAATTGAGTAGAAGCTCAAATAAAAGACATGGAAATTTGGGCCTGGGAACCCCGCACGGAAAAAACCATGAAGGGGCGGCCCCAACCCACATAATTGTTGAAATAATGTAACTGCGAAGAGCATTCTTATTATTTTGTTATTGGATTAAATCCCCATTGTGGATTAATCATGTCATTATTATTATTTTTATTGTTAGGTTAATC
>JZKD02S1689391.1:90338-113758 GCA_000966675.3 Picea glauca
GATAAATGCTGTGTACTTGTGGATGTGTATTTCTTAGTGATCTTGTGGTTATTATGCTCTTATCTTTATGAAATGCAAAGAACTATAATATCAGCATAAAACATTAACAAGAATAAAGGATAGAGAAAAGATGAATAGTATCAAGACAACCTATCAAAGCCACAAGCAAACAAGCATACCAAAAAGACAAAGAAATATACTGGGAAGTGGTGTGACCTCCATAACATCCCTTGGCATAACACTACGGATTTTCACTCAAAGAAATCATTGGTGTCCGAAGTGAAATCCTCTTAATCATATGCGAGTTCTAAATCTATTTCAGAACCAGAAAGGGGAATACAGATCATTGAAGTGGAACTCAGTGCCACTGTTTCTACCACCAAGCTCCATCCTAGTGAACCAGACGAGCCAGAAGAAGGAGAGCGCCTCTTCCATTCATATATGTGGGTAAAAGGCACCTCGTTCCACTTCATCATTGAGAGCGGTAGCCAGAAGAACCTCATATCAGTAGAGGTCATCTAGTAGCTAGCCCTCCCGACAATGCCACACCCATAACCTACACCATTGGATGGCTCCACCAAGGAAGCGGTCTCTGTGTCAGCCAACAGTGTCGACTATCGTACGACATCAAGCACTTAAAAGACTAGGTATTGTGTGATGTTTCTCCTCTCAAAGTTTGTAATGTTATTTTGGGCCTACCTTATTTATGGAATTTCATGATGTATATGAGTCTAGGCCTCGTAGTGTTATTATTACTTTGAAAAAGAAATTCTACAGGATACTTGAGGTAGTCCCTCCTAATGCTATTTCCTTGATCTCTACTAAGCAATGAAGGAAGGTCATCTCTCGGACCGGGAAATTTGTCTTCTTCGTGATTTTCTCTCAGAGTGAATGAAAGATCACAACCACATACAGGGCCTCCATGAACGATCTCTCCACAAAAAAAAATAAAGTGGATAAGGTCATGGAAGAATACTCAGATATCTTCTAATCTCCTATCAGGGTACCTCTGCACTATGATGTCAAGAATCCCATCGATCTGGCTTGAGACTCACTGCTACCCAATGGGACAGTTTACCATCACTCTCTGTTAGAAAACAAGGAGATCAAGAGGCAGATCCAAGAACTTCTCCACAAGGGGCACATACATCCCATCTCATCGCCTTGTGGGAGTCCAATGATGCTGGTACAGAAGAAATATGGGACCTCATGACTCTACATTGATTACCGAAAACTAAATAAAATCATAGTTTGAAACCAGTACTCGATTCCCAGAATCGAATACCTCTTTGATAAGATCACAGGGGATAAATACTTCAGTAAGATTGATCTGAAGTCTGGATACCACCAGGTCCCAATAGAAAAGACAGATGTATGGAAGACCACCTTCAATTCAAAAGAAGGTATTCACAATCATACACATTGATCACAAGCCACTACAGTTCATGCACACGCAAGGAAAATTGAAGAATGACTACCATTAGAAGTGGTCCACATACTTACAACAGTTCCACCTCAACGTCAAGTATAAAAAAGGAAGTACCAACCGAGTTGTTTATTTCCTCAACTGACCTCCAGTCGCGGAACTCACCACAGTTCTAGACTCTTTCGAACATGAGAATTCCAGATGGCCCCACCTCTACCAGACAGACCCTGACCTCTCCACCACCTACAAAATCTTGCGCACCAACTTAGTGGTCGCTAATTTCCATATTCAAAATGGGTTGTTGTGTTGTGTGGGCCATATCTGGGTTCCATAAAGCAAGTGTGAGAAGATGATTTTGGAAGATCACTACAGTCAGGTGGAAGGACACTTTGGTATCAAAAATACAGTGGTAGTTTTGCAGAAACATTTCTATAGGACGAAACTTCGACAGGATGTCGACAAGTTTATCAAGTCCTTCACCGGATGCGCTATTGCCAAACTGACCACTAAGAAACAGGACATGTACACTCGTCTTCCTACTCTTAACAGGCCATGGGAATCCATCTAAATGGACTACATGTCGGGCCTCCCATCCACCAAGAGGGGAAATGACTGTTTTTTTGTGGTTGTTGATCGCTTTTCCAAGATGGAAATTCTAGTCGCCTACAAGAATAACATCACAGCAGAACCAACAACCAATCTCTTCTTTGAATGAGTATGGGTACATTTTTGGATCCCACAAACCATTATCTCAGACCATGAAATTCGGTTCCTCAACACATTATGGTCGAGCCTCTAGTCACTATTGGATAACAAGTTGACCAAATCCACTGCCTTCCACCCCAAGACAGATGGCCAAACTGAGGTCGTAAATCGAATGATCGTACATATCCAGTGCATTTACAATTCAAAACACCCCCACACATGGTATGGGAGTCTTCCCTATGTCCAACATATCTACAACCGATCCATCCATATCTCAACTAGCCACAACCCCTTTTAGGTGGGGTTGGGATTCCAACCATTGGGCCCCATGGATGTTGCACTACCCCTGGTGACCACCTCGGCCGACTCGTCCCCTTCTCCACCAGAAGTTGACAAAGCCACCCGGTTCATTGATCGAATCCATCACATCCGCCAATAGGTTCAGGATATTATACATAAGTCTAATTCCAAGTACAAGCAACGCCATGATCAACATTGGGTGCGACATAAGTTTCAGGTGTGAGAAAAAGATTGGTTGCACTTGCAAAAAGAACACCTTACAAGCCCCATAGGAATCTTCTCTCACTCCATTATGGTCCTTACTCCATCACCAAGTTTGTGGGTGGAAATTATTTTGAGCTCAACATTCCCCCTTTCCATGGCCTACATCGAGTCTTCAACGTGTATCTCCTTCGACCATATTTCCCACCATTCTTGGACACCTCAGAGATAACAGAGCAGTTGAAACCAATATAGCTCAACCTTGACTGCATGAAACATAAATCTAGTGACCAAATTATGGACACACATATCAAGGGAACTCGACAACAAAGGATCCATCTTTATTGAGTCGTCAAAGCAGGGCAGCTCTTGCACCAAGAAGGTGGCTCACTCGGGGCCAAATCCAGCAGAAATTTCCTCATATGATGGGGGAAATCAACGCAATGGAGAAAATTTATTTCTAAGGAAGGAGAATTTGTGTAGGTGGATATTAGTGGCCAATCACCTTCTCCAACTCGATTAAAACATTTTTTTGGCAATTTTGGCAATTTACTATTTTTAGCAGTTTTTAACTTCCGGGGTCATTTTGAGGGCCCAAATGAAGGTTTTTTGGGATATAGATTCTCAATGATATATTGAGGCTCTAACTAATCCCCCAAAATGAATATCCTTGACGATACCTTTCCAACGGGCTATCGTGGGCCTAAAACGGAGATCGTATGCAAAAGATACAACCCCGACAAGTTGATGTACTAACTTACCCAAACGGAGCCCACGTGACTTTTGGCGTTTCATCTCCTAGGGTTAGGTTTTAGGATATATAGGGTTTTTGAAATTCATGTTTACTGTAAAAAGGAATTCAGAGCCTCATGGTAATAATCTTCTTGCGAATGAGTCTTGTTGTCACATCTCTTCTTAGAGATAAGTCGTCACCATTCCAACAAGCTTGTTGTCCACTGCATTTTACAGTTTCATCTTATTTCCTTATTGAATAGAAAACCATTTTTACTACATCTCTGTTATTCTTCATTAATCATATTTTAATAATTTGTATTCATTTCGTTCTTCTCATAAAATCTTGATCACCCATCATCTTGACAAATTCCTCATCTTTGAACCTTTCATGATGGAAGGTCTCACCTGACATGCCTTAGTGATCGATGCATCAGGCTTGAACCACTAGGCAATTCTGATCATAATGGATACCAGTGGAACACCAGGAAAGAAGCCCTCTCACTTCAAAAAATTCTGGTTAAATCACTTGGATTTTCAAGAAAACATTGAACAATGGGGGCACAAAATTGCGGTTCCTAGAGGCACTCTCATGTACAAATTCCAGCTGAACCTAAAAAATCTCAATAAGCACCTAAAAATATGGAATAAATCCACCTTTGGGAACATATTCCAAGCCCAAGATTTCATGAACCAACAAATACAGACCTTGCAGCAACAAATAAGGCAATAGGGCCTCACTAACACTCTAAAAGAACATGAGGCTAGCCTAAATAAGTAGATGGCTGAGCGACAGGCATAGGAAGAAATCTTCTGGAGACAAAAATGACTCATCCAGTGTCTCAAATAGGGGGATGCAAATTCCAATTTTTTCAATAGATCGATGCTTCAATGACGACACATTAACCACATCTCTCACTTCTCCACATACCAAGGCATATAACTACAATGACATAAATACACAGAACATGAGCTACTCTCTTATTATAGGAAGCTTCTTTCCAAACCCCCAATTGACCGCACTCAATCCATATAAAACATCACAAAGAACATTCTAAATAATTTCACTGGAGAACAAAACAAGTCTTTGATGCAGCCAATCACACCCATCGAAGAAGTGGATCAAGCCTTTAAAGATACACCCGTCGAAAAATCCCTTGGGCCCGACGGATTCACAATTGATTTCTTTCACCACTACTAGGCTATGATTAGAAAGGAATTTTGGAAAATCATTGAGGATTCAAGGAGGTTCAGATAGGTTCTACTGGATCTCAACACCATTTTCCTCACTCTTATTGCAAAAGAGAAAAAAGTAACTCATCCAAAACAGTTCAGACCGATAACACTTTGCAATGCAATCTACAAACTCCCCAGGAAGGTTACTTCCAAGAACCTCAGGATAATTCTTATCTTTATCATCTCCCAAGAAAAATATGTTTATGTGGAGGGTATGAATATCTTGGACAATATCATTTTAGTGCATGAGGTGATTCATTCTCTCAAAACCACCAAATCTCTAGGTATTCTCCTTAAACTTGGTCTCTCTAAATATTTTGACAAACTCAGTTGGGACTATATGGAAGCCACCCTTGTTACCTTCAGCTTCAACCATTGATGGCTCTCTTGGATCGTTAATCTCACTTCTTCTTCCCTTTTCTCCATCCTTGTCAATGGAGTTCCTTCCAGACGCTTCTCCCTTTCTAGAGGCATCCGACAAGGTGATCCACTCTCGCCCTTTATTTTTATCATTATGAAAAATGGTCTTAGTCGCTTAATCAAAGCTACCATATCCAATCATACAATCTGGGGTATTTCCCTGAATGGACTCTCTCCAACCATATCCTACTGTCAATTCATGGATGACACATTAATTATGGGTGTCCCCACAGTTCTAGAAGCCACCCGCATCCACTACATCATCCAAACATTCTGTGAAGCCTCTAGCATGGACATCAATCTGGCCAAATCTGAAATAGTATTCTTCAACATGCCCCTCCCGATGCAACTCCATATCACTCATATATTGCAGTTCAGCCAAAGCTCCCTTCCATCCAAGTATATCGACATTCCACTCATTGATAAATCTTTGAGGAATAAATCCTCGAAGGATCTCATGTCTAATCTCAAGAAAAAGTTATCATCTTGGACCTTCCTCTCCCTCATGTTAGAGTTAATTCACACACACGTAGGGTTTCTTTTTCCTAAGGTTTCTCCTTGTTTTTAACTCATAATTAGTCATTATCTAGTCTCCTATATTTTAGGGGAGAATATTCCACCTGGAGAATATTCTCTTTCAGTTGACAGTCCAATTTGAATAGTTGAGTTGAGTTTAAATGATGCATTGGTTTTGTCACCATGCAACATTGGGATCATCACCATGATAATGCGCACTTGCTTTGGGATCATCACCAAATTGGCGCATTACCCTTTATTCCCTGATTTAGCTCCTCAATACTCTTTTTTCAGTCAGTTAACTAAAGACTAGTTGACTAGTTAACTCAACTAGGTGGCAGTTCACTCCCGTAACTTCCTGAGAGACTAGACTAGGTGGAAGATCACTCCCGTAATTGTTGGAGTGTGTCTATATTACTCTATGCCACCACTATGGAGCATTGAATCTCCTCCAGTGTGCACTCATTGATTTATACAAAGTATATCATGTGTAAATTATTCATTATTCACAACGGTTAATGATGATTCTTTCATTTTTTCTCTCCTTATTCTTATTTCTCAAATTCTCTCTCCAAATGTGTGTATTATTGTTTAGCTAGATATATTCTATGCAGGTTCAACATATTTACATGGTATCAGAGCCGATAGACTGCTAGTTAAAATATACACCAAAATTCTTTGCAGGTACAAAAGATTGAAGACAACGAAAAGATGGAATTCCAAAAAGAATTTATTCTTACACCTTACAACTATTTTGCATGGAAAGAGAAAATATCCATACATCTCCGAACCAGAGGGTTGTATAGGTTAAACTTGAATAAATATACAAAACCGACATGAGCCATATAAAAATTGTAATATACCAGATATAAAAAATATGCAGAATAGAAATAAAATGATAGATATGGTAGAATAACAACAATATAACCAGAACAATCACCACAATAACACTAAAATGATATAATAATAACAACAAAAATAGCACTTTGATTCTTAGAGCAATGTTCAAGGGCCTTTTCGTGGGGGAAAACTCCAGTCGAGTAGAGCTCTATTACAATAATATCCAAGCTAGGGTTTTCATACCATCAACTCCTATTTATACTAAATATGTCTATCAAAAGAAGCATCTAGAGGAAGATCATTCTAGAAGAAGAAGCTTCTATTAGGTCTTCTTATATTCGACTTATTTTATTTTATTGCAAGGCCTTATTAATATTGACCTTTATTATAGTCGAATATATTGTTCTACCTATGTATGGGTTAGGACCCTAACATGTCCTCCCCCTTAAAAACAACCTTGTCCTCAAGGCTTGAGATGTGGAAATTGCTGCAGAATGGTAGATTGTTCCCAAGTGGCATCTGTTGGAGTTGTATATTTCCTCTAGAATAACACTTTCTTGATGGTTCTCTGAATTCAGCGATGCTCATGCTGGTCCAAAACAACTTGTGGTTGTAGAAAAATGGATCCTTCTTCATCTAACTCAATAATTTTGGTTTGAATTTGGCACTTAGTTCCAATCACCTTGTTTAAGCATGAAACATGAAAAACAGGATGTAGCCTCGAATGACTAGGCAAAGCTAACTGATAGGCCACATGTCCCACATGCTTGAGAATGGTATAAGGGCCATAAAATTTGGGCGCTAGCTTCTAACAATGCTCGGCCTTGAGGGAATTTCTCTTGTAAGGTTGCAGTCGAAGAAACACCTGATCCCCCTTTGCAAATTGACATTCAGAGCGACCTTGATCTGCTTGTTGCTTCATGTGATTTTGTGCCATGACCAAATTCTCTTTGAGGGTATGAATAATATCCTCTCGAACTATGAGTGTTTGGTCAACCACCTGGACCTTCAAGACACCAGGTAAGTATGAGATAACTGAAGGTGTCTTATGTCCATATACCGCTTCAAAAGGAGTCATGCATGTAGTTGTATGGTATGAAGTGTTGTACCCCCATTCAGCTAGGGGTAACCATTGAGTCCACTGATTTTTATTTTTCGAGGTAAAACACCTCAAATATGTGCGGTATGCCATGAATCTTGTAAGTGTTTGGTCAACCGCCTGGACCTTCAAGACACCAGGTAAGTATGAGAGAATTGAAGGTGGCTTATGTCCATATACCGCTTCAAAAGGAGTCATGCATGTAATAAAATCCATAGAGATATCCCTCCAAATAGCAGGTGGAATCGAGAGTGGTTGTATTGTGCCCAGAGATTTGACTATTTCTCCCTTGTTTCATTGACACACATCACATTCAACGACAAAATTACGATTTTCCTATTTCATACCATCCCAGAAAAAAGAACGTTTGACCCTTTCATAGGTTTTGGTGAACCTGGAGTGCCCCATTGTGGGTGTAGCATGAAGTGAAGAAAGTACCATGGATTTAATCTTTGATTGTTTACTTAAATACAAACGAACTTTGTATCGAAGTTCATCATGGAGCCAAGAGTAACTTGGGGAACCTGGAGCATTGGACTGCAATTGTTCGATCAAATGCAAACTTTGGGGATCTTGTAGCCATTCCGGGCGAATGACTTGGAGCCAATCTGGTACAATGAAAGAAAGAGAAAAAAGGGATCCTTCATCTTCATATTTTTGAGAAAGTGCATCCACAACCACATTGTCTTTTCCTTTCTTGTAAATGATCTCATAAGCATATCCAAAGAGATTAGTCACCCATTTTTGTTGCTCCAGGGAGGAAATGTGTTGTTCCAGAAAATACTTAAGGCTTTGATGGTCTATCTTAATTTGGAAGCGTTTCCCCAAGAGATAAGGGCGCCACAGATCAGGGGCATGTAGAATAGCCAAGATTTTCTTTTCATAGATTGATTTTCCCAGACTTCTTTCAGATAGTTTCTTGCTAGTAAAGGCCAAAGGCCGACCCTCTTGCATAAGGACAAAACCAATTCCTTTCCGTGAAGCATCACATTCTAAGAAAAAGGTCTTTGTGAAATCAGGAAGGGCCAGAACTGGAATGGTGCAGATGGCCATGTTCAAGGTTTGAAAAGCTTGAGTAGCGGTTGGAGTCCAAGTGAAAGAGTTCTTTTTTAGGAGAGCACTGAGAGGTGCTGTAATATTTCCATAATTATTAACAAACTTCTGATAATAACCTACTAAACCCATAAATCCACGCAAGATTTTGAGAGTCTTTGGGTGAGGCCAGTCTTGCATAGCATCAATATTTTTAGGATCCACCCTGACATTGTCCTTGCCAACCAGATGACCCAAGTACTCTAATTCTGAGGTGCCAAAATAACATTTAGACTGTTTCAGGAAATGTTGGTGTTGAGAGAGTAGACGGAGAACTTGATCCACATGAGCAAGATAGTTTTTCGAGGTTTTTCTATAGATGAGGATATCATTAAATAAAACTAAGACAAAATGATGGAGAAAAGGATAGAAGACATGATTCATTAGGCTTTGAAAGGTGGAGGGGGCATTACACGAGCCAAAGGGCATGACCAAAAACTCATAGTGACCCTCATGAGTTCTAAAGGCAGTCTCGGGAGTGTCTGCCTCTTTCATATATATCTGGTGGTAGCCTTAATAAAGATCAAGTTTAGTAAAGAATTGGGCATCACTCAATTCATCCAAGAGGTCATCAATGACAGGAATGAGAAATTTGTCTTTAATGGGAAGTTTGTTGAGGGCACAAAAGTCAGGACACATTTGCCAAGAACCTTCTTTCTTCAGGACCATGACCACATGAGAAGATTAGGGACTCATACTAGGGCAGATAACACCTTCACTAAGGAGTTCCTCGACCATTTTCTCAATTTTATTTTTTGGGGAAAAGGGGTGATGATACGGACGGATATTGGGAGGAAGGATTCCAGGTAAAAGGGAATGGAATGATTATGAACACCACGAGAAAGAGGGATTCCCCAGGGAGTGGAAAATACCACTTGATGTTTAGAAATGATGGCTTGGAGGTCTTGTGGCACTGAGGGTGTCTCTGTTGCTTGTATTGCATGGAGTTGGGCAATAACACCAGAATAATTTTTTTTGAGGAGCTTTTCCATGCAATGGGAACTAATGATCTTAGGTGAACCGACGATGATGCCTTGGAACTTATATTGGTGGCCATCCTGGTCGAATTGCATGGTTAATTCCTTAAAATCCATGACAATGGGACCCAAAGTCCTTAGCCAGTCTTCACCCAACACAATGTCACAACCACCCATGTCGATAGCAAACATATGAGATTTCAGGTGGTAGTCACCAATTTGGAGACACAGATTTTCACAACTCCCTCCACATTTCATGGAGCCACCATTGGCAATCGTGATTTGGAAGTTATTGATGGAAAGGATGTAGCAATGAGTTTATTGGGAAATTCGACGATGAATAAAATTATGGGTGCTTCCACTATCAACCAAAATGATGACCTTCTGATGCTTGATGTAACCGATTATCTTGAGGGTTTGGGGAGAGGAGAATCCAGTGAGAGCATTGAGGGAAATGATCGGTTCTACTTCGGGAGGGTATGAGGGAGGGTTTATGTCAATGGCTTCAGGTGACTCAGACACAAGTGGAGTTTCAACATCCTCTTCTGAAATATCCTCTGAGATGGCCATAAAAATATTTTGTTCCTTACACTTGTGGCCCGAGAATTATTTGTCATCACAATTATAACAAAGGCCTTTGAGTTGGCGTTCAGCCATTTCAGCCCTGGTCAATATTTGGATCTTTAGTGGAGCAGAGGGAGTAGTGGGATTTACTGGTTTAAAAAATGAGGCACTCCCATGTACAAATTCCAGCTGAAGCTAAAAAATCTCAATAAGCGCCTAAAAATATGGAATAAATCCACCTTTGGAAACATATTCCAAGCCCAAGAGTTCATGAACCAACAAATGCAGACCCTGCAGTAACAAATAAGGCAACATGGCCTCAATGACCCTCTAAAAGAATATGAGGCTAGCCTAAATAAGCAGATGGTTAAGCAACAGGCATAGGAAGAAATCCAATGGAGACAAAAATGACTCATCTAGTGGCTCAAATTCGAAGTTGTTCCATAGATCGATGCTTCAATGACGGCACATTAACCACATCTCTCACTTCTCCACAGACCAAGGCATATAACTACAATGACATAAATACATAGAACATGAGCTACTCTCTTATTATAGGAAGCTTCTTTCCAAACCCCCAATTGACCGCACTTAATCCATATAAAACATCACAAAGCACATTCTAAATAATTTCACTCGAGAACAAAACGAGGCTTTGATGCAGCCAATCACACCGCTCGAAGAAGTGGATCAAGCCTTTAAAGAGAACCCGCCGCCCTCCTAACGTTTTCCTTGGAATCATATACCATCACTCCTTGCTCGTTCTGGAACCAATAGAAGAGCCCGTCGGATGAACCAACCGGACATCCGTACGGTTGAGGGCGTTCCCCATTGCGGACCGTCCACATATTCTGTAGCGTGCTCCACGCCCCTTTTTCTGGATCGTAAACTTCTGCATTCCGCTCTAATCCATCAACCGACTCAGCATTGAAACCACTGATAACAAAGAATTTCCCATCAATGAAAACACCAAAGGAGGGCTCCCGCTCCTGGCTCATATCAGGAAGAAGCTTCCACTCGTCTTCCTCTACATTGAAAATTGTTGCTTCTCGCAGAGCATTTTCATCGTCTTCCATTCCTCCGAAACGGAGCAAGCTCCAGATATTGTAACCAATGGCATGTTTGTGCCACGACTCCACCTAGCAGATGAGAAATTAGAGATGAAAATGGTGTGGAGTTTCGCCAGGACGTCGGGGTCCTATCCGCCTATCTTAATATTTTCAAACCCCTTCCCGGTGCCATAATTCGGGAATCGTCCCAAACCCTAGACTATGAGCACATACAGTTCATTTTTAGGAAATGCAATGAACATGGCCATCTTTTTCACGAATGCCCTCTAAAGAGCTCTAGCAAGGCAGATCCTGCACCTTTTGACAAAGCCAAGGATGGTTACACTCAATTCACTGGCCGTGAATTCCCTCTTAATAGCTCTAGCAAGGCAGATCAGGATGGTTACACTCAATTCACTGGAGGCCACAGTAAACCAACAAGAAAAGTGACCCCTCTTGCCTTGGATTACCCCTATACCAAAAACTTATTTGAAGCCCTACAACAGATCCCGGAGAATCACTTCAACCCCTCGACTTCTCCGCCTGAATCAAATCCCTACTTGAACTCCAAAGATAAATCAGTGGATCTTCCACCTCATAAAGTAGATCCTCTAATCATTCCCTTCAACACTACTTTGCCAGCCAGTCTAGGAATGGACATTAGGGACCCTAACATTGACCTTTAAGACCAATACCTAGCAGGAATTGACGTGATACATCTAGAACATGCATACATGAAACAAGAGCTTTACACAATCCCACCAGACCAATTACGCAAAGTGCACAAAGTTTTCCTTAAATCTTCGACGAGAGCTAAATCCGGCCTAGGAATCCAATGAAGACCATCGAAAGACCAGTGCAAACCCACAAAATATGAGAAGAAAAGTGGCAGAAAACCAAAAAAACTACTCATCCAAGAAATAGGCCACTTCAGCGTAAACTCAGGACAGATCCACCTAATCTTGGACAACATTCCCCCTCTCCAAACCTCACCCTCATCATGAAGCTGCTCTCATGGAAAATCAAGGGTCTTAATGGACGTAGCAAGAAATGCATGCTAAGGGAAAGGATCATGAAATATCAACCATATATTCTCTTTTTACAAGAAATGAAATGCCTTAAGATGAAGCTATTCAAATTCTCACAAAATGCACGAAGCAAGCAAGAGTCATGGAAACCGACGTGATTCGTATAGCAGGGGGAATTTCCATACTTTGCAACCCTTCCACTATCCTCATGGAGGGTTATTTACCTCCAAATGGATCATCTCATCCTCCTACAGGATCATTGGATCAAACAAACCTAATTTTTTATCAAATGTGTATGGCCTGACCACCTAAAGAGACAAGGCATCCATTCTCCACCACGTGGAATGGATCGCCAATCACATAGAAGATCAACATTGGTTCCTGGGGGAAGATTTCAACATGATATGTGACCTAGTGTTACACATTATTTTTGTCATCCCTATGGTCGTTAATGATGTAAACCTATCCTTTGTCTTTAGAAGGATCAGTGGCCCAAATTCCTGAAGAAAGAAGGGAGAAGAAATTTTCCTGAGAGAAGAAATTGTATTTTCCTTTGTAAAAACCCTATTATGGAAGATCGCCATAGGATGCACTATACATAGGGTGCAACGACGCTTGATCACCGTAGCTTGCTCTAAATATAGACTGTGACGTCGTCGCAGGATGCACTATATTTAGGGTGCGACGATTCCCGGACGTGGGAAAAACGAGCATCTTCTAAATGCTTGCAGAAGGAGAAGCTTCTATGGTGAGGTGGCCTTCAAGCGGTTTGGATCTTACTGACTTTCATGATTTAGTGGGATCATCCTAACCTCCTCACCTTATCCTCTTTAGCTTATAAAAGGACAAGAGCTCTCATGGAGAATGTTATCTTGGGAGCTTGGGAAATTTAACTTGATTGGGTTTGAGTAATTTTTGTAGCTTGGAGTTTTTGGGCCTATGTTGGATTTGAGCTTTGCTTTGTCAAGATAGATTGTGAGTAGTTATCATATCTGTAGTCTCATAATCCATGGAGTAGAAGTGTGTGGGAGGAAAGGAACTATTGGAAGGAACCTGACAACATCAAGGCATCTAGTTGTATCTTTCTTCCACATTATTTAATACATATATACTTTTCTTTCCTATATGAATGTTATTTGTCCATATTGTATGATTCCTTGATCACATACATAGTTTCATATCAAGTAGACTCTATTATTCTCGTCTTCATTGGATTTTGTTATTTTGCAGATATTTTCTACATAAGCCTTATGCCGGAGCTTGGATTGCATTGGTGAAGTCGGATCTTCGATTCTAAAAGGTATGTTCTAGATCCATTTCTCATTTGATAATTGAAATCTAAGGAAAGAGTAGTGTACTATCTTGTTTTTTTCTAGTTTTTTAGTGAAGTTAGGGTGTTTGATTTGTTTCTGCACTTAACAATTATCCCGATAACACCTGGAGGAAAAAATATGGGGCACTCGAAGACTGGACAATGACAATGCACACTTCCAAGGAATCATTGACACACTAGGCCTCATTGACATGGAGACGATAAATGGACCCTTTACCTGGTCAAAAAGATCATCCAACGCCCAACATGTCTGCTATCATCTTAACAAATTCCTTATCTCTAAACCTTTCATGATGGAAGGTCTCACTTGGCATGCCTCAATGATCGATGCACCAAGCTCGAACCATTGGCCAATTCTTCTCAAAATGGATATCAGTGGAACACCAGGAAAGAATCCTTTTCTCTTCGAAAAATTCTAGTTAACTCACCCGGATTTCCAAGAAAACATTGAACAATTATGGCACGAAGTTGCAGTTCTTAGAGGCACTCCCATGTACAAATTCTAGTTGAAGTTAAAAAATCTCAAGCAACGTCTAAAAAATGGAATAAATCAACCTTTGGGAACATCTTCCAAGCCCAAGACTTACTGAACCAACAAATACAGACGCTGCAACAACAAATAAGGAAACATGGATGATCCAAGTGGATAGCGGTGGCCACCCACCTTCTCCAACTGGCTCAAAACAATTTTCTCACAATTTTGGTAATTTATTATTTTTAGCAATTTTTAACTTCGGGGGCCAGTTTTAAGGCCTAAATAATGTTTTTCACGATTAGGCCTCTCAATGATAGTTGAAGGCTCCAATTGAGGCCCCTAAATGAATGTCCTCATCAATACCTTTCCAACAAGCTATTGTGCGTTGTGATGTTCCTGACTGGGCTAGTCTAGGAAACGTTGTTAATGTGTGTGTAGGATTAATCGTTTACAGCATATAAATGATCATACAAATAACAAATGTGACAAAGGAATGCGGAGTTTATATTATGATATCTTTGTGGATTACAAAATGGTTGAATGCAACTGAATAAACTGACAATACTCAACTAGATCAACAGACAAAGGGTCATTGTCGGAATACAAATAAGCAACTAAAAGATAATACCCTGAATATGGGAGCACTACGGAATCAATGGATGTGTTGGGACTATGGAAGCTCTGACGAGAACTCTTGGAAGTCTGGAAAGTTTGCCCTGGGAGTTGTAATTCTTAGAATGGCCTAGAAACTGTCCCAAATTATGCGCCCTTCTCTAGTCCTCGGTATTGGTAACTGTTGGACCCTTCTGCTGGTGATTTTGGAACCTCGATAGATCCCCCTGGGGGAATTCCCCCTCTTTCTCTGGAAAAATGCATCCTACTGATTCCACCATCAGAATCAGACAAGATGTGTCTCAAAATGACCTCCTTGGTCTACTAGGAAATGGGTCAGAAGGGTTTCCCTAAATATGGCATGATGCTAGCTTTGGAACCCCAAATGTATCCGCCAAAAGTGTTCCATGTCCAAGTTTGAAAAATGCGCCCCAGTTTATTCCACCATCAGAATATGATGAGGAACCAGGAAAAATATGTGCCTTTCCTTCTTCTCAAATGAGTCAGAGGGAAATCTCATAATTCTCGCTAGATGGGATAAGTTGACTAAAAACCCTCTCAGAAGTTGCACCCTCACTCTGGATGAATGCACCATTTCTATTAAACACTGTGTAATTGCTTCTAAAGAATGATGGAAGACTTGAATAATCTCCCTGGTGACTAGGGTGTGTCTCTCAACACTGAAATCAACCAACTGGTGTCTTCCTCCTGGAATCCACTGAACTACCTCTCCTGAGATGCACCTCTTCTACTCAATGACAAGTCATAATCTACATAATGATGAATTAGGTCGTTGACCCTTCCTTTATAGATTTCCAAAACCCTAAATCACTGCTGAAACCCTAATTCACTGTTGAATTTCAAAACCCTAATTGACTATTGAAGCCCTAATTGACTGTTGACTTCTATTTTTAGCCCATACTAACTTAAAAGTGCTTGTTAGCCTTTTTATCTCAATGTCACTTTCTGAATATAACATCGGTGACTGAAGTGACCTCTAGTGACCATGTTTACCCCTTTCTAGCCTTAGCTATAGTCTAACGAGGCAGTTTATACCATTAAGCCTCCTCTCTGGAGCTCCTATTTGGAAAAGGAAATTATAGTCCTCCCTTCTCAAAATTGCTTGTCCTCAAGCAATACCAATTCAGGATGTTGCAACACCTGCTCGTTCTCCCAAGTAGCGTCCTCTACTAGAAGCCCTCTCCATTTGATGAAACACTCTCTCATGAACCTGCTCCTTAGTATCCACTCCTGGAACTCCAAAACCTCCTCTGGAACTAACTCCAACTATACCTCCTCATCCAACAAGGGAAGCTCCTCTGATGTGCTAATGAATTGTCCCACTTCCTTTTTTAGGAAAGACACGTGGAACACATTATAAATCTTGCTCCCCTCTTGAAGCTCTAGCTTGTAAGCAACCTCACCTACTCGGCGCATGATCCTATAAGAAACATAAAATATGGGCTTGAGATTCTCGGCCCCACTCTTCTTCAAAGATGATTGTCTGTATGGTTGGAGTCTCAAGAAAATCAAATCTCCAACCTCAAAACTGTGCTCTATCCTGTGCCTATCTGCAGTTATCTTCTGTCGGTTTTGCACTGTTTGCAGGTTCTCTTTCAACAACTTGAGAATATCCTGACTATCTATGATCCAATCCTTCGCCTTGGGAGCTCTACTCTCCCCGAAGACCAAGTCTACCAAAGTGGGAGCATCATATCCGTACAATGCTCCGAAGGGTGTCATATCAATGGACATGTGGAAGGTGGTGTTGTAGCAATGTTCTCCTAAATGTAACCACTTTACCCATGTTATATGTTGTCCTCCTACATAGTTTCTCAAATACCCTTCAACCCACTTGTTGACAATCTCAGTTTTCCCATCTGTCTAAGGGTGATAGCTGGTGCTAGGTGTCAACTGTGTCCCCACCAACCGAAACAACTCTCTCCAGAATGTCCCTATGAACCGACTGTCCCTGTCACTAACGATGTTCTTCGGCAACCCATGAAGTTTGAAGATATCCCTGAAGAAAATCTCGGCTACCTGAACTGCGATGTACTTTGTCAGTATGGCATAGAAGTGAGAAAACTTTGTCAATCTGTCGACCACTACATAGATACAGTCCTTACCCTGGACCTTGGGTAGACCTGTGATGAAGTCCATAGATAGAATCTCCCATTTCTACTGTGGAATGGGTAGTGGCTGAAGTAACCCTACTGGAAGAGCATGCTTTGACTTGTTCTCTTGGAAAGTCACACACTTGTTGATGTGTCTCATAACATTTTGTTTGATGCCCTTCCATGATAACCTCTCTATAATCTATCTATAGGTTTTGAAAAACCCCTGATGGCCTGCTAGAGGTGAATCATGAACTGTGGTGAGGATCTTCTTCTTGATCCCTGAATATGCCACCAGGTAGACTCTATCATTGTAAAATATGACATCGTCAATGACCCTATACCGATCATCCTGTATCTGCCCATCCATCACCTCACAAGAGAACTTGTTCTTGGAATATTCCACTAACAAGTGGGATTTCCAATTTTCTAAATTCTCCATCAAAGAAAATGTCACAGGTCTCCTCAATAGTGCATCAGGCACAATGTTCTTCTTCCCCTTGACATACTCTATGTCAAATTCGAATGCCTGTACCTTCATCACCCATTTCTATTGGCGCTCACTGAGGTCTTTATGCTCAAGGAAATAATTCATACTGTTGTGATCGGTCTTGACCACGAATTTGTTGCCCAGCAAATATTGTCTGAACTTAGAAAAGGCATGCATGATTGCCAAAATTTCCTTGTCATAAATGGAGTACAACCTCTCAGGATGACTAAGATTTCGACTCTCGAATACAATGGGGTGTCCTCCCTGCATCAATATTGCACCGATCCCTTCACCAGATGCGTCATACTCTAGTACAAAAGGTAAGGTGAAGTCTGGTAGTGCCAACACTAGACAAGTTCCCATGAATTCCTTCATGTGATCAAAGGCTTCCTATGATTTCTCGGTCCATATGAAGGCCCCATGCTTGGTAAAATCTGTCAGCGGTGCTCCAAGCTCAGAAAAACCCTGGCTGCATAGCCTGAAGAAGCTCCTCAATTCTGTCACGTTCCTGGGCATGGGCCAATCTAGAATAGACCCAATCCTCTCTTGGTGCTCTTGTACCCCCTGTGCACTGATGATGTGGCCCAAGTAAAGAAACTATATCATACTGAACTCTCACTTGGACTCTTTGGCATATAATGATTGTGCTTCCATGATTCTCAATACCTCATCTAGGTGCCTCATATTCTCTTTCCATGACCGGCTATAGATCAAGATGTCATCAAAGAAAACCAAGACTGATTTACTTAACTTATCCCTGAATATATGGTTCATGCATGACTGGAATGTAGCAGGTGCATTGGTTAGCCCAAATGGCATAACCAGGAACTTGAAGTGTCCAAAATGACATCGAAATGTCATCTTCTCTATGTCCTGCTCTCAGATGTTGATTTCATGATATCCAGAATGTAGATCAATATTTGAGAAGAAAAATTCCCCATCCAGTTCATCCATCAACTTGTCAATGCATGGGATAGGGTATCGATTCTTGATGGTTTTCTTTTTCAAGGCTCAATAATCAATGCACATCGTCATGGTGCCATCCTTCTTCAGAACTAAGACAACTGAAGAAGAAAATGGGTTGTTTCTCGATCTTATGTGTCCCATATCTAGCAATTCCTTGATTTCCTTTTCTATCTCATCCTTGAACCTCCTAGGATGATGACATGGGGGGTGATCATAGGTTTGGGCCCCTCCTCCAACTCAATGGTGTGCTCAAATCCCCTGTTAGGTGGTCTCCCTGGTGGAATTGCCTCAAAGACCTGGTGATGTCATCCAGATAAATCCTTGATCTCTGTATGGTACTATTGTCGACCATTTGAATCCTTTCATGTAGTGATCAAACACTCGGTGACATAGGCTACTTCCCGATGTATGAATATCCTCTCAATCCTCTTGGCTAAAACTGTCTAGGGTGCTCCCGTTGACATACCTCTTAGAACAACCTTCTTCCCGTCATGGTCTTTGAATCCCATATCCAAGGTTTGGTAATTGGTGGTGATTTTTCCCAAGGTAATCATCCACTAGACTCCCAACACCACATCTGTGTTAGATAGGTCAACCACATAAAATGTATCTCTCACTGTATAGTTTCCTAAATTTACCTCCAAGTCTAGAACTCTGTCTAGACACTCCACTGTGTGTCCATCTTCTACTGCAACATCAAACCCCTCAAAATCCTTTTTCTGAAGTTCCCATCTCGATACTAGTGAAGCGTTGATGAAGTTGTGGGTGGCCCCACCATCTATCAAGGCGATTTCCCATTGCCCCTAAATAGTCCCTCTGATCTAGAGGGTATCATACCTAGAACACCATAAAGGGTTGATATGACTCGTCCCTTTGCTGGTTTCCTCATGTTAGTCTGTGCAGGCTGCTGTGGGACTACTAGAGGATGGGCTCCTGTCGGTATCAGAGGTCTACGGGGAGGGTACTCCTCTTCCTGTGATGAATCCTCCTCTGAGCTAGTGGATCCATTGTCCTACTCATCTTCTTCACTATCCACACTATCTATTGCCACCTCAATATAATGAATCTCTCCCTTGCCCATGCACCGGTGGCCTAGGACCTAAGGGTCTCTGGAGCTGAAGAAAAGCTTCTTCCTCATAAGCTCTCACCTAGTCTCATCATTCATCTTCTCCTTGCCCTTCCATTCTCTCTGGAATGGCTTCCTGTCTCGATCCTTCTGGGCTACGAAGGGTTTGGAAAGGTTTTACTCTTTGGCACTAATTCTGCCAAATATTGAGTGAGAAGGATGGCATCCTTCAAGGTGGGAGGCCTGTATGCCTTCACCCATCCTCTCAAAGGCTCGATGAGTCCCTTTATGAATAGAATGATCAACTTGGGCTCTGATATATCTGTCACTGTCATGTCTACCCGTTGAAACTCCATGATGAACGCCTTTGTTGTGACAATTCGTTTCAACTGGGCTAGATCCCTGAAGTAGATCTTAGAATCCCTCATGTCAAACCTAACCATGAGCCTCTATGTGAAATTCCTATAGGAAGTGATGCGACTGTGACCCAATGTCATGAATCCATGATACCACCACTCGTGTGCCTCACCCTCCAAGTGTAAGGTCGCGAAACGGATGGCCTCTGTCTCGATCATCTGGTTGAACTTGTAGTATGTGTCTAGCTTATGTACCCAAGCTTTGGCAGTGCATTTGGGCAATCCGTCAAAAAAAGGTATTGTGATTTTACCAACTTTTCGAATGAAATCCATGCTATGCCCTTGCTCCTATTGTGGTCCTCCCCTCTGTATCTCTCTAGGACAGTTCTTGAGTCTAAGTCCATAGTACTCAACTAGGGTCATGTCCTGGTGGAAGTCACAACCCAATGTTGCGTACTCCCTCCTATACTCTGTAATGTCCTCTGCATGAGTGGGAGTCCTCTATGCTATCGTTGGCGGTGCGACTACCGGGGGTGCCCTCTGGAAACTTGGAAACAAGGGTCTGGAAATCCTACTCGCACAGGTGTATGTGCGAGAGGGTGATTGGGGTCTACTGCCTACTCTTGAGTTCCCCTGTGGTGCATGCGGGACTTGTGTGTCTGGGGAGCCCACTCTAGCCAATATATCAACCACCTGTGCCAAGGACTGAGACATGATCCATTAACTAGCTAGCATATCATTGATAACCTGCGTGAAAGTTGTCTCTAGATCTACAGGGGCCTCGCCACTACCCTCTAGTCACTCATATCTATCTCCTAACATCCTTTCTGACTCACGCTCAGCCTCATGCTCTTCCCTTCTCTCTTCTTCTCTGTGTGCCTCTTCCTCTTCCTCTGAGCTAGGAGGGAAAGGGGGAAAGTCAAGCCTATGTCTTCTTTCCTTATGCCTGATGTAAGTGACATATTCGTCACCTACGTGTTCAAGACCCTTTGGGCCTTTTGCTGCACTCATTGTCTTTAGTCACAGTCTGGCAGGACTAAAGCTCTGATACCACTGTAATGTTCCTAACTTGGCTAGTCTAGGAAATGTTGCTAATGTGTGTGTAGGATTAATCGTTCACAACATATAAATGATCATACAAATAACAGATGCGGAAAAAGAATGCAGAGTTTATATTATGATATCTCTGTGGATTACAAAATGACCGGATGCGGCTGAATAAACTCACAATACTCGACTAGATCAACAGACAAAGTATCTTAGCCAAAATAAAAATAATCAACTAAAAGATAATACCTGGAATGTGGGAGCACTATGGAATCAATGGATGCATTGGGACTATGGCAGCTATGACGGTAACTATTGGAAGTCTGGAAAGTTCACCCTGGGAGATGTACTTCTCAGAATGGCCTGGAAACTATCCCAAATGATGCACCCTACTCTAGTCCTTAGTATTGGTAACTTCCAAACCCTTCTACTGGTGAGTTTGGACCTTGGATGGATCCCCCTGGGGGAATGTGCCCCTCTTTCTCTTGAAAAATGTGTCCTAGTGATTCTACCATCAGAATCGGATGATATGTGTCTCAAAATGACCGCCTTGGTATACTGGGAAATGGGTCGGAAAGGCTTCCCTGAATATGGCCTGATGCTCACTCTAGAACCCAAAATTTATCCGTCAAAAGTGTCGCATGTCCAAGTCTGGAAAATGTGCCCCAGTTGATTCCTCTATCAAAATATGATGAGGAACTAGGAAAAAGATGCACCTTCCCTTCGTCTCAAATGGTTCGAAGGTAAATCTCAGAATTCTCCCTGGATGGGATAAGTCGACTAAAAATCCTCTCAGAAGTTGTGCCCTCACTCTGGATGAATGCGCCCTTGCTGCTAAACACTATGTAACTATTGCTAAAGAATGATGGAAGACCTAAATGATCTCCCTGGTGAAAAGGGTGTGTCTCTCAACACCGAAATCATCCAATTGGTGTCTTCCTCCTAGAATCCACTGAACTACCTCTCCTAAGATGCAACTCTTCTCCTCAATGACAAGTCATAATCTACATAATGATGAACTAGGTCGTTGACCCTTCCTTTATAGCTTTCCAAAACCCTAAATCACTACTCAAAACCTAATTCAATGTTGAATTCCAAAACCCTAAATCACTGTTGAAACCCTAATTCACTATTGACTTCTATTTTTACCCCATACTGACTTAAAATTTCTTTTTACCCTTTTTATCTCAATGTCACTTTCTGAATATAACACCGGTGACTGAAGTGACCTCTAGTGACCCTGTTTACCCCTTTCTGGCCCTGGATATAGTCTAACGGGGCAGTTTAGACCATTATGCCTCTTCTCTGGAGCTCCTATTTGGAAAGGGACATTACATGTGCCCTAAACGGAGATCATATGCAAAAGTTAAGACCCCGGGAAGTTAATGTACTAACTTACCCCAACGGGGCACACATGACTTTTGGCGCTTCATCTCCTAGGGTTAGGTTTTTGGATGTCTAGGGTTTTGGAATTCATATTTATTTTAAAAAGGCCTTCAGAGCCTCATTTTACTCATTTTCTTTTGAATGAGTGCAATTGTCACATCTCTTCTCAGAGATAAGCCACCACCATCCCAACAAGCTTGTTTTTCGCTGCATTTTACAGTTTCAACTTATTTACTCAGTTAATAGAAACCAATTTTACTGTATCTTTGTTCTTTCATCGCATACATGTTATATGTTTCTGTATTAAAGAATAATAATAATCTTCATCCACTTCGTTCTTCTCATAAAATTTGGATCAGTGGTATCAGAGCGGCCTACTCCTTGTCATTTTTAATGCATGTCCCCAACAAGGTCAAGGTACAAAGAATTGGGGCTTGAGATTGTTTCTCTTGAGGAGAAAAGCTCTCGCACACCCAAGCAACCTCTCATGGCGGGTGAAAATAAATAATACGGGACAGGAGATCCTTTCAAAATGTTGCTCGAGGAATCCCTCATGCAACAAGGGAACGAAATGATGGATAATTTTGCACAAATCCTTCAACGGCTACCAACAAGCGACACATCTTCCTCAAGCGGTAGCATCGCCCATTTCAAGGTAAAAATCAACTTTGATATTCCTATATTTGAAGGACAAATAGATTGAAACGTCCTAGACAAATGGTTGAATTTGCTAGAAGGGTATTTTTTTTCATAACTTCTCGAATAGATAAAAGATTACTTTTGCACTCCTCAAAGCCATTCCCCACATCAAATATTAGTGGGAGACATTCTTTGAGTAGAAGGAAACATAATAACCCTCATTATTTATAGTCGTGGTCACCTGGGAGTCATTCAGGGATGATATTAAAGAACAGTACTACCCAGTCAGAAGTTATGACAACTTGTATACAAAATGGACCACACTACAGAAGGAACTACACCAAGTCATGCCAGAGTTTACAAATATCTTCCCTACCTTGCGCACCAAGATGGGTATCAAATATTCTAAGTGACATCTGGTGCTCAAGCACTGTGGTGGTCTGCATAGATACATCAAGGACAAAATGGATTTTCTGGGCATCTCATCCTTGGGCGCGACCTACCGATATGTCGTCAAAATCGAGCAAAATCTCAAACAAAAGACGCGAAAATTTGGGCCACGAAACCCCTCATAGCAAAAGCAAGGAAAAGGTAGCCCCAACCCATAGAAAAAAGGACAAAGAAAATATGGAAAACTTTAGGACCACAAACCTAAGCCACAGGCAAAGAGAGACACTGGAAAGACAAAGAAAGATACCGAGAAGTGGTGCGACTTCCATAAGAGCCCCTGGTACAACATTGTTGATTGTCA
>JZKD02S1689402.1:48738-62385 GCA_000966675.3 Picea glauca
CAGCTTTATCAATCTGGCTTTATTTCAGCAAGTGGGCAAAACAATTAACCTACGTCCTAACCTACTGTCACAAGGCAATCAACCCAGATTAAACAGTTGGGTCAATATTTTATTCATTCTAGGGGCTACCTGATCAGAATTAGATGGTCTGATCCGGTGTATTCACTAATTCTAACCTAGGGGCTACCTGATCAGGATTAGGTGGTCTGATCAGATTTATTCACTAGTCCTAACCTAGGGGCTACCTGATCAGGATTAGGTGGTCTGATCAGATGCATTCACTAGTCTGTCAACATTGGAAATTCAAAAGAACTTGTTCATGCTTGAACGGTATGACCAAGTTGCTATTATTGCATGGGGCCTTTATTTCAAATCTTTTTGCCCTCCTTTCTTCTCTTTTTCTTTTTCTTTTCTTTTTTCTTTTCTTTTCACAAATAATTTGAAGGATGAAATATCATTTGTGAACCAGATCACCAGATATAGATAATATCCCAGTCATAAGATGATTCCCATAAATTATGGGGTGATAACAGATATTTTGAGCAAGGGGTAGACAAGGAGGACTTGACGGAACTGTTGCAATCCATCTACGACTGTAAGCAATGTTTTGTCCTCATTAATATAATTTGCTTGGCCTGTTTCTTTCTAGTTTGTGTCTGATTTTATACGAACTTATCTCTGATAGATAGATTTGTTTTCAAGCTAATATCAATAGAGTAGGAAGTGGTCGTACTTTGTTTGTCTACAGGGCTCATTGAGGAGCAAAAGATTGGAGCTCAACTCGGAGCGTGCAGGGACAAACGTCGATAAAAAGGTACTTTTGTTCTCCTTCCTCCTCATGCATTAGTTTGTATAGATATGAAAGGAACTCAGTGTCCATGTTAAGCACTTTCTGTCTTAGAGTTAAGGCTCTAGCTCTTTAAGGAAATCTACCTATCTGCAGGGAGATTTTCCTTCAACAGTTATGATTTGATGTTGAGATATTTGCAGAGGAGGAGGAAATCGACCCCCTTGTTGTTTTGTGGATTTCTGGAGGAAACCACCACCATTGATCAGTTTTGGTGTTGAGAGACACACCCTAGCCTATCGAAGATACCATCCAGGTATTTCACCGTGCATTACAATGTCCAGTTCAGTGATTGCGCGACTCATCCAGTGAAGGTGCAAATGTTTGAAAGAGGGTTTTTGTGACCGCTAGTGACATTTTGGATTTGGAGGATTCCTTCTGACCCATTAGAGAGCTCGCCAGGGTGCATCTATTGATCCATAGAGCCCAACTCCAGAAGAAGCACATTTGGGGTTCTAGGGGACATTCCAGGACATATCTGAAGAATCCCTTCCGACCCATTACATAGGAGACTAGGACGATGGTTTTGAGCTATACATCATCAGATTCCATTGGTGGAATCACTAGGGCGCACTCATTGAGCCCAGGAGGTGCACAAACCCCCAGGGGGTGAGATCTGGAGCTTCAGAGGTCAGGTCTTCAGTCTGAAATTCATCAGGATCAGTCTAGAGGCTAGGGCACATTTTTTGAGACAATTTCCAACTCATTCTGACAGGTATCGCCATTAGGGGGGAGTTTTCCTGATTCTACAACAGTTACCGTGAGCTACCAAACTGATTTTTGTCGATCTATCCATGCATGCACAAACCAACACTTGTTATTCTAGTCACAAGTATTTATTATCCATTATTTTGTATTCAGTGACGATCCACGAGATCTAACTGATGATTATCATATCTGCTTCCAGTCTTTATTGTATTTCCTACTTTTTCCAGCATTATATATTTCAGTGAGTTGTGTTGTCCTTATTTCACATGTATTATTTTACATTACTAAACACATAATAAACTAGAACAAACATGTAAAAACAACTGAGCATCTTCACACAGTTACTCAAACGTAGTCAGAAACCCCCAGAGTATCAGATTCAGTAGCCAAACTGTATTTCAGCAGTAGATATCCAAATTAGCTGGATCAAAGATATTTCAGTGGTATCCGAGCCTTCTTTCTGCCAGCCTGTGAAGAAGTGATTCTCATGAACCCATGATTCCAGGGACAGGTGAAGAATACCCAGAGGGTCGAGGGCATATTGGGGATGAGTACATTTAGTACTGTAGAGGTCAGAACAGAGATAAGAGAAATAGAAACCGAAGGGATTACACCCCCTTCCACACTCAGTTAGATACAGAGCCAGAGATAGAGGACTGAGAGCATATCAGTTCAAACACAGAGGTTGAGATAAAGAGGACTATGGGTGACAGGCGTGAGACACCGGAGGGCAGGGGGAAAGGCCCTGAGATACATTTTTATAGTACGTAGGCCATGCTGAGTGACCTAGCTAGGGGACAGAGAGACCTGTTGATGACCATAAAATAGATGAACCTTAGTGCACAGATGCTCCAGCATAGCATGAGCACTATAGGTTCCAATGACGCAGGAGGGCTGAGTGGTTCAGGAGGACACTAGGGAGGTGGGGCCAGTGGCTCTAGTGGATCTTAGGGAGGGGCTTGTACAAACCCTTCACCAACCTGAGCTTACACATCGTCTAGGAGGATTCCTCGACCTTTATACCCATAGTTCCAGACAGGACAGACATTGGAACAACCTTTGGGACAGCCAGGGCAGGCAGGAGGATAGTCGGGTTAGGGAGAGGTGGTGCCACAGGATCCGTTCGGGGAGTACAAGAGAGACTACTTGGCACTAGGAGCGAAGTTCCATGATGACATGAGTTTGATGGACTATTGTTCGATCTGATATCGAAACAGACCCCGGGAGGCATGGAAAGGCAATGAGAAAACTCACAACATGGATTTCATCAAGAAAGTGGGAAAGCTGAACATTCCTACTTTCGACGAATCATCACGTTTCTCAACTCAGGTATGGGTTCAGAAGCTAGACACATACTTCAAGCTTAACCCGATGAGAGAGTCAGAAGCTATTAGCTTTGCCACATTGCACTTGGAGGGAGAGGCCCACGAGTGGTGGTACCATGGGCTGGTGACGTTGGGTCACAACCACATTACTTCATATTTGGAGTTCACTAAGAGGTTGATGGAGATATTTGATAGGAGATATCCAGATCTCCACTTCAGGGACCTTACACAGTTGAGGCAAACTGGATCAGTTGAGGCCTTCATCTCAGAGTTCCAGTGGAAGGTAGTGGTCGTATCCGATATATTAGAGCATAGATTGGTGATGTTGTTCACCGAGGATTTGACAGAGCCATTGAGGGGTTGGGTTAAGGCTTTCAAGCCTCACACCTTAAAAGAGGCCATTGTGCACATGAGAGACATGGGGGACTTAGCGCAAAAACCCAAATCCTTTACCAAACCCTTTGTACCACAGAGAGACAAGGATAAGAGAAATCCTCAAAGGGAATGGAAGGGTAATCCAAAATTGAATGATGACATGAGATGAGGAGGCGGATGAGGATCTCGGGGCACAAGAAGATAGATTCAAAGGATGAGACCACACAAGCGACTGAGCAACAGTCGAAGAAACCTTAGATACCAGTAGGGGCATAGCCCAAGGAGGAGACCAGACCTTGTAGAGAGGTGAAAGGAGGGACCATAGCTACCCTTTCAGGAGTACCTAGGTACAACACTCTCAAGCTCAAGGGCCTTGTATAGGGGTAGTGCATGACTTCTTTAGTTGATGGTGGGGCCACCCAAAATTTCATTGATGCATCATTGGTAGCCTAGAGGGGATTATGCACTGAGGAGTTTGAGGGTTTCCACGTGGCTATAGCAGATGGATACATGATGACATGTTTGGACATGATCCCAAACCTAGAGGTCAAACTAGGCAGCTACACCATGACAGATACATTTTATGTAGTTGACCTATCAGATACTGATGTCGTATTAGGGGTACAATGGTTATATTCATTGGGGGATATTGGGTTCAACTACCAGACATTGACCATGAGATTTAGAGATGCCAGTGGATTGAGAGTTGTGCTAAGAGGCATGTCTACAGGAGCACCATGAGTAGTATCAACAAAGAGGATGGAGTAGATCTTCCATCACGACGATGTGGCCTATGCAGCAGAGTGTTTGATCACCACGCGAAAGGATTCATAGGTAAGGGAGCATTATCATCCACAGATTAGAGAGCTTCTAGGTCAGTATTAGCCAGTATTTGGGTTGATACCACTAGGGAGACCACTCGACAGGGGATTTGAGTACACGATTGAGTTGGAGGTAGGGGCTACAAGTGATCACAATGCCCTATAGGCACCCCAAGAAATTCAAGGACGAGATTGAGAAAGCAATCAAAGAATTGCTTCCAATGGGGCACATCAGGCCCAACATGAGTCCTTTTGCATCTTCAGTCATTTTGGTACTGAATAAGGATGGCACATTGTGGATGTGCGTCGATTACAGAGCGCTCAACAAGAAAATGATCAAGAATCCGTACCCCATTCCGCACATAGATGAGTTGATGGACGAGTTACATGGGGCAATTTTCTTCACTAAGATTGATCTACAGTCAGGATACTATCATATCAACATCAGGGAGCAGGACAGTGAGAAGACAATATTATGATGCCATTTAGGATACTTTGAGTTCTTGGTCATGCCATTTGGATTGACCAACGCACCGACCACTTTCCAGTCTCGCATGAACCACATCTTCAGAGGACAGTTGAGGAAGTACCTTCTGGTATTCTTTGATGATATACTAATCTACAACAAGACATGGGATGAGCATCTGGCACATTTGGGGGAGGTCTTGGATATCATGCAGGCACAGTCATTATATGCCAAGGAGTCCAAATTTGAGTTTGGCATGAGAGAACTACTGTACTTGGAGCATATCATCAGTGAGCAGGGAGTACAGGTTCATCAACAGAAGATCGGGGCATTTTGGATTGGCCAACACCCAATAACCTCACATCTGAGAGGATTCTTTGGGTTATCCAGTTACTACAGGTGGTTCGTCAGAGGCTTTTCATAGTTGGGATCACCGCTCACATATTTGACCAAGAAGGGTGCCTTTCACTGGGCTGAGGAGGCATAACGAACATTTGAGAAAATGGAGGTTATGAGCACATGCCCTGTTCTAGCCCTTTCGTATTTCTCACAGCCCTTCGTCTTAGAGTGCGACACGTCAGGAGTGGGGATTGGAGAAGTTTTGATGCAGGGAGGCCACGCCATTGTGTTTGAGAGAAGGAAGCTCAACGAGTTAGAGAGACTCTAACCTATTTATGACAAGGAAATGCTAGCGATCATGCATGCTTTAACCGAATTCAGGAAGTATCTAGTAGGTAGCATATTTGTAGTGAAGATTGATCATAACAGTCTCAAGTATTTCCTTGATTAGAAAGACCTCAGTGAGAGACAACAAAAGTAGGTCTCAAAGATCCAAGCCTTTGACTTTGACATTGAGTATGTCAAGGGAAAGATGAATGTTGTAGCAGATGCCTTGTCTAGGAGGCCACCAAGGTGTTCGATGATGGATGTTTGCACAGATTGGAAAGCTCATTTGTTGGTGGAGTACTCCAAAAAAAAATTTGCTTGTGAGGTGATGGATGGACAGGTGATTGATGATAGGTACCGGGTTCTTGATGACGTCATTTTCTAAAAGGACCATATCTACTTAGTTCCAGATTCTACCCTGAAGGGGAAAATTCTGAAGGTGTGTCATGATTCACCTCCAACAAGGCATTAGGGCTACTTCAAAATGTATAGGCAGATCAAGGAGAGATTCTCATGGAAGGGTCTCAAGGATGATGTACTAAAACACATCCAGGAGTGCATGATTTGTCAATGAACAAGTCCAAGTAGACACACCCCACGGGGTTGCTACAACCTCTACCCATTGTAGAGCAGAAATGGGAGAGCATTTCTATGGATTTCATTACAAGCCTTCCTCGAGTGCAGGGCGGGAATTGACAGGCTGACCAAGTTTGTAGATTTCTTTTCCATACCCATGGATTACAAGGCCATACAAGTAGCAGAGTTTTTTTTTAGGGAGGTATTTTGGTTGCATGGTTTATCCAAGCAGATAGTCAGTGATAGAGATGGGCACTTCATCAACACGTTTTGGCAGGAGATTTTCAGGTTTGCAGGCATAGAGCTAGCTATGAGTACCAACTACCACCTACAGATAGATGGAAAAACATAGATCGTCAACAAATGGGTGGAGGGGTATCTGAGGAGATATGTGGGAGGGCAACAACGCACATAGGTGAGATGGTTGCACATGGGTGAGTATTTCTACAACAAAACTTACCATATGTCTATCAGGATGTCACCCTTCAGAGCATTGTATGTGTACGATGTACCCTCTTTTGTGGAGACTGTGTTTGGGGACAATAGGGTCCTAGGGGCCAAAGACTGGGTGGCAAAGAGTCAAAGGATTCTGCAAGTAGTGAGGGAGAATTGGCAGACAACTTAGAACCAACAGAAGATCTATGCAGATAGGCAGAGACTTGAGCGCAGTTTCGAGGTAGAGGATTTGGTTTTTCTGTGATTATAGCCATACAGACAGTCCTCCTTGAAGAGGAACGAAGCAATGAAGCTCAAGCTGAAGTTTTATGGGCCATACAGAGTCATCAAGAGGATAGGCGAGGTGGCATACGAGCTAGAGCTACCAGAGGGTAGCAATATTCATAACGTCCTTCACGTCTCTTGCCCTAAAAATCTCGTGGGACAATAGATCAACATTTCATAGGAGTTTCCACCCTTTGATGATGAGGGCCAGTTAGAGCTAGTGTCGGAGGAGGTGCTTGAGTAGAGAGAGCACAGGTTGAGGAGCAGGGTCATCAATGAGTGCTTGGTTAGATGGAGGGGTCTTCCAGTGGAGGATGCCACATGGGAGGGAGAGCATATTTTGCAGCACCCATGATTGATGTTGCTTGAGGACAAGCAATCTCGGGAAGGGAGGACTGTGATGTCCCATTCCCAAGAGAAGGCCAACATGGAGTGACTTAGTAGTCTATGTGTTCCCGTAGACTATAGTCTGGCACAAATAGGGAACAAAGGGAGGAATAAGGGTGATTTGGTGGCTAAACAATGAATTAAGCCAAAAAGCATAGGAAAAGTCAGTTAAGCCTAAGTCAACAAAGAATTAGAACGAAAAGGTGCTAAAGGGGGACTTAATTAATTAATTACTCACCTTAGGAGGAAAAGTGCTTATCTTAAGTGAAGTCAATGGTGAATTAGATCGAGAGGAGTATAAAGGGAGGAATTCGACCTAATTTCTCATTATGTTATGATTTGATGTTGAGATATTTGTACAGGAGGAGGAAATCGACCCCCTTGTTGTTTTGTGGATTTTTGGAGGAAACCACCACCATTGATCGGTTTCGGTGTTGAGAGACACACCCTATCCTATCGGAGATACCATCCAGGTATTTCAATGTGCATTACAGTGTCCAGTTTAGTTATTGTGTAGCTCAACCAATGAGGGCGCAAGTGATTGAAAGAGGATTTGCGTGGCCGCTTGTGATAGTTCGGGTTTGGCCGATTCCTTCCGACCCATTAGAGAGCTAGCCAAGGCACACCTATTGAGCCATCTATTTTCAATTTCCGACAGTGGAATCTTCCGAAAAGAGGAAAATAGTCATCTAGGGCCCAACTCCAAAGGAAGCACATTTGGGGTTGTAGGGGAGATTTCAGGACAGATCTAAGGAATCCTTTCCAATGCATTATAGAGGAGACCAGGGCAATCATTTTGAGTTATACATCGTCAGATTCTACCAGTGGAATCACTAGAGCACACTCATTGAGCCCAGGAGGTGCGCAAACCCCTAGGGGGTGAGATTCGGAGCTTCAGAAGTCGGATCTTCAGTCTGAAAGTCATCAGGATCAGTCTAGATCCCAGGCCGCATCTTTTGAGACAATTTTCAGCTCATTTTGACGAGTATCGCCATAAGGGTGAGTTTTCCGGATTCTACAACAGTTATCGTGAGCTACCATACTATTTTTTGTCGATCTATCTGTGCATGTGCAGAACAACACCTATTCTTCTGGTCACATGCATTTCTTATCTGTTATTTTGTATTCCAGTGATGATCCATGAGATCTAACTGACGATTATCATATCTGCTTCCAATCTTTATTGTATTTCCTTCTTTTTCCAGAATTATATATATATCAGTGAGTTGTGTTGTCCTTATTTCACATGTATTGTTTTACACTGCTAAACACATAATAAACTGGAACAAACATGTAAAAACAACCAAGCATCTTCACATAGTTACTCAAACGCAGTCAGAAACCCCCAATGTATCAAATTCAACAGCCAAACCGTAGTTTAGCAGTAGATATCTATATCAACTAAATCAGGGATATTTTAGAACCCTAAATAGAAAGAGGCATCCTATTGAGGTGACAGTGATAGGATAACCTCAAGTTATGCCCATTTTCTCTCCATTAACCTTTCCTTTTATCAAATTACAAATTATGCGATAACATTTTAGCGTCGTTGTCGGGGAACACTGAGTCGATAATCCTCAATGACACTTTTTCGATAAGCCTTTATCCAAAAAAACTTTATCTTACAAGATTACATAGTGACTCCACTGAGGGTGATCCCCTCATTCCTTTGATAATTTCAAGAAAATTATCTGGCAACTTCACAAATGATGACCCATACTGGATGTCAGTACACACTCCCTTCTACTGCTATAATGCCTATTACCCCTGTTATCGCGCAATTTGTAGTTAGGATAAAAGATAGATATGAAGAGGAAAACTGGTGTAACTTGAGCCAATCCCACCCAATGTCACCTCGATAGGAACGTTCTTTCTATTTAAGGAGGTAAGGCCCATGGGAGACATCCCTGGTGACCTGGGGCTTTGAGAAGGAAAAGGATTGTAAGATAAAAGGTAAATTACCCCTCACAAGTCACCACCGAGCAGATAGTCCGGCTAAACAACCAATAAAGAGAAAGTACAACCAAAAGGAGATGCACCTACTCGAGACAAAGCAACAAGAAATATATGCAAGCTTACTCGCTTGGTTAGTACTTCATATAATCAATGACTATCTGGTATATAAGCAATTGGGAAATAAATATTGATGAAGTTAATGTTTATATAATAACAACGATGTACAATATCACTTCTTCAATAAATGTTGAAAGAGTATGGCATTCAATGTAACAATTAACACTTTAGTCAAGTAATGCCTTTTAACAGCCATTCAATTGCTCATAATTAAAATGATAGTTGCACAATGATGATAATAGGAGAGGATGATGGCAGCAAATGAGTTAGTAGGGTTAGTCTAGGCTAGGGTTAGAATAGTTAGGGTTTTGTTCAAAGTATTAAGAGTTGTTTTTTATCATAGTACTCATAGGCTAGGTCTTGGATCAGTGCGTTCCTAGTGTTAATGGAGTCAAAAGGAGGACGCAGAAGCTGAAGGATCAAAAATGATAGTAAGACTAAGGACTGGAGGGTCAAGCCTTGAAGTGTTGCTATGGCAAGGCCTCAAGGACAAAACCCTAGGGGAGAGAGTCTCACTTTGGTGTAGGGGAACTAGGATTCAGTGCTCTCTCCTCCTTCCTTAGGTCAATGGAAAAAATGGCTAGCTCAGAAAGTGGCATAAAACTAAAATGAGGTTTTGTAGGTAATGTGTTGCTATGGCAAGGCTTTACCAGCAAACGCTAGAGAAACGACTCATCAATGTGTATGGGAACTAGGCCTTAATGTGTCTTCTCCTTCTTAACCCAATAAGAAAAGCGGCTAGCTTGGAAGAGGAAGAAAGAGTATTGTTAAGGCAAGGCTCTATCTTTCTTCATTAAATGGATCAAAATATTGATAGGACCATGAGACAAAGACCTACAATATGTGCTTGTCATAACAATATATGAAAGAAATAACAATGAAACTATTCAATTAAGAAGTTTTGCATAAATTTACTTACATTTCACCAAGAAATAAAATAGTAAAACCTAGTTGTAACACCTTCCATCAAGAGAAATGCCAAAAAAATGCCAATAGAAATCAAAAAATGCTTTCCTTCAACAAGTGCACCTCACAAATTCAGCAAAGAACCTCAAGTATAGCACAGATTTCAAACCTCACTAATGAGTGAGTGAGAGATGATGAAAAAATGAGAGTAAAAACCCTCAATTTATACTGTACCATGACCTAAGTTCACTTTTAGGTCATAAAAAGGCTGACAAGGCCAAAATACTAAAAATCATATTGTTTTACATTAAATGCTTAAAATTAAACCCTAATCAAGCTAAAGAGAGATGTCATTCCCCTTCTAGGGAAAATGTAGCATCCTAGAGAAAAACATTAGCCTTCCTTGGGCTTCTCCAACCTGCCACATGTGCCAAAACTACCCCAGTTGTCTCCCAAAGCATCCATGTTGTTAGGTGAGGTCATGGTCATGAAGGGTGACGTCCTAGGCTTTCCAAGGCCAACGTTCCACTGAAAAGGGCACAATCCCCCTAGGTCAAGCTCTGTCGGGGTGCCTCTGTAAGATGTCCTCCTTCTCTCATATGCAAACCCCTTTGTTCTATATCTACCCCTAGCAGGGGTCTCAACATCCATCTGGTGGGCTCTTCAACCCCATGGAGATCCGAACTGATAATCTCCCCATGTGTATCGGTCCAACATGGTACTTGTCTATCGGGCATGATCCTGCACATCAATAGCTACGCCCTCCATGGGATCATAAGTCACATGGATCATAGCAATGTCAATCACATCTCATCATCAATATTATTAAACATGTAAATAAAACCCCTATCACCCCAATTAAAAGCTCAAAGACATTATACAAGCCTGCAATACAAGTTTGGAGAAAGTGATAGGGCATCCTATTGGGCTAGTGTCCACTCGAAGAGGAAAGTTTTCAGAAGAGACTTCATCTAAGCCATGTAAGTGGGTGATTTGGATAAGGGATGTCCAGGCAAGTGGGTGCAATGAGAGAAGAGGGTGCAAAGCTTTACCTGTGGGTGCCTTTGTAGAAGGTGAGCTGCACTTGTCCTGGATGCAACTTTTTCCAAGGCCATTCATGCCTTTTATTTTTTATTCTTCATTCTTTTATTCTTTATTGCTTTTTCTTCAGGAGACTAATCATGGGACACTGCCCTGGCGTGGTGACCAGTGGTGACAGTGTTACCTGTTATCCCCGATTTCTAGGGATAACTAGGAGATCATGTCTCGAGACCCATAGGTCCTAGACATGGAGTACCGAGAGCAAGATTGGCCTAAGCATGGCCCTAGAGGGCCCATCCTTCTTCTCTTTCATCAGACTCGTCTTGTCAGCAGCAACAACAACATCCATCACCTTCGGCTTGGACTTGTATCGGAGAAGGCTCTTTCTCCATGAGGTAATTGGTCCAGGTATCATGGTATGTCTCTTTTGATAATTATAACCTTTAGGCATATGCATCTTACTCCTTTTATTTCTAACGACTACTTGGATCTTACATTAACCCACTTGACCATTGTTGAGGGGATTGACAGGGTGTCCTAGAAAGCCTGTACCCATAGGTTTTAGTTTTATATCGGGGGGATTTCTGAAGAGCTATCATCTGCTCGCTTCATATCATCACTTTTTCATCTTATTTCCCGCTCATCTATCCCATTCCCCTAGTCCATGCATTAGGATGATATGTTTGTAGGGTTGCACCTTATCTCGTGGGAAGAAGGGGATAAAAGCCCAGAAGGTAAAAGCAGCTGGTAAAAGATAAAATCCATAAAAATGAAACCTCGAGATGCCTCTCGCAGTGATCCTCGAGAAGGAAATAAAAATCCTTTCAGCAAGAAACAAGAGGGACCCGAAGAAAAATAACAAAAAAACAAGACCTAGCCAAGAGGATAGGGGGTCTCATCACGATCCATCCTATTATGTTTATGGGTACCTAACAACATGACATTGCCACCATCTGGTTACCACGCTAGGGCAGTGACCTTTGGTTGCATGACCAAGGGAAAGGGGGTCTCATCACGAGCCAACCTTATCATCTCTATGAAAGTGCTTGTGGGTAACACTGTCATCTCTGGTCACCATGCCAAGGCAGAGTCCCCTAGTTAGTCCTTGAAATAAAAAAAGGAAAAGCAAATAAAGAAAAGAAATAATAAAGGCAAGAAAGGGCTTGTAAAAAATTGCATCCATGATGGGTATAGCTTGCCTTCTACAAAGGAACCCACAGGTAATATCATGCATCCATGTCTTTCACTCTACCTGTATGTCTGGACATCCCCTATCCACATCACCTCATTCTACATGGCTTGGATGAAACCCCTTAGAGACTATCCTTTCCTTATGGATACTAGCCCAATAGGGTGTCTTCTCTTTTTCTTCAGCCTTGTATTGTAGGTCTTTGTAATATCTTTGAGCTATTGGATGATATATAGGGTTTTTAAGCATATGTCTGATAATATTAATGATGAGACGTGGTTAACATTGCTATGATCCTTGTAACTAATGAGCCCATGGAGGGAGAATTTTTTGATGTGTAGGACCATGCCCGACAGACAAGTACCATGTGGACCGGTACACATGGGGAGATGATTAGTTCGGACCTCCATGGGGATGAAGAGCCCATTAGATGGTTTTTGATACCCCATCAGGGGCAGAGACATGACAATGCTTGATTGATCTTTTTCACCTGAGAAGAAGAAGGGTGTTCCATCAGGGACACTTTGGCTGAGCCCGGCCTAGGGGAGTTGACCCACTTCTAGTCGAACGTTTCCCTTTGATGGCCCAGGACGTCACCTAGGAGCCATTGACGTCACCTTGAGCGTGTGACAGTTTGACAGGGAAGCTGACATGTGTCTCATGATTGGGAGACCCAAAGAGGGCCAACATTTTGTCATTTTGTGTTGCATTTTCCCTAAAAATGAGCTAACGTCTCCCTCGATAGGGCTTGACATCTTGCTTATGTTCAGTTAGGGATTTGATTTGACAATTTAATGTAGAAACAATATAATTTTGGTTTGTAGCCTTGTCGACTATTTTTAATGACCTAAATTTAATTAAAGGTCATGATACAGTATATATTGAGGAGTTTTTCCCTCATTTTGACATAAACACACAACTCACTCTCTTGTGAGATTTGATTTTGCGCCCTTGTTGGGGTATTTCATCTTTTAAGTGAGGCGCACTTGTTGAAGGAAGGATTTTCTTGGCATTTTTGGCATTTCTCTTGAAGGAAGGTTTACAACTAGGGTTTGCAATGCTATTTCTTCATGATATGTAAGTGTTTTTTCTGCAAAACTTCTTAATTGAATGGTTGTAGGCTTATATTATTGCATTTATTTATAAACTTTGTTGATTTAAAACCCTAGGTGACAAGTGCACAACTAGGTCCTTGTTTCATGTCCCCTAAAAGAGAAATATTCAGCCATTGAAGAAGGAAGTGTTAATGTTTATGCCATTATTATATTTCTTTGCATTTCAATAGATAAGAGCATCATAAGAACAAGATCACTGAGAAATACACATTCACAAGAGACACAACATTTTTCCTGGGAAACCCTCTAGGGGGAAGAAAACCCAACAAAAACTTCCTTAGCATAAATAGCTTATACAATGTTCAAGAGATAACTCTAACCAATACAGATAGTCCTCTCCAAGAGATGCGCCACTCTTCTCCCTCTCTCCAACTGGTAATTGCAACTTGCCTCATAAGAGAATGAGCAAGTGAGTTGTGTGTTTGAAGTGAG
>JZKD02S1689402.1:97147-110943 GCA_000966675.3 Picea glauca
GTAAAAGGAGGTTTCCCCCTCTAAGAGGCTTATTATCTGAAATTATCTCTTTTTCAAGGCGTTGAGTACTTTTTCTAAGGATTTTCTATGCTATATTGATATTTGGTTCTTAACACTTTCTTATCCATGTCCTTTTCTGAGGTTACTGTCTGCGATTGTTGTTGTTTTGATGTGGTTCTCTAGGAGGGATTATCATTCTGTAATGTTTGGCCATGTGTCCAAAGTTTTTACACTTGTAGCATTCCACTTCAGTGCTCAATGATTCAAATATATTGTAACTTCTTCTCTGTGTTTCACTAGGCCTTCTTGGATAACCCTTTTGTGTATGACTTTTAAAGTTGTTTATGTTCCTATTGTTAGCTCTGTCATTCACACCTTTATGTCCAAAATTATTACATGCATAACATAAGGCAAAAAAGATAGTTTGATACGTGGGAGTCGAAGATATTCTGAAAGGAGGTGCTCTTATGAATCCTTCTTCTTCCTGGGACCTATTTGTTTCTATTGGTCATTGATTCTGAAATATCAATCTTCTCGGTGGAGTGTCCCTGTAAATTTATCTGTAGACCTTCCTATCCCCTTTGATCGTTTCTGTGTATATTTTTGGATATCTTTCTTGTTTTGTTTTTTTGGAGCTTGATCCCTTTTCTGTCTGATTGTATCCAAGTCTAGACTTGTCATGATTAGGCCTTTGACTGTTGATAATGTCATTCAAAATTTTTGAATTGTTCTGCATATTTTTCTTTTGAAGATCCTTTCTTAATGTGAATCTCTGCTTCCAAATTTTCAATGATCATGTCTCTTTTTTCTAGTTATTCTCTGAGTGTTTCTTCAATTCTTTTATCTTCTTCAATTTGAGCCTTCAAATTTGTGATCATTTTTTCTAATTCTCGAGTGTCTTCTTTCTTGTATAGTTCCGCTTGAAGCTTCTTTTTTTCCTTTTTTCTCTTCTGATAACTTCTATGGCTCTCATCAATTCCTCTCAGTAGTCAACTTTTGCCTCTTCAATTTCTTCTTCAGCTTCTTCATATTCTACTTCAAAGTATTTTTTATCAGAGTCTTCTACTTCCATGAATAGAACCCTTTCTGTCTCACTGTCATTGACTTCATCTTCATCTAGTGATGAGATGTCTTCTTTTGTGCATAAGTTTTTCTTGAAATTTTTCTTTGTGGTTCTTTTGCCTTTATATGTTTGTCTTCTTTTTGAGTCACCTCCATCATTTCTCTTTTTCTTATGAGGAGATTTGTTAGCAAAATGACCAATACCATCACAATTAAAACAAATTAAAGGAAGTTTACCTCTATACCTATCGTTGCTTCCCTTGTTCAGTCTTCTGACAAAGTTGGCCACTTCTTCATAATCTTCTTAGACATCACTATTGTTGCTATGTTTTTTTTCTTATTGATTTCCCTTTTTCTTTGATCTTTTGGATGCTTTGAAGGTTGCTTATTTTACATCTAGATTTTCTTGTTTAGTTATAATTCCATATGTTGTGAATTTTCCATGTAGTTCTTCCATTCTTATTGAGTTTAGATATGTTCTTTCTTCTAGTGTTGATATCTTAGGGTCAAATTTCATAGGAAGAGATATTAGTACCTTTGAACAATTACAAATTCGTTAATTTATTCTCCCAATCCTAAGATTGCATTTACCGTTTCATCGAATCGTAAGAAGTAAGCTGCAATATTCTCATCTTCCTTCATCTTTAGTTGTTCAAACTAACCTCTGTAAGTTTGAAACTTTGTTTCTTTGAATTTTGAATCTCCTTCATAAATATTTCGAAGTTTGTCCCAAATCTCTTTAGCAGATTTACAATGTGAAACTTTGGTGAATATAGTTTCACCAAGACCATTCAGAAGTGCATTTGTGGCCTTGGAATTATTCTGACCGAGTTTCACTGCTTTGTCATTTGTTGGCGAAACTATTGGTACTGTGTATCCATCTACAATTGATTGTAGATGGATACAATCCTTGTGCCTGTATATATGTCTTCATCCTTATGCTCCAAAATGAATACTTATGTCCATCAAACTATCGTATTCCATTTTTATACAAGTTGTTGCTCTCTGTGATTTGCCTTTCAGTGGTTAAATTTATTTATGAAAGAATCGGTTCTGATACCAATTGTTGGATTAATGAGAGGGGGGGTGAATCAGTAATAGAGAAATATAATCCTTTTTAACCATATAATCCAAGTGTTATATCAATGTAACATTATAATCCAATAACTGCAGAGTAAATAAGAAATGAACAATCACACACATACAAAGTACACTAGTGTTTTGTGTGGAAACCCAAAGCGGGAGAAAACCACAGAACGTTTTTTCTTATATGTCTTGAAGAATTACATTCATTGGAAGCACCAACTTCCTTTGTTTTCTAGTTGCAACTAGAAGGAGGCTCCAACCCCCTAGTTTCTCAGGCTACAACCTGAGGGAAACTCCAACTCCCCAATTCTCTAGCTACAACCAGAAGGAGGCTACAACCCCCTATGATCTCTGGCTACAACCAGAAGGTGAGTACAACCACATGTCCTTGCCCCATCCAACCGCCCTGAAGTAAAAGTAGAATGATGGAACCACTGTCACACTATAAATTTGATATGTATCGTTATAAACATGTACCAATAAATCTGAACCATGCATCAACCTGTATCTTAGCCTGTAATCAACATGTACCATAAACAAGTATATCAACCATGCACCAACCTATACCAAACAACCTGTAATCAACCTGTACCATAAACAAGTGCATCCAACCATGTACAAAGTATGTACCAATCATGTATCAACTACTCATAAACTATGACTCATCAAGATGTACCAACATCATCAACTATACACCTCATGTATGTGCCAACTCATCGACTACTTGTCTCAACCATGTACCCAACATGTACCTCAACCAAAATCCCTCATCAATTTCATCATCCAAATCTGATTTCTAACTCTGTAATAGACCTGGTGTATATGATCACATACCTGCAAACCTTCCTTAACTTTAACAACAAGAGACTAGCATTTTCATCAAACTTTTCTTTAGTCTCACATCACTAGTTTTGGATTAGTCAACAACCCTAACTTGAAATAATAATAATTATGTACCTGTAATGAATAAATATATGAAAATAGTAAACAATATTCTTCATTGTTTTTTATACAATTCCTCCAGGTGTCACTACTTAGAACCTCTCATAAAAGGATTTATAGAAAAAATGGCATACCTTGTTGAATTTTGGCTTATTCTAGAGAGCGAACTTGTAGAGCGTGCCCCGCACGGAATATCTGTTTTATGGATATGAAAATTTTACACAAAATGATAAAGACTGTACTATAACCAACACATTTGTTCTTACTTAATTTGGATATATTATGAAGTTATAACATTTTTACCCGAAACATTTGTTTTAGACTAGTTTCAGAACTAGTCACAAACCCTATTTTCCATGGAATGTAACTCCAAAACTACAATGACCCACAAGATGAAATTCGTACCACAGCTACTTGGATATGTTTTCTCAATGGACTATCAATTTCACGGTTTGAATCATTCTATTAAAAATATTATTGTGAAAATGGTGAGATGACCTGTAAATAACATACCTTAAAAAGCATCATCAAAAGAATTTACCCTCCCTTGAATTATGGCCTTCTTTACTTCACCTTCTCTATTAAATTCGGCTTAGATATCCTTTGGTTACCTCAGTCACCTCTAGATATTCAATATTTTCAAGTGTGATATAAAATGAGAAATCCTTGCCTCTTATTTATACTTTCATGTATCTTCCTCAATGGGTTACCTTTTAACCATCTTAACCCACTTTCCTTATTTTAAGGTTAACCAACTTCTAACCACTTGTCTAATTAGTAATTTATCCATTAAATTTATTATTTAAATAATTTATTTTGTATCCACTTTGACTTATAGTACACTAATCACTTCACTTTACCTCAAGAGGTTACTTTCTAACCATCTTAAACCACTTTGACTTCTTTGACTGTTTGGGGATTCTAGATGACTCATGAGGGTTCCCCAACTTCACATGGCCATAACTCTGTATCCGTGAGGAGTTATGTGATGTTCCACATACCAATGGAAATGGAATGACATGTACTATCCATATAGAATATTATTACCTGCAAATATATCAAAACTCATAATCGTATCCATCAAACAATTACCCAAACCTAGGCTCTTCAACTTCCTTCAAGGGTTTACATCAATGACAACCAACCTCAATCAACAATATGGACCATTCATTATAAGGTCATAGATTTGACGGTAGAAGTTATGTTAGGGTTTTTTTCCCTAGAAGGAAACCCTCTTTTATGAGGGAAATGTATTGCGGCTATGATTTTTTGCGAATATTGTATTCTGAGAGACAAGATTGTGAGAGAAAGAAGAGGAAGTTACATCAGATGTGATGTAGGTTGTATCCCTTCATTTGATGGATAATAAAAAGGAAGAACCTAGCAATTTCTCTGGTGGATGTAGCCCACACTGGGTGAACCACATATATGTGTGTGTGTGTGTGTGTGTGTGTGTGTGTGTTGTAGTGTGTATCTTCTGTGTTTTATTTCCGCATTTGTTTTTATTCTATTTCTTTGCGATCTTGTTTTTCTAACACTACTTCTATGATTGATTATTATGACCACAATTATAAAAATCCATGGCCACTTTACATCTACTTGCATTGATTTGACTAAAATTTGGGCACTCTATCAAAACATATCTAATTTGCAAACCATGTGGTCATCATAAGAAAAACCCTTAAAAAGTTAATTTTAAATCAATGGTAACTATACTTCCGAAACTCCAATTTGGACAATTTTTTTAACTTTGGTGTTTTCTCAAGATGAACTCAAAACTACAACTAGTTTCTTTTAATTTTGCATGGAAAGTTTTAAAAATCAATGTAAATGTTGTTGTCCTCTTTTTCCCATGAAAATTCTTCAAAAAAGAAAAAAAAAAATCTTCCACTTTGTGCCCAAAAAAGAGCTCTAATACCACTTGTAGTATACTTTGGTAAATAAAAGAGAAAAGATAACCCTTAAACTTAAGAATAAATATTAAACTTTGGATATACCAAAATATGTCCATACAATAATAAACACAAGAATGCAGAAAGAACCCTTAAGGTAGGATAACATCATCAAATACTCCTTATGGAAGAAATCATTCCACAAGTCATGTTTGCTACAAAAAAAACACACCAACACAACTCAATACAATGATATTAATATGTATTTATGTTGGTTGTGGAGCTTGATCATCTTCTTGATTCATAGGTCCTTGCTTTCAGCCGTGTTTATACCCCATGAATACTTTACACACCAGAATAATGTACACTCTTCCATGTGAGGGAGTGGAGAGGGGGGTTACCCCCTCTGCAGGGTTCGGGGGGGCTATCCCCCTAGCTGGGGGGGTATGGGGGGAAGCGGGCCCCCAGCAGGGGTTCGGGGTCGAAGCCTGTGAAGGAAAATTTTCCTTTTAAAAGTATATTGTAATTTCATTGTAAATTTGGACCGTTCATTATAAGGTCGCAGATCTAACGGTAGAAGTTATGTTAGGTTTTTTTTCCCTAGAAGGTAACCCTCTCTTATGAGGGAAATGTATTGCAACTAGGTATGATAGCGAATATTGTATTCTGAGATAGGATACTATGAAAGAAAGAAGAGGAAGTTACAGCGGGTTTGTTGTAGGTTGTATCTCTTCGATTGTTGGATAATAATAAAAGAAGGACCTGGAAATTTCTTTGGTGGATGTAGCCCACACTAGGTGAACCACGTATATCTGTGTCTCTATTATATTATGCATCTTCTATATTTTATTTCCGCATTTGTTTTATTTTATTTCTCTGGGATCCTATTTTTTTAACAATTTATACTTTCCCATGAGTATTCCTAGGGCCATATTCCAACTACCCCTTATTATTATATTGTTTACTCTAACTATCTAGTGGTCTTATTTATTACCCACAAACTACCAAGTAGGCCTATACCATGATTAAGGCCACATTACATTCATTATCCACTTGGGTGCCTCCTTAGGTACCCCATATTATCTTTCCTAAGTACATTATTGTTGGCATTATTTTCCTCTAAGTCATATACCATTTTTTTGTTTTGTATTTCATACTTAGAAAATTTTGATCTATGGAATACAACCCCACCAATACTTAGCCACTTTTCATATTCTCCACAGAATAGCGGGATCGCATGGATGTAATTTATTTTCAATTTATAGTTGTAAATTTGTCCGCCCGCAGTCACATACCTGGTCATATTTCAAGAACAATGGAAGCGGAGTTCAAACATATCTTCAAATGCTCCTTTCCTTTTCTCTGTCTGTATTTCATTTCATACTTGGTTTTATTTTGAAATCTCTATCACAACCACAGAAGTAGGACTCATTTCATCATGTCGAAATTTTTTTCTTTCTTCATCCACCCAATATCCAATACTTAGTCTCATTTCAAAACAATTTTAAAACCATGGAAGAGAACTCTATTTTATCTAATTTTTTATACATATATTTCTCCACTCCACCGAGAGTTCTTTCCTATGTCACAATAACCAAGAAGCATTTAATGCATGGCTTATGCGAAATCAATATATGGTTAAATATTGAAGGATCGTTATTATATGGTTTTTTCCTCAAGACTAACCTCATAATTTCGAATTGAATTCTCTTAACTCTTCTCCTGAAACAAAAGCTTTAGTGTTAATACTAAAAAGAAAGGATCGTTTTGTAATTGCAGAAGTACTTTGCATGCCTTGACGATAAATTTTAAAAGAAATATGGCAAGAAGAAGGGAGATATTTTGTGGTGACACATTGAATAATTTTGCATGAGAAGACCCACATATGCACTGGTCAAAATTTTATAGGTCTTATGCTTCATTACCACCGAAAGAAAGGAATGTTAATAATACATGTACATCTAGGATACTCCAAGTAGGGTGCATTCCAGATCTTTTAGACACCAAATGTTTGGTGATATGGTGCACTGGTCATTTTGAAAAGGATCAAAGAATTATTAAAATTAATGGATGCTCACCAATCTCTCTGGCACCACCAACTTTTAGTCAGATGCTTAAGTTTTCAAAGCCAACAAAAATATTCAAGGTTGAAGAAGCCAAAAATTTAATTAAAGCTAAAAATGGTGGTAGGGACTTTTTACTGCAATGTCTTGGAGACCCGACGATAATGCCAAAAGATTTATCAACAATACAGGTCATTCAACTAAAGAAACCCTATAAAGAAATGGCATGGTTTCTGGCTAGAATACTTGGATTGGAGTCTATTGCTACTATACCCTGGTTGGCCCTTTATATTCTATTCAAGGAAAAATATTTTTTTACTAGTCAATAATTGTATCTACAGAAATATCGTCTCAACTATCAAGCTTTAAAAAATACAATAAATTTTACATGTCTAGATATTTGGTCTCCGCAATTGTCAACTGTCATGAATTTCAATGGTTGCATTCATCAAAACAAGTTGATCTCAAAATAGACCCGGTTTACACATGCCATCCTTCTCTCTAGAAACATAAAGAAATGTATCAATTCTATGAAGTCTATAATTCCTTTTTATCTTCTTTTAAAAGGCTCATTTGGAAAGAATGCTGCAAGGTTTTCATTGGAAGCAACGTCATTCTTAGACCAAAGGGGAATTTTGAATCTAATGAAAAATATAGTATAATCAAAATTTATTGTTCCCAGAAACCCCCAATGTATCTCATGTTCTATGTATCAGACATAATGTTCATAATAGAAGTCTGTAGGCAATACAAATTTTAGGCAAATTTATTTTGTCAAAGAAATAAAAAGCAATTCATCCAATTGTCATGGAAAGTTGGTGAAATCGAGGTAAAAAATTCTTCAAAAATGATTAATTTGTGAATCAATTTGATCAGTACAATTTACAAATAGCGTATTTGGTGAAGGGATTTGATCCCTTTCAGTATTTCATAAACCACATGCCTTTGGTTGGCTTAAGTTTTTCAAATAAAAACACCTATTTTTTTTTGGAGAAAAGGAAAATGATGAAAATAATTTTGAATAAATACCAGTTGGATAAATTGAAACCATAATAATCACAAATGAAGCACACAGGAAACACATAAGAGTTACAAATGAGAAAAGTACCAATTCTCAGAGTTCATCTCAAAAAATAGGCACACCCAAACAATATTCCCAAAATGTTATTCAAGAAAAACAAAAATCTTCAATTGATAACTTAGGAGATGGTGATGATCTTTATCATTATGAAAAGAATATTGAAAAATGTCATAAATTACTAGTGTATAAAATAAAAAGGCAGAACAATCAACATGAATCAGAAGGGTGTGTACCTGAAGATGATGTTCTTCTCTAAGACATGGAACTTGACACCAACATTGAAGACATTGAATTTCCAGATGATGAACAAAGAATCCAGCCATAGAAAGAAGTGGTATTCCAAGAAACTATCTTTTATGAATAAGAATATTTGACCCTTCATAGCACATCATTTGATAAAGATTTGAAAAAGTTAGTTTTTGAACGTGTTAATTCAAAGGGAAAAAGGAATTAAAGATTTAGAGATGAACTTAAATGGAATCCAAGCGTCAAGGATTTCCAAAATTTACAAAAACACAGGTAATGTTCTATATGTATCAATTGATGATATGGAAGCAGAGAATGCACAATTGAAAGAAAGAGTTAAATAATTGGAATATACATTGATGCCACCACCTATCCGTGCAAGCCCATTGGATACTTTTCAACCCAAAACATCAGATTTGAAATTAAAAGGAACATCAAGTTTATTGGTTGCAGTTAGAAAATTTATTGAAGAAAATATCAAAAAGAGAATGTCTTTTATCCTGGAAGCATGGGATATTGAAAGCAATATCGTTTATTTTGGTTCTAAGTTAAATAGATTCAAAGAATTTATTCAAAGTGAATTAAAAAATGATGAAGGATTTTATAAAGATGTTGTCACCACTTTTATCTTGAAATTTTCTAATATGACTAATTGAAAAAACAAAAGAAGAAGATTTTCCTTCTCCCACTTGAATAAAATAGTTAAAGGCATGTTGAATTAAAAAGATAAAGATTCTGAGAGAAATCTAGGATGATTTTGATGTTCTGGTTACCAAAAAGGAAGTGTTGTATTGCAGATTGACTGAAACAAACTTGGTAGGAAGCACATGGGAGGTACATGATCCAAAGTCGATAACAAATTTTATTTTTATGACAAGGTTTCAATTTGAAAAGCACATGGAAATTTTAATGTGGGTATGAGATGAATATTTTAATAGTATAATAAAATACAATGAAAATTAAATTTGATTTGAAATCTTCACTTCATCAACTTTCATTTGATTTAAGGGACTTGGAATGAATGTTATTTGATATAAAAATTAGACATGAGATAAATGTTGCACCAATGAAAGATTACATAGAAGATTGGTTAAAACAAACCTTATTGAAGATAACTGAAGAAGATCAATTGGAAGCACTTGAAACTGACCATGCAACCAAAAAAACTATATAATATAAAAGGAACATCAACAAGCAAATTAAATAGAGAGAATCCATCATAGTAAGTCGAAATTGATCACACTCCATTTTCATTATTTCTCCTTTCATAATTCATCCAGTTGTATTTGTCTATACCAAGAAAAATATGAATGAATCCAAATTATTCCTTTATATTCTTTCCAGGTCTTTCTTTTCTCATGTCTGAATCTGTTCCTTTCAACACATTTCTTCTCTTTCATTTAATTTAATTTATGGTCCATGGGATCCCCAATCCCAATCCTTTTGGACGAATGCTCTTGTTTCTATAAGACTATTAAAGACTATTTTACCATTTTTACAAGGTCCCAGAGAACTATATTGGGGTTAATTGTAATTGTATCTTTAAACTCTAAGTATTTAAGTAAAGATATTTGAAATTGACCTATTAGATCCTATTTTTTATTTTAATGATAAAGACTCTTTTAAAGTTCTCTCACATGTGGGCCATTTATTTTCTTTCCTTAAATGTGATAAAAGATATTTAAATGTTGTGATGGATGTGAGGTTTATTTTATATTTTCTGTAAAATATCATTTTTTATCATATTCCTGCAAAGTTTGTTCTTATATGAGTAAGGATTCTTGGCCCATCTCTCGGGAATTTCAGATATTTTGTTATCTTGTTAAATTTTGCTTTATTTGAACAATAAAGACTACCCAGTTTTTGTTAGCATTCTCCACAATCCAAGAGCATCAAAAAATATTTTTTAAAAAATATACAGAGGAGTACCACCTCTTAACATATTCAAACATCAATAATTTTTGCGACCAAACTGGGGAAATGAAATAAAAATATGGTTTCATACCATAATTATTTATGACTTGGCCTCAACCTAACCAACCCCAGTTGCAAGTTGGATTAGGAAATCAAACATGCATTTGGAATCAATTATATGCCCTAGTGCGGACAATAGCCCAAAATCATGAAGAACTAGAAAGATCTTGGCAAACTCTTTCTCATGAAGAAGAAAGACAAATTGCAATAAGAAAAATAAGGCCAGATAGAGATTGAAACTGGAAAAATATAAGGGCCCTATAACAAGAAGCAAAAGTAAACAATTTCATATACCAGAACTTGGAGAAAGTTCCATCGTAGAAAAAGAAAGAAATCCAGTCACGAGTTATAGAGATGGAAACCATGACAATTATAAAGAAAGGTGTGAAAGAATAAGAGTCCCATGAAGAAGGGATAGAAATAGCACACTCAATCTTCAAGGAGAACAACATCAACTGCCAACTCTTTCACAAGGAGCATTGCCAGTATTTTCAGGAGACAGAGTAATTGATCCCTAAAGACATATGAAATTATTTTTGGATATGTGAGAATTTCATTTAATAGAACATGATGACGTAATGGTGAGGCTATTACATCGTACATTAACTAGACGAGCATATGAGTGGTATACATATCTTCCTACAATATGGATTAGATCATTTGATGATATAGAAACAATGTTCTTGACAATGTATGCTCCCCCAGTAGCATATCATACTCTTCTCACATAATTTACCCAAATTTGTTTGGGGAAAGGTGAAAGAATCCAATATTTTAATTTAATATTATTTAATACATTAAATAAAATTCCAAAAGAATAGAAGCAAAATGCTCTGGTTATACTCGAGTGTTACAAAAAAGCAATTCCTTCTCACGTAAAGTTTTTTATTAGGGATTCTCAAATTGAAGTTTTACATCCAACAATGCAAAAGGCCACAGAAATCAAAGAAATTATGTTGGAGACAGGTGCAGAACCTGACATCATTTTCGGAAAGGTCCAAAGACAAATGGACAATCTTTTCATTTCAAATCAAGAAGCATCAAGTTCAAAGAGAAATGAAGATCAAAGAACATGCCATACTGAAAATCAAGGAGTTGGAGGAGGGATTTTCAAAGAAAAAATCCCTAATGTAAGGAATGATCCTACCTCAGCACAAGAAACTATACAAAGGATGGAGATAACACATATGAATCAAACCATCCGACAAATACAAAATGATTTTTTCCTCCTAATCCAAGAATGTCTCTTCAGGAACAAAGGAGAAATCATGTTCAAGAACATAGGATCAGAAATGATGGTACCTGTGATGAATTTAGATAGAGGGCACCAAGAGCACCAATTCCAAACGTTGTAATACTAGAAGATGTTTATGAATATCAAAATATTGATTAGGAGGCTTATTACATTCACGAGGAAAGTCTTGAATCTGTACAGATGGATGAAGGCAAGTCATCCATGTATATATTTGATGAGCAAGAATAAAATGATATATGGCAAGATAATGTTTTCCAAACAAGGGATCAAATAAATAAATTAAAAGAAAATGTAGAAAAGGAGAAGGAAAATTCAATACCAAATGTAACATAAACAACTAAGCAGCAGCTAGTTGTAAATTCAATAAGAAATTCTCCACAGATGACATAGAATGTAATAGATGATATGTCAAAATTAAGGATTAATTTTCCATTCATGGAAGTTTTAAAAACCCCTCAGCAGAGGAAAAATATCCTTAAAATTTTAGATGAGCCAAGTTATATAATAGAAGTTGTTGCATCAAGTTCAAAGCAACAACAAAATAATTCAACATGCAGATTGAAAGGTAAAGTCCCACCTTTCTATATCACGATAGAGATTCATGATGTTCTCCTTCACAATTGCATGATTGATACTCGAGCTACAAAAAATATTATTGCATTATCAATGATGGAAGCACTTGGGATGGTTTGTACCAAGTACTATGAAACCAGGGAGAGTATTTATGCCATTGATTCAAGAAAAGTCTTGGCATATGAAGAAATTAAATATTTGTATGCTTGCATAATTGTTTCCCCACATATCACAACTGTATTCACAATTACAATAGTTTATATTCCTCTGTATTATGGTGTATTTCTTGGTAGAGATTGGTCTACATTGATTGAAGGGCACATCACAAATGATGGGAGTTGCATGTTGTTACCTAATAAATATAGAACAATGTTGACGGTTCCATGGGAACCAAGAAAACCATTCTCTTTTAAGAAAAAGGATAATAAATTGATGCAATATTATGTTGATTCTAGTATAGGTAATTATGTCGTGTTGGACCTAGAACAACTAGATATTCCAAAACAAAAAGAAGAAAGTTATTTCAAAGTATTTTGGAGAATGTCTTTTGATGGTGCATGTTCCAGTTTAGGGAGTGGTGTTGAAATTGTGCTTAACGGTCTCGATTCAATTATACACCCACATGCCATCAGATTGGAATTCTCTTGCACGAATAACGAAGTAGAATATGAGGCATTGATCCAAGGGATGATTTTGGCATTGGAAATGAAAATTTAAAATTTGATTATAACAGGTGATTCTGAACTAGTTATAAATCATATTACCCAAAAATATAAGATCAAAAAAGAAAGACTGAAATTGTATGCAAAAATAGTGAACGAACAAACTAATGGATACATTTAGTTCATTTAACATATCTTTTATCCCTAGAGAAATGAATCATAAAGAAGAATATTAAACACTTGTTGCATCATTATTTAATCAATATGATCTTCAAAACAAGAATATTTTTTAGGTGAAGAGAATCTTCAAGCTCTCAGTTCCCAACAACGAGGGATATCTTCAAGTATTTGGAAATGATGTGTTGGCAAATGTTTAACAGGTAGCATATGCTTGTCATTGATGGCAAGTACAACAGTGAAGATGGCATGAGTATAGGAAGAATGTAACAGATGGGCATCAGAAGTAGTTTGGGAAGATGTTGCAGAGAAAGCTCGATAAGATTAGAAGAGATAGTGCAGATTGGCATGCTTTATAGGCAGTATGTGCTTGTCATTGATGGCAGGATCAGAGTGTGCATCAATGGAAAAATAGGAACAAAGTAAGCTCAGGAGGAATTAGCGCAGAGTCGAATGCACTGTGTAGGTGTGCACCAGGGATGAGGTTAACTCATGGCTAAAGCTCGAGGGAGATAGTGTACTTAGGATCACAGGCGAATCAAAGGTCGAGGCCTTTAACACTTAGAAATTCTTCCAAATAAGGAGGATGCGTAAGCTTGGAGGAGAAGCGTCGGTGATCGTTGGATCCCATCCCAAATTCCCGATGACCGTCAGATCTCAATGTAGACAAGAGGAGTGCGCAGATATGGAGGATAGATCTCGGGCGTTAGATCCGAACACAGGGTCTGACCACCGTTGGATCGAGGAGAACCTGGACGTTCTTTAAAGTGCAAGGAGTAGAGG
>JZKD02S1689402.1:114799-125294 GCA_000966675.3 Picea glauca
GAATTTCATGAAGGATTATTTGGTGGACACTTTGCACCCACAACTATTGCAAATAGAATAATGAGAGAAGGTTATTATTGGCCAACAATTTTAAAAGATTCATATGCAATGATAATAAAATGCATTTATTGTCAGAAATTTTCAGGAAGAATGAAGAAGGTTGCAATTCATTTGCAACCCATATCAATAGAAGAACAATTTTCACAATGGGGACTTTGTTGGAATATTCGCCAATGTTGAGAGGGCGGGTGAATCAGTATTGATCACTTTTTACCATTAACTTATCAACAATGTCATTTAATGATGCATAACATTAAACATAGTACACAAGAGCTTTTTACATGGAAAGCCAAATGAGATAAAACCACTAAACACTTTTAATATATATATATATATATATATATATATATATATTCACAAGAAGCACCAATTCCAAGATTTACCAACACCAATTGAAAGGAGGAACCAACCCCCTAGTTTTATGAGCACCAACTCAAAGGAAGTTGCAACTCCCTTGTAAGAATCAACCTTCTATCTGAATATATTAATATTCTCGTGCACCAGCCAACCAATCTTGTTTGTTAGGCACCAACCTAAAGGAGGCCTCGATCTCCTTCCTTGCACCACCCTGTGACCCTTGTTTCAAAATGATTCTCGCAATATGGTCTAGTCCAATACCAATTCTAGGTCCTCAAATAATCTACTCCAAATACCTCACATGAATATGCACCAAATTTTGATGTCAAGTTGATCACAAGTCACAGTCATTGAAGATAATTTATGTCATTGCCTTCTTCACTATCATTGATACATCATCATCATCAAACTAGGTCCACATAGAAATTGGGTCCATATAGACTGCCATTGTCATTGTTTTTGTCACTATAATTAATACATCAAAATTGTTTTCAAATAGAAAATATGTCCACATCAATATCCTAGGTCCACTTCGATCCACATATATGTAAATGTGTTTACCTGCATAGAATAGATCTAGCTAAACAATGATACACACATTTGCAGAGAGAATTGGAAAAAGAAGAAGAAGGAGAGAAAGAATGGAAAGAATTCTCATTAAATGTTATGAATAATGAATAATTTACACATGATATACTATGTATAACTCAATGAGTTCAACTTGAGGTGAACCAAGTCACCATAGTGGTGGTCTAGAGTGATCTGGAAACACACTAGCAGTTATGGGAGTGAATTGCCACGTATTCTAGTCTCTCAGGCAGTTACGAGAGTGAACTGCCACCTAGTTGAGTTAACTAGTCAACTAGTCTTCAGTTAATTGATTGAACAGAAAGTAGTGAAGAGTTAAATCAAGGAATCAAGGATAATGCGCCACTTTGGTGATGATACCAAGGAAAGGTCGAATTATCATGGTGATGACCCCAATGTTGCATGGTGATGATCCCAATGCAACATCTAAACTCAACTCAACTAGTCAAACTGAAGTGTGAACTGAAAGAGAATATTCTCCAGGTGAAATATTCTCTCCTAAAATATAGGAGACTAGATAATGACTAATTATGACTAATGAACAAATAAAAACCTTAGGAAAAATAAATCTTAGGTGTGTGTGAAGTAACTCCAACACCCCCCCTGAACATCAATATGGTGAAAATAAAGATTGGGTCCCGGCAACGAGGCCATGTTAGGTACCCAAGTACAAAATATACACTAAAAATAAAGTGAGGAAAGAGGGAAAAACTCATGGGAAAAACCCCCCCTCAAGGTACAATGTATGTAAAAAAGAAGAACTACAGTTTTTAGGCAACTGTGTCCTTCACTCCAAGATGACCTTGTAGAGAATGGAATTTCTTCTCAGTGAAGGTCTTGGTGAAAATGTCTGTCGTCTATTCTGCTGAAGGACAAAACTATAAGTCGATGATCCCCTCGTGTACCAATTCCTGGATGTAGTGCATGTGGATCTCGATGTGCTTCATCTGCTGCCTCTGAACTAGATCTCTGCAGAACTTCAGAGTGCTCTGTTTGTCACACCAGATGGCAATCGACCGATGAAACTGAATGCCCAACTCAGTGAGAAAATGTTGTAGCCACATAGCCTGAATGGTTATGTTAACTACCCCTCTGTACTCTGCCTCAGCTGAAGATAGAGCAATGGAAGCTTGCTTCTTTCTTGACCAACAGATAGGCCCGAAACCAAGACTGAGTGAGTAACTAGATGTGGACTTGCGATCAATGCTATCTCCAGCCCAGTCGGAATCAGTAAAACCAATGAGATATAATGTAGAGTCTGTTTCATAATGAATCCCAAAGGTGATGGTGCCCTGTACGTATCGAAGGATATGCTTTGCATCTTTCCAATGTAGCTCATGCAGCTCCTGCATGAACCTGGAAACTGCACCAACTGCATATGATAGGTCTGGTCTGGAGTGTGTGAGATACAACAAGATCCCCACTAGCTGTATGTACAGTGTGTTTTCAACCAATGGAGTCTCCCCGCCATCCTCAAGTTTGACTCCTGATATGAAAGGAGTCGAAGCAGACTTGCAGTCTGTCATGTGAAATCTCTCAAGGAGATCTCATGCATACTTGGCTTGAGACAGTTTGATGCATGATGCATCCTGACTGATCTCAAGTCCAAGGAAGAAGTGTAGCGAACCCATGTCCATCATCAAAAAACCTGTCATGAAAAATCCTCTTGACTGCAACAATCGCTAAAGTCGAGCAACCGGTGATCAGCAAATCATCTACATACAAAACTAAAAGTAGAAGTGAATTAGTCGTCCTGAGCATGTATACATTCGGGTCTAATTTACAATGTACAAAGTTATGTGACAATAGGTAGGAGTCCATCTTTGCATACCATTCCCTCAGAGCCTGCTTGAGGCCATAAAGTGACTTCTTCAGTCGACAAACCAAAGATGAGTCTTGCATAAATCCTTGGGGTTGCTCCATGTAGATATACTCAGAGAGATCACCATGAATAAATGCATTCTTCACGTCCATCTGATGGACTTCCCATTCCTTGGTTGTCACAATGGAAAGTGCTAATCGTATGGAATCCATCTTCTCTACTGGAGCGAAGGTCTCATCATAGTCAATACCATGAACCTATTGAAAGCCATTGGCGACAAGCCTAGCTTTGTATCTGTTTTGATCTGTCCATCCATTACACTCTTGGTCCTATAGACCCATCTTCATATGACAAGTTTCCTCCTTGAAGGAAGGGGAAACAGATCCCAAGTCTGGTTCTCGAAGAGGGAGTTGTACTCCTCCTGCATGGCGGATTCCCAAAAGGGATTTCCAGCAGCCTCACCATAATACTGTGGATCTGAAGACTAAACCAAGAAAAGATGTCTAGAAGGAAATGGTTCAGTGGTAGTGAGTGCAATCGGAGGCTCCTTGAAATCAGATCGAGTCCTCCTAGTATCGGTTGGATCACCAACGAGATCCACTGCATCCTGAAGAGTAGTCTGTGCCCACTTGGGTCTCTACTCTAGCCCTGCGACTACATCTAGATGCTCTGAATCTTCATCTAACTGTACTAACTCTGAATTTGAATCATCTAAGTCCTCTGAATCAGAACTCTCGTCTGAAGAAGAGTCAACATGTGCATGTTCATCATCTTGGATAGGTGGAAGAGTGAAGGTGTCTACATGCGACTGTTGAGGTACATGAGAGACACTTTCCTCGAATTGGACATTACGCTCAATGATGAGTCGGTCTGAGGAAAGAACAATAAGCCGATATCCCTTCACACCGTCGGGGTATCCAACAAAAATGCACTCAGTTCTCTGTGGATCAAGTGCCTTCCTCTTTTCAGTGGGAATCTGGGCCCATGCACATGAACCAAAAATGCGAAAGTGGGCCACTTCTGGTTTGAGGCCGCTCCAAGCCTCATAAGGGGTCTTATCCTTGGCAGATCTATGAGTAGATTTGTTTTGGATGTATGTTTTACAGTTAAGTGCTTCGACCCATAGTCTCTGTGGTAGTGACTTTGCATGCAACATGCAAAATTCCATCTCCTTTAGAGATCTGTTTTTCCGGTCGGCAACTCCGTTTTTCTACGGAGTGTAGGGAACTGTATGTTGCAACTAAATCCTTACCTCATGGAAAAGATTATGAATCTCATGATTCACATACTCTCCCTCGTTATCAGTTCGGAGGAATTTGATCTTCTTTCCAAACTGTGTCTCAACCAAATCTTTGAAATCTTTGAGGTGTTGAAAGACCTCGGATTTTTTCCTAAGAAGGTAGATCCAAGTAAAACGTGAGAAATCATCAACAAAAATAAGAAAAAACCTCACTTTTCTGATCGATGGATGCGGAAAAGGACCCATGAGGTCACTGTGGATCAAATCTAAAGGTGTGGAAGCTCGCTGAGACTTTCCTTTGACGAATTTCTCTTGACGGTGTTTTCCGAGAACACATCCCTCACATACTCCCTTGGAGAAATGGATGTATGGTAGACCATCAACTAATATGTTCTTGCTAATTTGTTGCATGTATCTGAAATTCAAATTTCCAAACCTTTCGTGCCATATCCTACTACTTTCATCAGCATAAGTAAGCAGTAAAGCATAATCAGGTTCAATGTATTTATAAAATGTATACAATCTAGATTGATGATTTACCTCAACGGTAGCAACCCTGGAGTTGGTTTGCATGTCGTAGATGTCCACAAAATTTGGTTTGAATATCACTTTCTTTCCGGTGCCAGAATTCGTCATTTGATACATGGAGATAAGGTTGACAAAAAGCTTGGGAACATGCATCACGTTCTCGAAGCTTCTGTTGGTGAGTTCAACCCTTCCTTTGCCAGTGAATTCGACAAAAGAGTTGTCCCCCATCAGAATAGTATGACCTTTGCATGCATCCAAAGAATAATAGACTTCTTCTGAGGCAACCATGTGAAGTGATGTTCCTGAATCTACGATCCAAGCATTGGGAGAGGAGTTGATTGCAATCAAGGCATGGCTAGAATTACCTTTCTTGGAATTTGGATCTTCTGGCTTCTTCTTCTTTGCACCCTCGGGGATGCGATCTCCAAGGTTGTTTTGCTGAAGTATCTGAGACATTAGATCTATTTTCTTTTGCATGCATGTGGATTCTGAATGGAATCCTTTGTGACAATACGTGCAATTCTCTCCTTTTCTTCCCTTTTCTCCTTTGGATCCGGAGGCATCGGTGAAGGTTTTTGTGTACCCTTCTTTCTTCGTATGTGCATGAGATTTTCACTTATATTTATCTTTAGATTTCTGATATTTTTGGCTTCCATCATGCACAGTGAGTGCATGTGCCCTTGGGCCTTTGATTGCACCCATGTTGATGATCTTGGTTTGCTCTTGTGTCAAAGATTCGATAAAGTCCTCAAGAGAAGGCATCTTCCAGGTGGCTCCAGAGGTGAATCTGACAATATGGAATGTGGATACGAATACAGAGAATTCAGGTCCAATCTTGGAGAGAATGGTGAGAACCATTTGTTTCTCCTCCTTCAATCTATCAACCCCACAAGCTTTGAGTCGCGACAGTAAATCCTTGAATTTTGTAAAGAAATATTGGATATTCTCGAAGCTTTTTGGATCCAATGTGAGCAGCTCCACCTCCAGCATGTGTCCCCTCATCTCATCCTTTTTTTCCAAAGAGCCCTTCCAATATGGTCTAGGCTTCATTGGGAGTCTTACAGGAATATATATGAAAAAGGAGATCGGGAGAACTAAGACTGCAAATTGTTCCGAGTGCCTCATCCATGCGATTTAAGTACTTGGATTTTTCTATGGCTAATGTTGGTTTTGTATATGTATTCATGGTTAACCTATACAACCCTTTAGATCATATATGTATGGCTATTTTATCCTTCCATGGAAAATAGTTGAAAGGTGTAAGAATGAATTCTTTTTGGAATTCCATCTTTCCACTGTCTTCAATCTTTTGTACCTGAATTTTTTTTTTTGGGTGTAGCTTTTGCTTAGAACTCTGTTGGCTCTGATACCATGTAAATGTGTTGACCTGCACAGAATATATCTATCCAAACAATGATACACACATTTGTAGAGAGAATTGGAAAAAGAAGAAGAAGGAGAGAAAGAATGGAAAGAATTATCATTAACCATTATGAATAATGAATAATTTCCACATTATATACTCGGTATAACTCAATGAGTTCTAATTGAGGTGAAGCAAGTCACCATAGTGGTGTTCTAGAGTGATCTGGAAACACACCAATAGTTACGGGAGTGAAATGCCACCTATTCTAGTCTCTCAGGCAGTTACGGGAGTGAACTACCACCTAGTTGAGTTAACTAATCAACTAGTCTTCAGTTAACTGACTGAACAAAAAGTAGTGAGGAGTTAACTCAAGGAATCAAGGCTAATGCACCACTTTGGTGATGATACCAAGGCAAGGTCTAATTATCATGGTGATGATCCCAATGCAACATCTAAACTCAACTAGTCAAACTGAAGTGTGAACTGAAAGAGAATATTCTCCAAGTGGAATATTCTCTCCTAAAATATAGGAGACTGGATAATGACTAATGAACAAATAAAAACCTTAGGAAAAAAAATTTCTAGGTGTGTGTGAAGTAACTCCAACAATATAAACCCCAACATCACTTCTTAAATTTATTTTGAAAACCTGTTTGGGACTAGTTTCTGGATTAGTCACAAACCATAAATTCCAACAAGTATAACTCCATGTTTGTAATGAATCAAAGTCTAAAACTTGTACCCAACTCTCTTTCATATCTTCTCTAAAATTACTCCAAGTTTCTCTTCTTGATTCATCACTGAAAAAGAGATATAACAAAAATGGCATACTTTCCTAAATTTTGGCCTATTTTGGAGAGAGAACTTGTACAACATGCCACGTGTGCAATATTTGATATCTAGTTCTGAAACTCACAAAAAATATAGTAAGGAATGTACTATTTTCAATGCAATTGGTCTCACATAATTTTTATCCTCTATTAATAAGCTATAATTTTTTAAACCGGAACACTTGTTTGAGACAAGTTACAGGACTAGTCAAAACCCCTATATTCCACATAGTGTATCTCTGAAAGTAAAATGACCCAGAAGCTAAAATTAGTACCATAGGTACCTTGATATGTCTTCTCAATAGCTTCCAAGTTTCACAATCTGAATCACTCTATAAAAAAATGTTATAGCGATAATGCCAATATGTCCTTTAAAGAACATACCTTTGAACACATCATCACAAGATTGTATCTTCCCTTGGAATTTTGCCCTTATTCAATTCATCTTCCATATGAAATTTTTTGTCAAGCTTATGCTAAGAGATCACAATATTTAATGATGAAAATGAGAGGCTCTTATTGTGGATTTATACCCTTCCAAGTGCTTCCTTTATTTGTCTTTATGGTCGACCTATAACTTCTTGTTTGCAACCGTTTAGGGGGAAAATTTACATGATCATATTTAAAAGGGAATATGTCCTCAACCATGAGGAACCATGTGGCGTGCCACCTACTATTTGAAATGGCTTGACGAGGAATATCAATACATAGGGTTTTTTCATGCATTTTCAATATCCTTCATACTATTTTTCTTCAATCAACTTCGGGCTTCATGACCACACCTCTGGGGATTCCTGACCATATCTTCAGGACTTCTTGACCATACATTGCAACTTATTTTCTTCACAAATAGGGATTTGTGTGGTATTCTTCAAGGATTCTTCCCGTGATGGCCATGCTTATACCTACGCCATAAGGGGACCACTTTGGAGACTCCTTCAAATAAAACCATTACTTCTTGGGGCTTCTGGACTTGCTTCGAGGATTCTTCTAGGGTTGAGATCAATGAAAACCAATTTTTCAACAATCTTTCCCTTTGGCATTGATGGAAACACTCATACTCCCCCTATGACCATTTATCCCCCTTTATTTATTCTTTTGATCTTTCTCTCCCCCTTTAAAATCAATGGAAAATGGTAACTCCCCATGTCTTCTTTGCAGAATGTTGTGTGGATCAATGTGGGGCTTCTTGTATATGCTTCATTTCCTCTCTTTTGGGGATTCTTGTTCATTGTTACTTCCTATTATTGTAATTCATTGACATATATTAAAATATATCATGTCATGATTCATTTGTCACTTGACTTCAAGTCTTCATGACTTGTCATGTCTTGAATGAGCTTCAGGTGATTGGTCGTCTCTTCTACACTACTTCCAAGAAGGAAGTGTTCTTCATTTCTTGTATTCTTCACTGATTTTAAATCAATGACATAATCACCAATGATCGATTTTGACATCAATGACAACACCATTCAACAATATTCCCTTTTTCAGTATAACTCCTCCTGACAGTTTCTCTCCCCCTGTCTTGATGTTCCTCTCACGGATTGCCTTCCTGTGACTAGATGGTTCCACTTCTCAATATGATTCTTGAAAATTCTTCTTGATGATAGTAACAATGATTCCATATTCCTTTCTCCAATCCTTTTTTATCTCATCCTTTCATCCAATGGCATGCATCTTCTCTAATTTATGTCAAGTATTGTATTCTAGACCTACCAAATGTCTCATGAATTCATCTCTTGTCCATATGTCACAAAATTATCCATGACTCTGCTACTCAACTGCACACAATGTTAACCCATCTATCACTCTACTATTTTGAATACTTCTCCAAATCTATTGCAACTGATCACTAGATATTCCTACTTCTCAAGCTAAATCAAATATGTCCACTAGTCTGCTCTATCTTCAAATCAAACTCTACAAGTCTTCAAAAAGTACACATTCTCAAATCTATAATGAATATATCCCTGCTTGAATAAATTCTTGGAATCCTCTATACAATCATGAATATATGCTTCAAAAGTGTGCCAATGATATTCCTCATAATTGATAGCTGACCTCTTCATACCTGCATGGGGATGTGTTTTGAAAAATGATTTGTAATCAACCAATATGTCACGAGACATTTTGTACCTTTCTCATTAGACCATTTAATCTGCCTTCCCAAAATATACAAACACTTCAGACTACCCGAAAGATAGTTCTCAAATCTGTAATAGTTTTTTCTTAGACTACCCCTCTTCAATATTCGCATTACTATGAGTCTCCAAGCTAGATTGCTTAGAACAATATATAAACCTTCTCTATTGCAGGAGCATCCTTTTTAATCTTGACATATTCCTCTTTTCCTGTAGATTCATTATGATTTTCCAACTCTATAATTCTTGTGAGTATGATCTCTAGGAGTTCTTCATTCACTTGTTCTTCTTTTTTTTCCTTTCTTCTCCAAACATTCTTGTATCTGATATCATTGTTTTCCTTCATGCTTCTACAATCATGAGCTATGTGTCCATAGTTGTGGCATTTTTAACATTCAATATTGTAGGGGGGAACATAAACATCTCTTACTTGAGCATTTCTTCCATATGCTCTGCAATATACAACTTTATGTCCAAAGTTATTACAATTAAAATAATAACCAGGAAAGAAACTTTGATACCTGGAAGCAAGTGATCCTCTTTGTGATGTAGTCATTTTTAATTCATGCCTTAGCTGATCACGATCTTCTCTTTTGTTGTTTCCTTCACAATTATTGGAGCTTCTTCGATTCCTAGAGGTAGAAACTATTCTTGGAGATACACCTCTTTTGCATTCATTCCTCTTTGACTCTTATTGATCATGATCCCTTCCTTTGAGAATGTCTACATAATTCTTAGCCTTCTCTTCATTCTTATTTTCTAGCAACCTAGAACACTTATCTTCAACTTTATTTATTGGCAATGTGGAGCTTCCTCTCTCTTCAACACTCTTGTTGGGATTGGGATTTTCATATTCTTTGTGTGAGGCCTCACCAATGTATCCAAACTTGCTTTATCGAATGGTTACCTTTGATAGCTGAGAATTTCTTCTACTACTTGAGATCTCTTCAAATTCTTGTTGAGATTGTCAAATTCAACCCTCAATGAGATTACTTCTTCTTCAATATCCTCACTATATTCTTCTTTCTTCATCATCTGGATATTCTTCAAGTTGGGTTTTCAAGGAGATTATTTCTTCTTCAAATCTTCTTTCTTGTTGACTAAATTATGCTTCAAGCTTGTTTAAGTCCTCAGATCTTTACTTAAGATGACTTGTCAAAATATATTCTCTCTTTTCTGATTTCTTTACCTTGATTTTTAAGCGAGCAACTTTGTCTTCTGTCTTTTCAAGTTCTTTTCTCTATAATACTATTTCGGCTTCCAAACAATTGTTTATTTTTTGTTTTTCTTCCAACTAATTTTGGAGTGTTTCTTCAATCAATTTGGCTTCTTCTAGTTGAACCTTTATATTTATGATAATCTGTTAGACTTCTTTAGAATTTTTGTTAGGATTTTGAGAACCCTCCTTTAGCTTGATCTATTCTTCCTTGAGGGACTTGTTTTTCTTCCTTTCCTTTTTTAGATCACTTAAATCACTAATTAGTTCTACATCAAGATCCACTTCACCTTCTTCATAATATTCTTCATCATTTTCAAGGGTTCCTTTCTGAGTTTCCATTG
>JZKD02S1689413.1:0-23277 GCA_000966675.3 Picea glauca
AAACACCTGAAGATATTTCAACCTTTAAAATCGCATATCGAACTCAACTCTATTAGCATAAATTGAACTCTGTGAACATGAATGCTTCATTTGGCACATGAACTATTCTCATCATACACCTCCATTAATAAAATATAAATGGAGCAATACCAACCTCAAATATAACCAATTAGCCTGATAAGCATTGCAAATGAATCAAATGTTACTCAACTCATAACCCAATTGAAAATATGAACACATAAACCTAAATGGAGAAATATCAACCTCAAATATAACTAATTAACTTAATCATAGGCTTTAGATGGATCCAATTTGACAACCATTGCTAGAAGTCTCTTTGTTTTGGTGGAATGAAATCACTCCTCTTCTACACCAATTGTTTCATGTATTTGTCTTCTTGACAAGAACCTAGATTATTCATTAGATATTTAGCCAAATAACACTATCTTAACCCTCCTTTCTATAATCATGATTATTATTTTATAAATGAAATTATATATAAAAAAGTCTTTGTATTCGTCAAATGATGGTGTATTAAATACAAGTTTCGAATGAGGGTAATAGAGGTAGCATTAAATGCAATTAATATACTCCTTGAATATATTGACTCCTCGATAACCTTCATGAGATCACCCTCTATGACTTTCTAAAACCCTACAAAAAATTCAACGCGAACCCATTCAAACCAAGGCTCTTTATTTTTTTGAAAAAATATGTCATACCTCTGTGAGTTCATCTTTTGAGTCTTCCTCCAAAATCTTGAACATTAGTTTCCTCTTCATTCAGAAAGCTAGCGAAAAAGGAAATCATTTTGAGCACTTCAACAATATTGGCTTTACTCTCTACCTTGCATAATTTTCCGAAACGGTCCACACTTCCCTACAAAACATCCACAAAACTAGAAAAAACATCACCATCACTCCTTGTAATATTTCCATATTATGTTTGCATTATTTTGATGTTTCCCAAACTAGTGAAAAAAAATTGTATTTTATTCTGTGCTTTGTTCAGGCAAAAGATCTTGCATTTAAGCCTCAAGGTTGCCCCCCTTGAATCATTGAATATCTACCTTCTTCTTTGTTCTAACTGCTTGACTTCATGTTTTAAATATTCATTAGGATACATACTAATGCTTATCGACAAATATCTCACTTCTTCATGTGGCTCTAATTACTTGACTTCTTTTTTTAAATATTCATTGGGATACATACACATTCTAATATATACATTATATTTTGAAAAAAAAAACACTAATTTGAAAATCTCTATTTGCACCCTACTTAAACATAGTTTCCATTAAATGAAAACCCATCAATTTTGAAAACTAATTAGATTTCCTATATTTCATGTTCTTATATCATCTTACAATTCCTTGAGCAATTGTCTCAAACTTTGTAAACTAGAAAATCTTTGTGCTTTTAGTTTTATGTGTCTCAAACTTTTTAAACTAGAAATTCTTTGTGCTTTTAGTTTTATGTGGCCAACACCTTGTTATGAGAGATAATCATTATTGTTCATTGACATCAAAGGGAGACACCAACACTTACAATGGGTATGATATGTAACTCAAAAAACATAGATTAGTGTGATCAACACTTTTTTTAAAAGAGCACCAACATTGAGAGAGCCTCCCTATTCATATTTTGATGCTTTGTCTTATCTTTGTATTGATTATTCTTTGTTCCATGGCCTCTTTTGCAAGTTTTCCTCATCCCTCTCCCAAATCTATGATGGTTGAGGGACACTAGTCCAATATTTTATTATTCATAAACTTGATAATATTTAGTTGTGCCAATTGATTCATTACCTAATGCAATGCATATCATAGCTATAAGCTCTTTATCCTAAACAATATCTACAAGTGTAAGTGTTTTTCATGGTAGATTATCAAATGTCAAAGTACACATTAATGTCATATGAGGTCTCATTTTCTTACCTGTTGCACCATATCCATATTCTTTCATAATTTACCATGTACACCACTAACCCAATCATACCTAACTCCCTTTGCACAATTGCTTGCTATTAGCCACCACATCATAAGGATGGAATTGGTGTTCTCATTTATCAACAACATAAATATAATATGAGTGCAAATAATCATAGAAGCTCAAAATAATGCTTAATTCCTTTTAAGGCTGCTCTCTAACAATTTTGAACTCTTCAAGAAATTTTATGTTATTTTTCCTCAAGTTTCAATTTTATTAGATGCATTTATTAAAGTTATTTTAGTAATTTGCAAGTTAATATATCCATGAAATCTTAGGATAGAAAGTTAAGAAGTAGTTATTGATATTATATAAGGTACTATTCTTTACCTTTCCTTCATATTGCATCACCATATAGGTTTAGCACCTTGGCCAGGTGTCTTAGTTATTAAATAGTCAAATACAATTGGTTATGATTTTCCTACTTCTCCATATTGTCAATGAAACATTAATGTTTTCACTTCATTTGCATCTTGTTTACGATACCCCATACTTCATAGTACATAGTCACACATATAGTTGTTAGTTTTTTCAATATATGCCTTTGATGCTTTGAAGTTGTTATAAATGTGTATACCTTCAAATTGTTATATATTATATTTTCATTTTATGTTTCTATACCTTATGTTTTCACATTCATGGATTTTCAAAGGATAGATCAAGGAGAGATATCAAGACATGAGTCTCCAAATATGCCTCGCAAATGCTCAAGGATATCAACTGAAGAAGGAATAGGAAACCCTTATTCGAATGAGACATCGGGGACGTCGAAGATCCCTATCTCAGCAAGGCATCGTAGCTTGGGATGGGTAGCTAATGACCAAAGACAATCTAGTCAGATGAGGCGATTATCAGATGAATCGATGAATAAATTAACTAGACAGAGTGCTCAAAATAGAGCTATGGATGTAGATTTTTTAAATAGGTCGCACATAAATAATCCAACACCGAAGAATGTAGGGAACCCATCACATCAACAAAATATGTTTGGTAAATTTATTTTGTTTTTGTATTTTTTTGTGTATTTATGTTTATGTTTTATATGTTTTTTTTTTAATGGTTTTGTTAAATGTTGTAATTAGTTTCAAATGTGTCTTTGTGTAGAGGATGAGTTTATTGCGGGAGACGATAATGAAAGAGAGAGTGGTTATCATGTAGAATCCAATGTTGGTGAAGAGGGTGAAGGTGGATTAAGGGGACGTTATACATAAACAAAATATTACACACCTACATCCACATATTCCTTAGATGTTTGTGATGAGCTTACTTGGGAAGGGTATGCTAAAGAAATGACCCTTGAACGATGATCAGGTGTTAAAAGTAGGCTGCAAAATTATTTGAGGTTCTTGGATCTCCTTTGAGAGAGAAAACAAAGCTTGGAGATTTTTTTTCATTATTTGCAGAACTTTATGGATGCATATCAAAATATGGGGCCAACGACCCATATTTTCATCGATTTGATGAGGAGACATGTCATAGGTGATGGACCCCAATAAATAGGAAGTAGTAAAAAGTAGAGTTTGAAAAGAAGACGAAATTTATATGTGAAAAGTTTCAAAGAGGGTCCAAAGAGAAAGATGTTGAAGGTGCAATATTTTAAGCACCCCAACATAGCAAGACATATTTATCATAGAGTTTTGGAAGCATATGGGAAGTTGTCGTGGAATGACGAGGTTACAAATTACTTTTCTAGACCTTTTTATGGACATATTTTCATGGGCATGCACCCTATTTATACCAGCCTACCATCCACATATTATGGGTCTGGTAAAGGATGAATATATGATCAGAAATGGGAATATTGAAATGCATCATTATAGAGGCCTAAACTACCTTTTGTATCTTTCCCAAAAGGGGATTTTGTTGTTGATGTTTGGACAAGATCGATAAGACATTATCTTAGAATAATAATTAATAATATAATTATTGATTATTAAATATCATATATAATAAGTAAATGATAATAATAAATAGTTATTGATTATTTAAGGGATGCATCCTTTCATGGATGGCCACCACATGTTACCTATATATGGAACACTTATCATTGTAATAATATATCAAACATATCTTATATGAAGAAAAACAACATGGTATCCGAGCGAGACTAGGATAACTCCCTCACAAGAGGGCCCAGGATCCTGAGAGAAAACATTGTAACCATGGATCATGAAGTTCACAGAGATTATTGAGGTGCGTGTGTGGAAAAAACTCCTTGAGGAGCATGGATTATGTAGATATCTCTACAGAGAAGGGGGAATCCTTCACCATGGTAGTTTTCCATGGGAGGTGAGGTGCAGGGACAACATCCAACAAAAGAGGAGCAATTGGCACATCGGCTACATCATTGATGGATACCAATGCTGCAAATTACTTTTTCTTGAACCTTACACTGCCACCAAAGGTCATCTAATCCAAGAATTGGAGGGGATTTCAATGATTGTGCAATGAAAAATATTCTTAGTCAATGGAATATGATAAAATTGTCATTCCAATATTGGTTGTTATGGAACACGACTGAACAATTATATAAGTTTCTTTGTTTGAATTTCAAATTATTTTTTGTTTGAATTGCACATGATTTGCACCACCAGTCTGCCTTACACACACAATATGGAGAAGCACTGTGCAAAGTTGGATCCATTGATCACTTGATCTAACTCAACGAAATCTGTGATGTGATTATTTAAAGTCTGTGAGAAGGAAAAGGATCTATAGAAGCTAGTCAATACCATCTATTGTGATCTCATCAATCTATTGATTCCCTCCTCCTCATGAATAAATATTACCACATGGTTTTGTGGAACATCCTGGACATTGGAGTCATTTCATAGATCTCATAGGTGATGGTTACAAGGAATTCATGTGAATAGCAGAAACTATGACCCTCACGCTAGTTAAGAAGAGAGGAAAGTTGTGGTGCATGTTCATGTTCTCGCTTCGAGAACAGAAGGGGAGTTGAAGAACCAACATTCCCTAGAGTTTGTGAGGTAGGGAATTGACAAAATCGTCCAGAAATCAAGGAGATGTCAGTCATGGTGTGATGATGTGTAGTTTCTCTGTGAGTGGGGGGTCTCCCAAAAGAGGCTCATGGAGTCCATAAACAATTTTAGATTCACCACGAGCGATGGTCATACTTGAGCCTTACTCTTTCTCTCTATTCCTGGATCACCTAATGATACAAAAACCAAAAAAATATGTTGAGTGGTATGATCTGTTGTGTTCCCTACTCACGAACCTCTAGTCAAGGTTACTCCAGAGGCATTATTTGATAGAAATATGGAGCACAAGGTTTGTAGCCTACACATGTTGGGAAGAGAGTTTAAAGAAGAGGAAGTCCATGAGTCAGATCATGCTAAGAGGATGCATGTTAACAAGAAAAGTATGTGGCTTGATATATGCAACATGCTAACATGATATTTTCAGTTGTTGGCCGAAGGTTTATTCTGTGATGCAGGAAAAACCATGAGGTTGGACGATAAGGCCATGAGTGGATTTGTTGAAGGAATAAAGAACAAATCCATCCATAGAAGATTTTGTCAGTGAAATAAGTCATCAATTGATTGTTCATAAGTGTGTTGGAACAATTGTGTAGGAGGGAATGTAGACTTCCTCCTAACATGCCTCAGATGGTCAAATGAAGGAACCAAGACATTGGTTTCAAGAACAAACCTTGATATGTCTTGGGGTACATTGGTTCCATGAGGGAGCCTCGATGTGTCTTATATATGTTTTAGGAAGGGATCAAGAGGGAGTACATCGTTCCTTATAATCCTCAATAGAATGGGGTCGTAGAGAGGAATAATAGATCAAATTTTATCTATATTTCTGTGGGCAGAGGAATCCATGAAGGTAGTGTATGTTTAGAATAGAAGTCCGCATAAGAATTTGAGGAACATAAATCCCAAGGAGGATTTAACCAGATTGAAGATTGAGGATAGAAACTTCAATATATTTGGGTGTGTAGTATACATTCATGCACCCAAGGAGAAAAGGACCAAGCTAGACCCTTTAGGAAGAAAGGGTACATTTGTGGGGTACAATGAGTCTTCGAAGGAATACTAGACCTACATCCCTGGTCAGAGACAGATTTAGGTCAGAGAATATGTTACCTTTGAGGAGGAGGTATCCTTTAATATATATAGAGGATCTCACATGGAGATTGATCAAATTGATCCAATTGATACCATTGATATTGTCGATCTAGTTGATGTTCCCAAAAATATTGCAGTAGATTGGAAGAGACCTACATGGGCTCATTAGACTCTCAAGGAGGCAGAAGGATATGTAGCTCCTCGTTGTACCTTCCCAGTGAGAAAGAGACCTCAAAAATATTCATGCTATGTCGCAGCTATGAGCCACATCATTCTTTTTGAGCCTTCCTATTATGAGGAGACATTTTCTCTTGTTGCTTGATACACTTCTATCTGGATGATTATTTCCCCTGCAACATCCATGGGTTGGAGAGTACATCAAATGGATGTAAAGACAACCTTTCTAAAAGGATAGATTGAGGAACAAGTATACATCGAGTAGCTAGATGGTTTCATGATACATGAGAAGGAGTCTCATGTGTGCATATTGAAGAAGGACTTGTATGGACTCAAGTAGCCACCTCGAGATTGGTATGCAAGTATTGATGGACACCTGATGATTTTTGGGATTCAACAAAGTGTTTTCGATCCCACCATGTCCTATAAGACTGTTAATGGTGAGTTTTTAATTTTGGTCCTCTACGTTGATGATTTATTCCTCACTGGTATAAAGATCCTTATTCTTGAATGCAAGTATGCGTTGGCCTCTAAGTTTGAGATGAAAGACCTTGGTATGATGCACTACTTCTTCGGACTAAAGGTTTGGTAGATAATTTATGAGATCTTCCTGAGTCAGGGGAAGTACACAGTTGTGATATTGAAGAAGTTTGGGATGTTGAACTTGAAGCCCATCGCTACACCAATGGTCATGAATCTAAAGAAACTAAGTGTGTCTTCTTCCAATCCTGATGAAATTGATCCAACTCTGTACATACAGTTGATTGGATCATTGATGTATATGGTTAACACTAGAACAAATATTTTCTATGTAGTGAGTGCACTTGGCCAGTTTATGAGTCAACCGAGATAGACACGCTGGATTGTTGTTAAGTATGTGTTGAGATACATACGAGGCACATTTGGACATGGTCTAAGATATACTTCCAGTATTGATATGATATGGAAGGAATATATTGAATTTGATTGGGTAGGGAGCGTAGTGGATACAAAGAGCACCTTCAGGTGTTTCTTCACTTTGGGATCTTCCATGGTTTCCTGGTGTAGAAGGAAACACAATTTTGTGTCTTTGAGCAAAACAGAAGTAGAGTACATTGCATTAAGTATGTTAGTTCATGAAGTAGTCTGGCTTTGCAAGCTCCTTGATTATTTATCCAAACATGTGTTGGATTCCTCCATTATTCATTATGGTAACCAAAGTTGTGTGAAGATATCAAAGAATATAATGTTTCATGACAAATAGAACCACATTGAGATCAAGTACCATTACATCCAATACATGGTGCAGAGGAAGGAAGTATTGGTATTGTACCTTCCTACAAATGAGCATGTTGTTGATGTTCTTACCAAACAAGGATGAAGTTCAAGTACTTCCATGACATACTTGGTGTGGAAGAGAATGCCTCCCTCACTGAGAGGGAGTGTTTATGTTAGTAGCTTCCTAAGAAATTTTCCATATCATACTCCTCTGTGACTAAGTTGATTTGATCTGTGATGACACTTATCTGAGAAGGGATAAGTGATACAATTATTTGAGAAAGAATAAGTGTGTTTGGACTTATATCCCAACGTCCCTTGTGGAGATCACATGAGGACATGTCCCATGTGGAGAGAACATAAGGACATGTGAAGGGAGTTGACCATTGATGTCACACACTATGAGAGTTGGACCTAGTATTTATAGAGGGTGTAGCCTCTAGAAGTCCACATGGGAATGCCATGTGTACCAAACATTCTCCAGATCACACTCCTCTGTGAATTGAGTTGAGTTGATCTATGAGCATTTGGGCTTATAGCCCAACGTCCCATCTGGAGATCACATGAGGACATGTCAAGGGAGTTTACCCTTGACATCACACACTATGGGGAGTTGACCCTAAGTGTTCCTAGAGGGATTATCCTCTAGAATTCCACATGGGAGTGCCATGTGTGACAAACATTTTTCTACTATGGTGGTTGTGTACCACTGGTGGAGTCTGCGTGTCTATGGACAATAGTTTTGTACTATGGAAATATACCTCCCTAGCTAAGAGGGAGTGTTGATGTTTCAACATCGGTCGAAACTTATCCTAGATTGGGTTGCAGAACAAGGGAGATATGATACATTTATCATAAAGGTGCACTTGTGGTGAATGGGCCCAGACGTATTCCTTCCTTGATCATGACAAGGAATAATATGGACTCGCGTTTCTTGAATTACTTTCCACATGTCAGTTAGCATCATGCTAACATTCACTCATAGGTGTGCACTTGTGGTGAAAGATCCTAGTGTGGTATTTGTCCTAGTCATGGTGATTTGATAAGGAATGATAAAGACTCAAGATGCTATATGTTATTACATGCGGACCCAGAGTGAGCCTCATCTCACAGAGAGTCAATTTGGCTAAAAAGGGAGAGCCATAGAAGGAGTTTCTCCTAGGTTTAGGTGGGAGAGAAACGTCTCCCAAGATTGACATACAAGTTTCATGAGTCTAGGGTGAATTTTGTATTCTTCAGAGACAAGATTGGAATGATGCAGAATGTATCCCTTGTTGAGAGGGAGTGTTGATGTTTGGACAACATCAGGAAGACATTGTCTTAGAATAATAATCAATAATATAATTATTGATTATTAAATTTCATATATAATAAGTAAATGATAATAATAAATATTTATTGATTATTCAAGGGATGCATCTTTTCATGGGTGGTCACCGTATGTTCCTTATATATGGAACACTCATAATTATAATAATATATTGATCATATCTTATATGAAGAAAACAACATTTTCATCACATTCAAAGATGCGATCTACATCAGATGTTGGAAAGGAGGCTAGGAATGCAATTAGAGAAAAATTTGAGTCAGTTTTTTATGGTGTTGATGTCGGCTTAAACCATCAGAGAGATGAAGCCAATTCTTGGGCCAATTTTTTTATGAAACATATGAGGAGATAAGTTCCATGTCCATTGAGGATATACTAGAGTATGGAAAAAATTTCTGCAATTGTTGGAAGGATTTGATTCAGAATGATGAACCAAACATTGGATTGGTATGTGTTATAGTTAGTAAAGTTTTCATGCATTTGAGGATAGTTTTATTGAAGTTCTAGATCTAGATACATATCATTGTATCTTTAGAAATAATTTATTTGTTATCTTCATTAATCACAATTTAGACATATGTTAAATGAATCGCCATTAAATATGGGACTTGATTCATCGAGTTTAAATTTGGATGTGATGAATCAGGTATGTGTTTAAAAATATCCATATACATGAGCACTTCAATTGTCCAATTTTCATACCTTGCATTGTTCACAGATTTCCATTCCATCTCCCACTACTTGGGGAGGCTTGTTGTAATTCTCATTGGGAGAGTTTGAAGAGGGTGGGAGTTCACATGTATAATTGCATGTTGAAAAGAATTTTAGTTATATGAAAATTGAAATGTCGTTTAAATTATTAATTTAAAAGAAAAATGTCTTACATTATATAATTGATTGAATCTCATGGTATGGTGGGTAATACCATGTCTCAACCAACTATGGAAATGTCATCCTCTTGTGTGTTTGATGAAATTGAGGTTAGCACATTACAGGTATTACATATTTCAAAATTTAAAACTATGATTTCATGTGTTAATCATTTAGTTTTAATTTTCAAACAAATTTTTTTTAGAAATATTAATTACGTAAGTACATTCCTTTATGTATATGTACAAATTTCAAATTTGTTATAGAGAAATGTGGAGAAGAGAGTGCCTGGGACTGTGCTTGAAGAGGATGTGGAGAAGATAAAGTCAGAGACTGGGCTTGAGGAGGATGCATCCTTACCTGAGAAGGATGTGTCCATTCATGATGATGCTTAAATGTATGTACATTGCACATTTGTGAGTTTTAGTTTGTTTTTTTGCTGGAATTTTAATATATAAGTGTACAAGCTTATTTGTGTTGAACATGTTTTTTTTTTTCCGACTTTTTTCAAATTTTTTAGTTACATTACAAATTGCATACGATGCAAAAATTCTCTTCCATTTTTTTCCCTTTTTAAAGATCCATATGCACAATATAACTTTTTGAGTCCCCTTTCTTTACATCAATGGTTTAAAATATGCACTTAGTATTTACACAAAAATAAATTTATTGGATCAAGTTAGTATTGTTGAGCTTTCACATCAATCTACAATTGTTTGATGCTTTAGTTTAATATATGCTTTATTTATGCTTTAGTTGAAAAATATAAACATGATAGATACCTATTCCTCCACATGAATTGTTTATATAATATATAGCTACAACTTCTAGACACAAATACATGTACTATCTTGTATTTTCCTCACTATTGGTGCTTTCACAATAGCTTACAACTTTTCAAGGATTTACTTAGTAGTTTAAATATGTACTTGTGGAAAAATTGATGAACCCAAGATAGAAAAAATGATGAGGATTATAAGCATGAATGTTATCTTCACTAAGGGTTGACATCAATCTACAATATCTCTCTCCAATGGTTGACATCAATGACAACCAACAATCCATAGCAATTGTCCATCAACCTAAGCCAACTATCTAACAATCTCCCCCTTTGGCATTGTTGGAAACACCAACATTAATGGAAACACTTATTCAAGATAACATTCATGCTTATACTCCTCATCAATGTTTCTATATCTCGCCCTCTGACATCAATGGAAAAGGGTATCTTCCTTTGAGGCTGCTCCCCCTGACTGAACTCTCCTTGGGATTTATCCCCCTGTCTACATGCCTTTTATTTTTCTTTGTGTTTATAAGCCTTTGATTACTCTCTCTCCCTTCATATGAATAATATCTCCCCCTTTGAAAAAGGATATCACTCTGAGGTCATATCGCTCATTCTTCCCTTGTGACAATCTCTCCCCTTGGAAACATGCCTATATTCTCTCTCTCCAATAATTTACCTTTGCATATGATAAATCTCTCTCCCTTTGTCATCAATGGAAAAGGTATCTTTCCATCCGGGGTTTCTCCCCCTAACAAAACTCTTCCTGAAACTAATCTCGCAAACTGAATTGTCCTATTTATGGTGCTTCCTCATACATCTAAGACATATAAGATAAGCATTCAAAACAATTCATTTTGGAGTAGAAATTACTCGTAGTCTCTGGCGAAGATACTCAAAGGCTTCCTGTGGAAGCGATTTTGTAAAGATGTCTGCCACTTGTTCTTTTGTGCCCACATATTCAACTCTGATGTTCTTCTCTACAACCTGTTCCTGTAGAAAGTGATAGATTGGAATGTGCTTCGTCTTGGAGTGCATCACCGAGTTATTTGAGATATTTATGGTGCTTTTATTATCACAATAGATTGGAATGGGCTCATCATACTCAACCTGTATATATGTTAGATTTTTTTCCATCCATAGAACCTATGTACAACATATTGTTGTTGCAATATATTTTTCCTCGGTTGTAGATAAGGATATTGATGATTTTTTATTGCTTAACCATGATATTAAACACTCACCCAAGTAGAATGTTGCTCCACTGGTGCTTCGTCTGTCATCAATGAAACCTGCCCAATTTGCATCCGTGTAGGAAATAAGTGATAGATCCTTTCCTTTTGGATACCATAATCCAAACTCTTCTATTCCTTTGAGATATCTGAAAATCCTCTTCACTACTAATACATGTGATTTTTTTGGTGATGCTTGAAATCGTGCCACCTTTCCAACTTGTTGCATTACATCAGGTCTGGATGTTGTCACATATACTAATCTACCAATCATTGACCTGTATTTCCTNGATGGTCAAATGAAGGAACCAAGACATTGGTTTCAAGAAGAAACCTTGATATGTCTTGGGGGACATTGGTTCCATGAGGGAGCCTCGATGTGTCTTATATATGTTTTAGGAAGGGATCAAGAGGGAGTACATGGTTCCTTATAACCCTCAATAGAATGGGGTTGTAGAGAGGAAGAATAGATCAAAATTTATCTATATCTCTGTGGGCAGAGGAATCCATGAAGGTAGTGTATGTTTATAATAGAAGTTCACATAAGAATTTGAGGAACATGAATCCCGAGGAGGATTTAACCAGATTGAATATTGAGGTTAGAAACTTCAATATATTTGGGTGTGCAGTATACATTCATGCACCCAAGGAGAAAAGGACCAAGCTAGACCCTTTAGGAAGAAAGGGTACATTTGTGGGGTACAATGAGTCTTCGAAGACATACTAGATCTACATCCCTGGTCAGAGACAGATTTAGGTCAGAAAAGATGTTACCTTTGAGGAGGAGGTATCCTTTAATATATATAGAGGATCTCACATGGAGATTGATCAAATTGATCCAATTGATACCATTTATATTGTAGATCTATTTGATGTTCCCAAAAATATTGCAGTAGATCGGAAGAGACCTACATGGGCTCATCAGACTCTCAAGGAGGCATAAGGATTTGTATCTCCTCGTGGTACCTTCCCAGTGAGAAAGAGACCTCAAAAATATTCATGTTATGTCACAGCTATGAGCCACATCATTCTTTTTGAGCCTTTCTATTATGAGGAGACATTTTCTCTTGTTGCTTGATACACTTCTATCTGGATGATTATTTCCCCTATAACATCCATGGGTTGGAGAGTACATCAAATGGATGTAATGACAACCTTTCTAAATGGAGAGATTGAGGAACAAGTATACATCGAGTAGCTATATGGTTTCGTGATACATGAGAAGGAGTCTCATGTGTGCATATTGAAGAAGGACTTGTATGGACTCAAGTAGCCACCTCGAGATTGGTATGCGAGTATTGATGGACACCTGATGATTTTTGGGATTCAACAAAAGTGTTTTCGATCCCACCATGTACTATAAGACTGTTAATGGTGAGTCCTTAATTTTTGTCCTCTACATTGATGATTTATTCCTCATTGGTACAAAGATCCTTATTGTTGAATGCGAGTAAGCATTGGCCTCTAAGTTTGAGATGAAATACCTTGGTATGATGCACTACTTCTTGGGACTAAAGGTTTGGTAGATAATTTATGAGATCTTCCTAAGTCAGGGGAAGTACACAGTTGAGATATTGAAGAAGTTTGGGATGTTGAACTTGAATCCCATGGATACACCAGTGGTCATGAATATGAAGAAACTAAGTGTGTCTTCTTCCGATCCTGATGAAATTGATCAAACTCTGTACATACAGTTGATTGGATCATTGATGTATATGGTTAACACTAGACCAAATATTTTCTATGTAGTGAGTGCACTTGGCCAGTTTATGAGTCAACCAAGATAGACACACTAGATTGTTGTTAAGTATGTGTTGAGATACATATGAGGCACATTTGGACATGGTCTAAGATATACTTCCAGTATTGATATGATATGGAAGGAATATATTAAATTTGATTGGGTAGGGAGCGTAGTGGATACAAAGAGCACCTTCAGGTGTTTCTTGACTTTGGGATCTTCCATGGTTTCCTGGTGTAGAAGGAAACACAATTTTGTGTCTTTGAGCACAACAGAAGTAGAGTACATTGCATTAAGTATGTTAGTTCATGAAGTAGTCTGGCTTCGCAAGCTCCTTGATTATTTATCCAAACATGTGTTGGATACCTCCATTATTCATTATGGTAACCAAAGTTGTGTGAATATATCAAAGAATATAATGTTTCATGACAAATAGAACCACATTGAGATCAAGTACCATTACATCCAATACATGGTGCAGAGGAAGGAAGTATTGGTATTGTACCTTCCTACAGATGAGCATGTTGTTGATGTTCTTACCAAACCAAGATGAAGTTCAAGTACTTCCATGACAGACTTGGCATGGCAGAGAATGCCTCCCTCGCTGAGAGGGAGTGTTTATGTTAGTAGCTTCTTGAGAAATTTTCCATATCATACTCCTCTGTGACTAAGTTGATTTGATCTGTGATGACACTTATCTAAGAAGGGATAAGTGATACACTTATTTGAGAAGGAATAAGTGTGTTTGGACTTATAGCCCAACGTCCCTTGCGGAGATCACATGAGGACACTTCCCATATGGAGAGAGCATAAGGACATGTGAAGGGAGTTGACCATTGACGTCACACACTATGGGAGTTGGCCCTAGTATTTCTAGAGGGTGTAGCCTCTAGAAGTCCACATGGGAGTGCCATGTGTGCCAAACATTCTCTAGATCACACTCCTTTGTGAATTGAGTTGAGTTGATCTATGAGAATTTGGGCTTATAGCCCAACGTCCCATCTGGAGATCACATGAGGACATGTCAAGGGAGTTTACCCATGACATCACACACTGTGGGGAGTTGACCCTAAGTGTTCCTAGAGCGATTATCCTCTAGAATTCCACATGGGAGTGCCATGTGTGACAAACCTTTTTCTACTATGGTGGTTGTGTACCACTGGTGGAGAATGCATGTCTATGGACAATAGTTTTGTACTACTATGGAAATATACCTCCCTAGCTAAGAGGGAGTGTTGATGTTTCAACATCGGTCAGAACTTCTCCTAGATTGGGTTGCAGAACAAGGGAGATATGATACATTTATCATAAAGGTGCACTTGTGGTGAATGGGACCAGACGTATTCCTTCCTTGATCATGACAAGGAATAATATGGACTCTAGTTTCTTGAAGTACTTTCCACATGTCAGTTAGCATCAGGCTAACATTCACTCATAGGTGTGCACTTGTGGTGAAAGATCCTAGTGTGGTCTTTGTCCTAGTCATGGTGATTTGATAAGGAATGATAAAGACTCAAGATGCTATATGTTATTACATGCGGACCCAGAGTGAGCCTCATCTCATAGAGAGTCAATTTGGCTAAAAAAGGAGAGCCATAGAAGGAGTTTCTCCTAGGTTTAGGTGGGAGAGAAACGTCTCCCAAGATTGGCATACAAGTTTCATGAGTCTAGGGTGAATTTTGTATTCTTCAGAGACAAGATTGGAATGATGCAGAATGTCTCCCTTGTTGAGAGGGAGTGTTGATGTTTGGACAACATCGGGAAGACATTGTCTTAGAATAATAATTAATAATATAATTATTGATTATTAAATTTCATATATAATAAGTAAATGATAATAATAAATATTTATTGATTATTCAAGGGACGCATCCTTTCATGGGTGGTTACCATATGTTCCTTATATATGGAACACTCATCATTATAATAATATATTGATCATATCTTATATGAAGAAAAACAACATTTTCATCACATTCAAAGATGCGATCTACATCAGATGTTGGAAAGGGGGCTAGGAATGCAATTAGAGAAAAATTTGAGTCAATTTTTTATGGTGTTGATGTCGGCTTAAAATATCAGAGAGATGAAGCCAATTCTTGGGCCAATTTTTTTATGAAACAGATGAGGAGATAAGTTCCATGTCCATTGAGGATATACTAGAGTATGAAAAAAAATTCTTCAATTGTTGGAAGGATTTGATTCAAAATGATGAACCAAACACTGGATTGGTATGTGTTACAGTTAGTAAAGTTTTCATGCATTTGAGGATAGCTTTCTTGCAGTTCTAGATCTAGACACATATCATTGTATCTTTAGAAATAATTTATTTGTTATCTTCATTAATCACAATTTAGACATATGTTAAATGAATTGCCATTAAATATGGGACTTGATTCATTGAGTTTAAATTTGGATGTGATGAAACAGGTATGTGTTTAAAAATATCCATATACATGAGCACTTCAATGTCCAATTTTCATACCTTGTCAAGAAGAATCAATACACAATAAATTTGTGTTTTGCTATTAATGTGAACACATTGAACTCTAAAATTCTTAGTTGCATTGTTCACAGATTCCCATTCCATCTCCCACTACTTGGGGAGGCTTGTCGTAATTCTCATTGGGAGAGTTTGAAGAGGGTGGGAGTTCACATGTATAATTGCATGTTGAAAAGAATTTTAGTTATATGAAAATTGAAATGTCGTTTAAATTATTAATTTAAAAGAAAAATGTCTTACATTATATAATTGATTGAATCTCATGGTATGGTGGGTAATACCATGTCTCAACCAACTATGGAAATGTCATCCTCTTGTGTGTTTGATGAAATTGAGGTTAGCACATTACAGGTATTACATATTTCAAAATTTAAAACTATGATTTCATGTGTTAATCATTTAGTTTTAATTTTCAAACAAATTTTTTTTAGAAATATTAATTACGTAAGTACATTCCTTTATGTATATGTACAAATTTCAAATTTGTTATAGAGAAATGTGGAGAAGAGAGTGCCTGGGACTGTGCTTGAAGAGGATGTGGAGAAGATAAAGTCAGAGACTGGGCTTGAGGAGGATGCATCCTTACCTGAGAAGGATGTGTCCATTCATGATGATGCTTAAATGTATGTACATTGCACATTTGTGAGTTTTAGTTTGTTTTTTTGCTGGAATTTTAATATATAAGTGTACAAGCTTATTTGTGTTGAACATGTTTTTTTTTTTCCGACTTTTTTCAAATTTTTTAGTTACATTACAAATTGCATACGATGCAAAAATTCTCTTCCATTTTTTTCCCTTTTTAAAGATCCATATGCACAATATAACTTTTTGAGTCCCCTTTCTTTACATCAATGGTTTAAAATATGCACTTAGTATTTACACAAAAATAAATTTATTGGATCAAGTTAGTATTGTTGAGCTTTCACATCAATCTACAATTGTTTGATGCTTTAGTTTAATATATGCTTTATTTATGCTTTAGTTGAAAAATATAAACATGATAGATACCTATTCCTCCACATGAATTGTTTATATAATATATAGCTACAACTTCTAGACACAAATACATGTACTATCTTGTATTTTCCTCACTATTGGTGCTTTCACAATAGCTTACAACTTTTCAAGGATTTACTTAGTAGTTTAAATATGTACTTGTGGAAAAATTGATGAACCCAAGATAGAAAAAATGATGAGGATTATAAGCATGAATGTTATCTTCACTAAGGGTTGACATCAATCTACAATATCTCTCTCCAATGGTTGACATCAATGACAACCAACAATCCATAGCAATTGTCCATCAACCTAAGCCAACTATCTAACAATCTCCCCCTTTGGCATTGTTGGAAACACCAACATTAATGGAAACACTTATTCAAGATAACATTCATGCTTATACTCCTCATCAATGTTTCTATATCTCGCCCTCTGACATCAATGGAAAAGGGTATCTTCCTTTGAGGCTGCTCCCCCTGACTGAACTCTCCTTGGGATTTATCCCCCTGTCTACATGCCTTTTATTTTTCTTTGTGTTTATAAGCCTTTGATTACTCTCTCTCCCTTCATATGAATAATATCTCCCCCTTTGAAAAAGGATATCACTCTGAGGTCATATCGCTCATTCTTCCCTTGTGACAATCTCTCCCCTTGGAAACATGCCTATATTCTCTCTCTCCAATAATTTACCTTTGCATATGATAAATCTCTCTCCCTTTGTCATCAATGGAAAAGGTATCTTTCCATCCGGGGTTTCTCCCCCTAACAAAACTCTTCCTGAAACTAATCTCGCAAACTGAATTGTCCTATTTATGGTGCTTCCTCATACATCTAAGACATATAAGATAAGCATTCAAAACAATTCATTTTGGAGTAGAAATTACTCGTAGTCTCTGGCGAAGATACTCAAAGGCTTCCTGTGGAAGCGATTTTGTAAAGATGTCTGCCACTTGTTCTTTTGTGCCCACATATTCAACTCTGATGTTCTTCTCTACAACCTGTTCCTGTAGAAAGTGATAGATTGGAATGTGCTTCGTCTTGGAGTGCATCACCGAGTTATTTGAGATATTTATGGTGCTTTTATTATCACAATAGATTGGAATGGGCTCATCATACTCAACCTGTATATATGTTAGATTTTTTTCCATCCATAGAACCTATGTACAACATATTGTTGTTGCAATATATTTTTCCTCGGTTGTAGATAAGGATATTGATGATTTTTTATTGCTTAACCATGATATTAAACACTCACCCAAGTAGAATGTTGCTCCACTGGTGCTTCGTCTGTCATCAATGAAACCTGCCCAATTTGCATCCGTGTAGGAAATAAGTGATAGATCCTTTCCTTTTGGATACCATAATCCAAACTCTTCTATTCCTTTGAGATATCTGAAAATCCTCTTCACTACTAATACATGTGATTTTTTTGGTGATGCTTGAAATCGTGCCACCTTTCCAACTTGTTGCATTACATCAGGTCTGGATGTTGTCACATATACTAATCTACCAATCATTGACCTGTATTTCCTCTGGTATGTAGACTTTGAATCATCATCTTTTCTCAACATGCAACTATTTTTCATAGGAGTGGTAACTGGTTTGCAATCTTCCATTCTGAACCTCTTTAGCATTTCTTTGATATACTTAGTTTGAGAAATAAAAATTCATTAGTTTCCTTGACATATCTGAAGACCACAAAAGAAGGATAGTTCTCCAAGTAATGACATTTCAAATTCATTCTTCATATCCTTTGCAAATTTCTGGCTTAACCTATCATTAGTACTTCCAAAACAATATCATCAACATAAATTTCAATTAATAAAATATTACCTTGAGTTACTTTGATGTAGGGGTTGTTGTCTACGCTTCCTTTCAATAGGTCATAGGGAGTTTTGTCATTTTTGTTGTTGAGCATTAATCTGTTTTGAATGTGAAATGATGTATGCACTGCATGTGTCCAAAAAATATATGTCAATTTGGAATCCATTAGCATTGTTCGAGACATTTCCTATGTAATTATAATCCATTATGATAATGTTCCTTTCTCTCTGAACCACTCTTTGAACTAATCTATGAATCCATTCTTTCGTCCACTATCATATATCTATCCAAACCTGCTAAGTGTTCTTACGAATCCATCTCTGTCAATACTGTCCAAGACTCTACTTGAAAAACTGTCCATAATATTGACCCATTTATCACTATACTATCATGAAGTCTTGATAAATATATCAAACTGTACTTTTGTTAACTGATTTCTCTGAGTTTGTCTTCTCAAACTCTGCAAGCTACTCGAAGGATGGTTCTTTGGTATGTCACAACTATCGCATAGAATCCCCCTGTCTATTATTCATATTAGTTGGATTCTCTAAGCCAAATGGCTTAGAACATTTCCTACTCTAATGTGTATTCATCATCATCTTCATTGGTAGATTCATCATCATCTTCATTGGTATATTCATTATCTCTCCGAGCTCTGACTTCTTTCTTTTTGTCTGTGGATTCATCTTTCACTATAATGCTTGGAAGTACAATCTCTTGAACCTGTTCCTTGTTTAATTGTCCTTCCTTTATTTCAGTTATTTTCCAAACCTTTCTATATCTGACATCTTTCTTTTTCTCTTTGGAATTTTCTTCATCTCCTTTTATTACCAATCTTGCAATCTCTGATACCTGGTCTTTGTTCATCGGTTCTTCCTATTTTCTTATCCATACTTTATTATATCCGATATTAGTGTTCTCTTTCATGGAAGTATCGATCATGATTCTACAATCATTGGCTATGTGTCCATAGTTATGACATTTGTAACACTCAATGTTAAGTGCAGCCACATAGGCACTTATTTCTTGAACATTTCTTTTATAATCCATGAAATTTGCAACCTTATGTCCAAAATTAGTACAATAAAAAAAATGACCATAAAATAAATTTGCATACCTGGGAGTGAATGATCTTCTTTGTGGTGTAGTCCTTCTGAATTTTTGCCTTGACTGATCATGATCGTGATTAAATCTTCTTTGTGGCTTGAACATGGATGGTATTCTTGAATATGTATCTTCAATAGTTTTCTTATATTCTGGTTGACCATGATTCCTTCCTTTGAGTACTTCCTCATAACTATTTATATTTTCTTCATTCTTCTTTTCTAGCAACCTAGAGTGCTTCTCTTCATTCTCTATAACTAATGTGGATGTTTCTGTCTCTTCAACGTTCTTGTTGAGCTTGATGATTTTATTTCTCAATGTGACAAATTCTTCTTTAAGGTTCTCAACCTCTCCTTCTTTCTTCATTATCTAAGACTTCATGACTTCTTCTGTTCTTTTTTATTCTTCAAGCTGAATTTTTAATGTGATTATTTCTTCTTCAGGTCCTTTCTCTTCTTGACCAAAATCTGGCTCAAGATGGTTTAGATCATTAGTTCTTTCCTTAAGATGATCTATCAATATCTTCTGTCTAATTTATGCTTCTTTCTTCTGTGCTTCTATGTGGGTTTCCAAACACTGCTTTTGATATTCAAGATTTTCTTTGATCTTTTTGACTTATTCTATCTAAGTTCTTAAGTTCTCGATGACCTGCTAGGCTTCTTAAAAAATGTGAACACTTTCCTTTTGTTTCATCAATTCTTTCTTGAGTGAATTGTTTTCTTCTCTTAGTTCATCTAAAGCACTAATCAATTCTTCTTCATAATTGTCTTTCTTTTCAATTAGTTTTTTTGTTTCATTTCCTTCATGGCATTCTATTTCAAGATGTTTATGTTTTCAAAATTAAAGAAAAACAACATATCTCTGGTGATTATGTACTCTTCATCTTCTGAATCTGCTTGACATGGTGAACATAATTCTTCTTGATTTGTATCTGCATCTTCTTTGAAATTTTTTGAATCTGTGATGGGTGAAGAATATATGTCATGTAACTTATCCCAAATTTCTTTTGATGATGAAAATTTACCAACCTTTTCTCTTACTGGATTAGGTAATCCTTCCCAGATGAAATCCATTGCTATTTTGTTATTCTTCTTCAATTCCTTCTTGATTGCAGTCTTTTCCCTTTTTGAACTATCATATCCTATAACAACTGATAGCCAAATATAATGTCCCTGTGCCTGTAAAAATAATTTCGTCCTTATGCTCCACATCTCATAATAAAAACAATCCGGACCATTAAACATTGGTACTCCATTCTCAGAATAATCCATGATCTCCTTCTAGTGGTTAAATTGTTTCCTAAAGGAACCAACTTTGATCCAAATTATTGGATTACTGAGAGAGGGGGAGAATCAGTAAAAGATCAATTTAATGCTTTTTAACCATATAATCCAAGTGTTATATCCATATAGCAGTATCATCCAATAACTGCAGAGTAAATAAGAAATGAAAAAATGTACAATCATAGACATACACAATACACCAGTGTTTTACGTGGAAACCCAAAGTGGGAGAAAACCACATAATTCTTTTTCTTATATGTCTTGAAGAATTACATTCATTGGAAGCACCAAATTTCTTTGTTTTCCAGTTGCAACTGAAAGGAGGCTCTAACCCCCTAGTTTCTCAGGCTACAACCTGAGAGAATCTTCAACTCCCCAATTCTCTGGCTACAACCAGAAGGAGGATACAACCCCTTATGTTATTTGGCTACAACCGGAAGGTGGATACAACAAACTTTCCTTTCCCCGTCCAACCACCCTGACGTATAAGTAGAATGATGGAACCACTTTCACACTATCACTGTGAGATATATTTCTATAAACCTGTACCAATCAACCTATAATCAACCTGTACCAATCAACCTATAATCAACCTATACCATAAACAAGTGTATCAACCATGCACCAACCTGTACCATAAACAAGTCCATCAACCATGCACCAACCTATACAAAACCTGTACCATGAACAAGTGCATCAACCATGCACCAAACCTATACAAAACCTATACCATGAACAAGTGCATCAACCATGCACCAAACCTGTACAAAACCTGCACCATGAACAAGTGCATCAACCATGCACCAAACATGTATAGATAACCTATAAAAACAACCTGTCCAAACAACCTATCACAACAACCTATCTCATCAATCTTATCAACCAAATCAGATCTACTCACCAAGATCAATCACCAAGACAACTCTCAAATATGTGCATCTAATAATATACCAATACAAGTATGCTACATCATCCATAAACCATGTGTCAAAAATACTACTAACAAGTGTCTCCAACCATGTACTAGGTATGTACCAATCATGTATCAACTACTCATCATCTATGACTCATCAATATGTACCAGCATCATCAACTATTCACCTCATGTATGTGCCAACTCATCAACTACTTGTCTCAACCATGTACCTAACATGTACCTCAACCAAAAGCCCTCATCAATTTCATCATCCAAATATGATTTGTAACTATGTAATATACCTGGTGTATATGATCACATACCTACAAACCTTCCTTAGATTTAACAACAAGAGACTAGAATTTTCATCAAACTTTACTTTAGTCTCACATGACTAGTTTTGGATTAGTCAACAACCCTAACCTGAAATAATCATAAATATGTACCTGTAATGAATAAAGATCTGAAAATAATACACAATGTTATTTAGTTTGTTTTGTGCAATTCCTCCAGGTGTCACTACTTGGAACCTCTTCGAAAATGAGTTATAGAAAAAATGACATACCTTATTGAATTCTGGCTTATTCTAGAGAGAGAACTTGTAAAGCGTTCCCCGCGCAGAATATTTGTTTTATGGATCTAAAAATGTTACACGGAATACTAAAGATTGTACTCTAACCAATTTTTTTTGTATTACTTAATTTGGATCTTTTTTGAAGACGTTATGATGTTTTTACCCGAAACACCTGTTTTAGACTAGTTTCAGGACTAGCCAAAAACCCTATTTTCCACGGAGTGTAACTCCAAAACTGCAATGACCCACAAGATGAAATTTGTTCCACAACTACTTAGATATGTTTTATCAATTTCCTATCAATTTCATGGTTTGACTCATTCTATAAAAAAAGTTATTGTGAAAATGGTGAGATGGCCTGTAAATAACATAGCTTAGAAAGCATCATCAAAAGAATTTATCCTCCCTTGAATTTTGGCCTTCTTTACTTCACCTTCTATTTGAAATTTGGCTTATATATCCTTTGGCTATCTCATTCACCTATAGATATTCAGTATTCTCAAGTGGGATGTAAAATGAGAGAGCCTTGCCTCTTATTTATACTGTCATGTAGCTTCCTCAAGGGGTTACCTTTTAACCATCTTAACCCACTTTCCTTATT